>OX465097.1:64811442-65403942 GCA_949987625.1 Chalcis sispes | reverse complement strand
ATTAACGCGTGAGAACATCTAATAACACGCCTCAAGGCGCGTAAGCGCAAAGCACTGGACACATCGAGAAGAAAAAATGATGAAGAAAGTGAAGAAGTAAAGATGAAAAGAGAGGAAGTACGGATGCACGGTGAGATTTTTGCAAGCGTGCGAGCTAATTTGAAAGAATATGGGAATTATGATGTGCATATGTGAGTATTATAAGAGTTGAAAAATTTTCGAGTTTGTGATATTTCTCAAATGACCTTTGTTGGAATAAAGAAGAAAGGGAAAACTTTTCGTTTTTATAATTGTTTAAGATGCTAAGTACTAATATAGTTTTTTAATTAATGATTGAGAATTAAAAAAAAAAATATTATTTTTATACGTAAAACACATTTGTAGAATTCAGATTGATTAATGTTTATTCATAAAACAGACAAAACTAAAAGAAAAAAGTAGTTTAGTTTTTAAGGTACTTTATTAGTTTTATAAACTATTCATTAATATGCATAGAAAATTTGTTTTAAAATAATTTATTTTACATAACTCATCATCATTTTTAATTTATCATCTACCATGTAAATAAATAAATTTATAAAATTATTTTATCAATACTAATTAAATTAATAGCTCCATAAAAAAGTAATATATTAAATTAAGCAATCTGCTAAAAGTAGACGTGAAAACATAACAATCACGTTATTCTATGTACTACAGAATTGAAAAATAAAACACTAAAACGCAAGAACGCGTATTTAAACTGCTTAAATAACCTACGCAGAGCGATTAAGTGGCTCCGTTAAATACGTATAAGCGACAAATAGAGTAAGAGAGCGAGAGAGAGAGAGAGAGAAAGAGAGAGATAATGGGGAAAGAGAAGAAATGAAAGATATATCACGTTATAAACATAGTCAAGATGCGAAAAATTAGAATTAAGCCGAGCCCTTCGACTACATACGCAGAAAATAGATAAAATGGAAAGTTCGCCGCTGGTAATCCAAAGACACAACGTGCGTTGGTAACAGGAAGCGCGCTTGCGCGGTGAACTTATTATCGCTCGTAAGTCAGCCGCGAGTCCGCAATGTACCCGAGACGACACGAGAATCAATCAAAAGCGTCGCTTTGCTCTAGCTGCGTAGACGATTCTCGAGCCAACGCGTTTATACACAATAGTCGCCGCGACTGCCTCGCGCGGTTGTAATACGGAGGACACGAGAGAGGGGGAAGAAAGAGAGAGAGAGAGAGAGAGAGAGAGATGAATTTATTCGAGCCAATTAGTCGCACAGTTATGCGCACGTCTGGCTAACTGGGCCGTTTCTCAAAATTTGAGTAACGATTATGCACGCCGAATGATGTATTCGACTTTGATTCTTGGGTTTTATTTAAAAACTTACGCGGATATTTTAAATATTTATAGTTTAAGTTTAATGTTGAAAAAAATTTTATTTTTCAATCGTTGAATTAATATAGTAATAAAAACCTCGTATAGTTAATTGTTTCATATTAGATGTCCGTTTAGTTGCTATACCTGTTCTACTGAATAAGACAAACTCGATGCATGAAAAATGAATTTTAAAAAAAAATTTTTATTTAAATTTAAATAATTTATTTAATTAAACTCAAGATTGATTAAAAATTATGTTTGTACTTTTGTTTTTTTCATATCTTTTTCATACGATATAATTTGTCGGTAGCGCGTTGTAAAAAATTTAATTTATCGCGCTTCTTTTATAAATGAGCTCATGTTTTACCTTTACATTTTACGTCTTTTTATACTTCTTAAAGTATTTACACAACGTTAATTAACATCGCAGCGAAATTAAATTCACTTCTTGTCGCAATACTTTTAAAGATGTATATTTAGTTTATTTTGAAATTTTTTTTATTTTTATTAAAAAAAAAAAAAAAAAAAAAAAAAAGAATTACTTTTATTAAACTTATATTTTTTTAAAACTTGTTAACATGATATGCAATTTGAAATTTTTTAATAAATGTAAGGATTTTATTTGCATAAAAAGTTTAAAGTTTTAATCTTTGTAAAAGCCAGAGGATATAACATATATGTATAAGCTGAAGAAAATAAGTTGAGTTTAAAATTAACATTTTTTCGAACTCCTTAACGATTTAAAAGATGTCGTTCGCAAGTTTGAAGCAAAGTTTCAAATCTTTTCGAATAAATTTAATTATTTCGACCCAATTTTTGAAAAACCTAACTAATTAATTCAGCGAAGAAAAAAACTTTATAGAAGGGTGATATGGGAGGGGGGAGGGGGAACAAAGGGAAAGCAAGCATGGATATTAAACTAAATCGTTTACGGGCCAATAGTTTTCAGCATCTTAACTTATGAAAACGTCCCTCGTAATCCGCGCTCTTTTTAAAATGAGGGTTGGCTAATTTACTTTAACCTCTCGCCGAAGAAACGTAGGTATATAGCGTGAACGGCCATCGCGTAATGCCAAGGGGAGCCGTTAAAAAATCGTATATAAAATAATAAGAAAAAGAGAAAGGGTTAAAAAGGACGAAGAAAGAAACTACTAAAATTCGCTGTAAACATAAGCTCTAGCGAGAACCTTACCGTCCCGTGTTCCATGTGTACACCAGGAGCGTTTAATAAGCGCGCTCGTGTACGCGAACGAGTGGAAGGAGAACGTTTATCTCCTCGTTAAAGCCGTCTGAGTCCTTCCTTCCTTTCTGCGCGCAAGCATCTTAGCCAGCGATCTCAGAGAGAAGGAGAAAGAGAAAGAGAGGCGAGTCCTTGTTGGGTCATTATTAAAATAATGCACTCTCGGTTTAACGGAGCGAAGGTGGAGCGGAAATGTTTAAACGTCGGCCGTTTGAGGTGCTGTATACGTATATGCGCGGCATATTTCACGGGGCGAGCTTGTGAAATATGACCCGATATTCATCTCGGGCGGCGCGCAACGACGACATTTATCCCCGTCTTCGTCTTTGTGGGGGTCGCGGTTGCACCCTGCATCGTAAGAGCCCCTCGATTCAGCGCGCTCTCTTTTTCTTTTCTATTTTCTTATTGTTGTTTTTTTTTTTTTTTTTTTTTCATTTTTTTGTTAAGTATACGCATGCGTGGGTATACGATGGGTGTGGGTGTCACGTTGAATATGCATACGCGAACGTCAGCGTCAGACTTTAGAAAAATGATTCGCTCTTCGCTCTTTATGGTATATTTGGATTATTGACTAACTCGTGTATGTAGATTTTCTTGCTTTCTCGTTTTCGTTTTCATTTCAGTCGTTTTATTTTCGTTTTTTTGTTTACATATGGAGATATATTTTTTACTCGTAGCCGCACATGTTTAAAAAAAATTGATTCTTTTAATATTTCATCTGCTTTCAATAAAGAAATACAATAAAATTTGTATGTACATAAAATGAATAGAAAGATACATTGAGACTATCAATTATCAAAAAAAATTCAACACTACAATATTATTTAAAAGCGTTCTATTCTCTCCGATAAAACAAATGAAACATCTCTTTCTCGCAACTTGACACGTCGAAACATCAAAATTACTTCGCAAAAATTCTATTGTTTTTATTAATTTCCCTCGTATGTATAAGTTCTATATATTTCTCATCCTCCTTATGTGTGTATACATATATATATATATATATATATACACGCGCATTACAAGAGACAAAGTGTCTCCGTTCGACCTTGCAATCTCTTGCTCATTCTCCACGCAAGCCATACTCACTTTCTCTCTTTGTCATTCTGTCATCCTTCTCTTCCTCTCTTTCTCTTCATTGAATATACCGGGGTATATACATATCGTGCAGAGAGAAGTTCACCAGATCGCGAAATATACATACGAGCTGGGCGGCCTCCTCTCGCTGTTTCTCAGAAGCTTAACTACCTTAAACTCTCTCTTTCTCTCTTTCTCTTTTTCTCTCTTATTTTCGTGTCTTTATACGCGACGACCGCCTCCAATTCTATCTAACCTATGCGTCCCCTCTGGAGGAAATGCTTCTCTTTCTTTCCCTCTTCTTTAACTTCGTTTTTTTTTTTTGACGAAACTGACATTTATCGCTTTAATTAAGGAACAAACGCGTATGTGCGACAGGCATATCTCCATTTCACTCTTACTTTTTTGTCCTCGTTATGCATCTTAATCTTTTTTTCTATTTTTTTTCAAGCGAACTTTAACGCCGCAATATTTATCGGTAGTTGTAAGCTTTTTTTTACACTTACGACCTTTATTATACGATTGAGAAGACGTCTACTTTAATTAATCAGATACTATTTAAGTTATTTCTGATATCTAACTAATAAAATCAAATATTTATTAAGTTTTATGAACATTTAATTAGGCTATCATACTTAATTAATATAGCATTGATATCGTCCTTCTCCTTACTTAATATTCAATTGGTACGCATTTAATCGATATTCAAATTAAACGAAATTTTCAAAATTAAATTAGTTCCATTAGAAGGCATGTATTTATTTAAATATAAATCGAAGGAAAATGTGATACGAAAAATTGCGAAAGCGTAATGTTTTAAATCCCAGATGAAAATCGTGATAAAATAAATAAAAAATTGCGATTAATTTTAATGTATAATCGCAGTCTTTCAATAAATTAGGTTATCGATAAAAATTGGAGCGAATTAAAAATAAAACAGTTCTCTATACGTATAAAATATCACAAAATAAATTCAAAGTATTTATCTCAAACCACTCAGTATTAATTGCAAAATCTTTGCGGATTAATTCACAAGAGTTTCATTCCTAATTACTCGTCATTCATTTGCTTTTCTCTCTCCCTGTCTCTCTCTCTCTCTCTCTTTCTTTCTTCACCTCTATTTCAAGTTACGACTTATTCATCATTCTTTGCTGTCTCTCTTTATCCCGTTCCGTTTTATTCGCTTTCTCTCTATTTGCCTATCTGTCGTTAACCGAGAGCCTCTCCTCTCGGAAATGTTCTTCTTGCCAATATTAAATATCCGGCCAGAGTCGGCGCCTCGTTTTCTCTCTTTCTCTATTTCCTTGGTAAATATACGTATACATATAAATATCAGACGACGCCTCGTATGCGAAGGTCTCTCTCTCTCTCTCTCTCTCTCTCTCTCTCTCTCTTTCGCTTGACTGTTTTCTATATGAATTATTCTCAAATGTCAGTCAGAGTTCGATAAGTTTATATATTAAAAAAGACGTCTATAGTCAAGTTTTCAACTTACTAATTTTGATACATTTGAATGTTTGATCTTTTTCTTATGTACTTATTCGTACAGTTATTGGTTTTTACAGTTTACCTACTGCTCATTATTTTATCTAGTAAAATGCGTTAGATTGGATTAATTTTTTGTAATATTTTTTATTTTCCTTTATTTTATGAATAAAAATTGGGTTACAGAAATTTATTTACTCGATCAGCTTTTAATATAAGAAGAAAATTGTTTATCGATTATAACATCAACTTTTTGGTATTAACTCTAATCTATAAAAATATTTTTAATCATTAAAATATCGATATAAAATTTTACATTTATTAACATATTTGTTATTCTCGTTCAAGAAACTAAAATATTTAACAAACTTATAGTATGAAAAAAATTTTATCATTAAAATATACATATAAACAATAGGGAGAGAATGAGAGAAGGGGAGGGAGAAAGACAAGAGAATCGATAATAATTAATTGGTTGTAGTAACATAAGTAAAAGAGACCGTTGTATTATTTTGATAAATAACATTAGCCATGGTTGGACGAGTCCGTGGATTTCGGGACCGGTATGTATCTCGGGGAGGAAAAATATCGGACCAGCGCTTCGGCGCCTCCGCAATCCGGCCGCAATTCCCCCGAGGGCTTTCTCTCGCGCCCCGACGTTATAGTATATGCTCTCTTCTTCGGAAAAGAGGCCGAGCATCGCGACGCGGTGTGCACTTAAGGGCGACTCGCTGCTGCTACTGCATCCGATGTTTTCGTAACGTTGGCGAAAGGCTTAAGCTTACGGTTAGCTGGTTATTTTTAGCGGTAGATTTTTTAATGGCTTAGTTTTCTGTTTTTTATTTTTTTTTTTTTTTTATTCTCGTTGGATGATTTTAATAGATTATTGAGATAATAGAGTAGTTAATCTTCTTTAGCGAATGTGAAATATTAAAATAAATTTATGTTAGTATTAATTTTGAAAGAGTAATGAATAAATTTTCAAAATATATTAAAAAGTTCAGTATATAATTTTTTAATCAAAATAAATTTTAAGCTTTAAAAATTATGTAAAAAATCAAAAAATATTGTAAAATATTAAATTTTTTAATATTGAAAAAAAAAAAAATCAAACAAATTTGCAACGTCAATAATACTTATATGTAAATATTCATCTAGAAATTTATGTATAATTTTCACATGTAAGTACAAAAATTTTTTTGGATTCATAATTCAAAAATTAACGCAATACTTGATTTTTCAGTATCATATATTTCTGCGATTGTTTTAAAATAGTAATATATTTATTAATAAGAAAAAATATTTTATTCAAAATTCTCTTAGTAAAAAAAAAAAAAAAAAAAAAAAAAAAAAAAAAAAAAAAAAAAAAAACGAGAAAATAATCCGATCAAAACGAGAAAATGAGAATACGAGAAGATTCCGAAATCCTCATTCTCCAAAACGCAGAAGTTGTCTTCATTCGCATTGCACACTCGCAATAGGAAAATTAAAGCAACCACAAGAGCTCGCTGCCGACGGTACAGGAGTATTCGCAGGACATGAGGCGATGCAAAGTGCGCGCATTCATCCACTTATACCGGAGAGAGAGAGAGAGAGAGAGAGAGGTAGAGATAGATAGAGAGAAAGAGAGAGAAGGAAGGTAGCGCTTAAAGTGTGTGGATCGCTTGCGGCTGTATGCATGCTCGTCGGTACGCCAAGAGGAAGCGAAAGAGAGAGAGAGAGAGAGAGAGAGAGAGAGTGTGAGAGAGAGAGAAGAGCCGTCGTTAAGCGATTCTTGCTCGGTGCGTAACTGAGTTACACATCGCTTACTATCGCATAGCCGGAGAATCAAGGAACGACGACATTTGGTGCGACGTACGTGACGCGTGCGAGTGCCTTAATTACCGCGTGGGATGCTCGCTCTGTTTTTCTCCCCGTATGCTACGGTATACTCTCTCCTGCTCGCTTTACTTGATTTTGATAACGATGAATCTCACTGATTTTGAAAATGTATTCGTTGCCGACGATGACTATTTTAGCGTAAACGAATTTCACGAAAATGTTTCGTTACGTTTTTTATTCTTAAATTTCGCGAAATCGAGTAAAATAATTTAGCGATGGTGAGATAAAATACATTGGTTTTCTATTCGTTGTAATTCTAATTATTTTTTCGTTAAAATTATATGTGATTTTGGAGTTTAATTTTATTACATTTAAGGGAATACCAATAAGTTTTTACTTATAAACAAATTTTAAGACAGTTGAATAACTATACTAGAAATAATAATGAAAATAGATACATTTTTAAATAATTAGAAAAGAATTTCAGAAATCATGTATATTTTTAAAAGCTTTATATTAATCATTTTATTTCAAATTTAGAGAAAAGAAAAATATATAACAAAAAAAAAAAAGAATAAAGAAAAAAAAAAAAATACAGACACGCCTGATTGATTTTTTATTTCAATATCCAACGAATGGTTTGACATAGAAATACTATCGTATATTGCTTTTACGGTCATGTATACCGTTCATTTTTTTTCAGAGACGTATTCTTATAACGAAGTATGAAAGCTCTATGTATTTTTTTTTTTTTTTTTACGAACCAAAAAATATTTTTTTTTTTTTTTTTTATCAATTTTGTTAAAGAATTTCGTTTTTTTTCAGTATTTGAAAGATAAAAAAATCATATATATTTTGTCACTGAAACTTTTTGAAAGAATTAAAAGCAGTTTTACAATAATTATTGTAAACATTTGTGGATATTATAATAAACAAATAAGTAGTGAAAAATTGATAAATAAATGAATAAAAGTAAATAAAGTAATAGCAAATAAATGAATAAAAAATGCAATAATATGTAAATTAAAAAAAATCTTTAAATATAAATCAATTATTTAAAATGCAACTTATCAACGAATATTATGTATAATTAAATTGCAAGAAATAATTCATTTCTATTAAAATACGATAAAACTTTAAGGTGTTAATCCAACTGTTTATTTAACAAAATAAAATAGGACAAGCTATTAAAAAAAGAATAAAAAAGAACCCATGACTACGCACGAAAGTGTTCTTTTCCAACTCATCAGCGCATCGGGACTCAACGCGTCGAGTTGAACTCATCTATACAAAAGGTCGAAAGTGAAATGAATCCTCGACAAAGCTCATATACGGATCTTATACATACGCGTACGTACGTACGAGCGAGATTAAAAGCACGCGGAGTACGCGGGATGTCCTGCACGCGTGCACTTGGAAAAAGAAAGAGAGAGAGAGAGAGAGAGAGAGAGAGAGAGAGAGAGAGAGAACAATGCGTATAAATATAGGATAGCGCGAGATATATGTCGGGAAAAAGCTGCCGAACTTTGTGCGCGTTTGCGCTTATAAAAAGATAAAAAGCGTTGTTTTCTCAACTGTCATTCTAGCCGTTTGCTTTTTATTTTGTTTTGTAGCTTTTTATTTTATTTTGTATATATATATACGAAACTACTTTTCTTTTTTGTAAAGCAAAAGCTATTTGCGATGAATGCGTATGGAGCACTTGAGACATTTTCGTGGATAATATTTTGGTTAATGGATGTTTTCACAATTTTTTTAAAACACCGCTGTTATGTATGTATAATATAGAATACTCGTTTTTTGTAAAAAGCATCATAGCAAACAGCAATAATTTAACAAAGCTTTGTAAAGTTTTATAAAAGAAATTTGACTGTCATGATGCTACGCGCACGTGTGTGTATATATGTATGCTTGTTAATTATTTTCAAGACGCATCGATCTTATTCATCGTCAATATTTTAAACTTTCTGGCTATGAATTTTTAAACGCCGACAATTCCAAACTTTAGTATATCGCGTTAAAGTTCCGTAATATTGACGGCGATAACAAATGTACAAAATAACTTTTATTTTTATAACTCCGCGCTAAGCCACAACTTATTGAGAAAAACTTTCAGACGCGCGTCTCATACATTTTTCACGATCTAATCCAACCCTCTGTCAACATTTAAAATTCTTTTAATAAAATACATACGATTCGTCTTCAATATTGTATTTTAACTCAATATTATTTATTCCTCGACATCGAGCAATCCCACAACAAACACGACGAAAGCCTCTAACCGTTTATTTATTATTTTTTTTCTTCTTTTTTTGTTTTGTTCCATTCTCTATGCTAAATCGCGTCGTTTATTGACAGATTAAGTTTTTAGCTTAAAATGGAATATTCTCTTTGAGAGCGGTCCGCGTGCGGTGGTTTTATTTTTATTATGCAGGAGTTTCCCACCCGCACCGTTGGATAAAGGAAATAGCTTAATTCTCGTTTGAGGTTCGATCGATATGTATATAGATGTGTATATATATATATATATATAGTATATGTGTGTGAGTATATATCTATAGTTGGCGAAAGCGTGCGTGTGCTTGATGGAGAGTTTACCGATTCTCTTGTGTGGTACCGCCCCCCCCCCCCTCGGTCTCATCGAAAATTTACCCTAATTTTCAGCTTTATCAATACGCGCGAATTATTTATAGTCGAAGAATTTTATGTGAAAAAATTTTGATTTAACAATGCATTGCGTAAAAAATCATTCGCGATTCAATATTATTGATAAAATTAAATTTTAAAATATTATATCATTAGTTTCGAATTATTTTATTCATTATAAATATAACATGTTTTTGTTATATAATTAATAAGTAAAAATGTATGCATTTTATTTTTATAATATTTAAACATTATATTGAAAATATCTTTCTAATTATTCTTTATGTTGCAAAAACCATAATGATTGAAAACAAACTTTTTCACTCAACGATTGAAATAATATAAATGGCATTCTATGGAAGAGAAAAAAATTTTCATCCTAAGAAAAAAAAATAAATAAAATATACAAGAAATCTCTTGAATCCTTTATCTCTTCTACAAAGCGGCTAAATTAAATGTGTCTTCTCGATTATAATAATCTCAAAGCATAGCAAAAGCGAGACACGTATCTTTTTTATTAAAACTGGCTTATTCGGACAGATAATTTACACGCACGCGGTTCAACCTGTCTCCATACGCTTACTCGGAGCTTTCCCTTGATACAGATTTGCCAACGACCTTTGCGGTTCGTCAAAGAAAGAAAATGAGAGAGAGCGAGAGAGAAAAAGAGAAAAAGAGAGAGAAAGAAATGGAACTTGAGCTTCCTGTATACACACACACACACACACACACTCATGCGATGATTTTACTTTAAGCCCAAAGATGCGGGCGAGTAATTTAAAAGCGTGTGGTGCCAGTGAAAATATAACGTAAATGGATAGGGTTCTCGTAGAAAATTATATTGCGATGTGTTATATATGTAAATTTACGTATCATTCGAACGGATATCAGAGCTGGCAAAATGAATTTTAATTGATTTCATATACACATGTTTATTCATTTTAATTTCTTTTGTTTTTCTTTTGTTTTTTTTTTTTTTTTTTTTTCATTTGAGCGAAAAAGTATAATGAAGCGAAGAAACGACAAATTCATGATAAAATAATTAAAATTTTAATTATAAACGAATTATAAAATGATTAAATGAAATACGAAAGGCTGGATGATAATTCATAAAAAAATAAGTTACATACTAGTATTTCCCTATATACTCATGCATCAATCAAATTCAAATCTCGATGGTAAAGACTGGTATTAACGATACGTAAAGCAAACTCAATTCATATACACGATACATCTCGATTATCCGAGAAAATCCAAGCACGGCGCATACGTTTCTCCAACAACGCAACAGCATCTCGACAAAGACGTCCCAAACAAACGGTTTGCGCGCGCAAAGATCGAATATACGTACGTTCGGTCGGTTTGAGGAAGCAAACAATACACCCAGAAACAAGGAATTCAAGCACGCGATATTACGTTTCATGGGCAGAGAGAAAAAGAGAGAGAGAGAGAGAGAGAAAGAGAAGCAGCTACAGCGTCTCCCTTATACAGCGATCGAATTTACAAACATACATTACCGTGGCGAGCACAGGTGTCGTAAGCTGAGAGAAAGAGAGTAGTTTCATCCCCACCAAGCGAACGATGAGCTTCTATTCTGATATCGCTTTTTGCGCCACGAAGAAGAAACGCGCCATATTTGTTCAAAGTGTTCTGTTATTGGTTACAAGCTTCTTTCTATACGCTTAGAAAAAAATTTCTTTGATTTAATAAAAGCGGTTTTGATTCAATGAAATATCGTTCATAAAAATGTATTTCTTTAAGTAGAAGAAATATTTAGTTTCACTTAAACAAATATCACATCGAAATTAAAAAATTTAATAATTTATTAATTCAACGAAAAATTTAGTTGATTAAAAGAACAATTCTTTAAATTAACGTAATGGTTTCATTGATTCAATAGAATTGATTTATTTGAGTGAATAAAAAATATTTGAATAATAATTTTTTAATTTAAAATATATATTTTTTTGTCCGAACAAAATGTTCTTGAGAATGTGTTTTATTAGATTTAGTAATAATTTGATTCATTTAAATAATTTTTTTTTTACATAAATAAGTAAGTATTTAGTAAAAAAAAGTCATTTGATTTATTGAAACATATGTTTCTTTACGAAAATGAAATAATTTATTTACTTACTTTACAAATGTTTCGTTGAATAAATAAAAATAATCTATTTTATTTAATGAAATATTTTTTAGGGTTAATAAAAAATTGTTTTGATTGAGCAAATGTTTCTTTAAGTATAAGAAATAATTTTTTTCTCTCAAACATATCTTTCAATGAGTAAAAGAAATAATTTATTTTATATAAACAAATATTTCTTTTATACAAGTATATAAAAGATTATGTAATGATATAGGGTAATAATGAGATCATCAAAAAAGGAAAAAGAAAATGTAAATTCGAACATCGTATTTGAGTACCAGATTTACACTGTTTCTGAATAAGCCCAAATAATTGATTATAGAAAATTATTTGCTAAACTATTGGTTTCATATAAAATTTGATTTATTCATAGAAATATTTCTTTTAGTCTATAATTTGGACAATAAACGGAATCACCCACATCATTGATTCAAAGTCATATTTTATAATCTTAAATAAATATTTGTTTAAATCAACAAACCAACTTTTTAAATAAATGAATTATATGCTACTTTAAATGAAATATTTTTTTTAAAAAAATGCAATATTTCATCAGCTAAAATAAATATTTCTTTTACTTAAATAAATTATTATTTTTTTCTCAAAAAAATATTTGATCATCCGCCGGCAATCAAAGTATTTCATTGAACCAAAGAAAATTTCTTTGGATCAATAAAATTTTTTTCTCAATGTATATTTGTATCTAAGTTAGCATTGCTCCTTCTTGTACATATTGGAAAGTGTGGTTTTATGTGTGCGAGCTGCGGCGGAATAAACAAAATTGAATTCAAATGTTTCTTTCCTTAAACGATACTGGTATTAAATATAATTTATAAACGTTTGTTTTTTTTATTTTTTTTTAAATTATTTGTTATTTTTTTTCGAATAAATTTATTGCAATTATGACTTTATTTTTGAAAATAATATATTAAAATCATTTGTAAGGATTCATTAAACGAGATTTAATTCGCTGCTGCAAAACTTTTACAACGGAGTTTTATTAATTTTTTTTCCAATTCCTTTTCTTATAGAATCCTTTTACCATTAAATATTTAACGATTTAAAAATGTTACTAACTTGAAAGATATCAATTTCTTTTGATCGTTTCAATTTTTCTTTTGTTTTAACGAATCGGCGATTCGGCGAAGAAATACAATAGGATTGTTAATGCGAAATTTTACGAATGCAGGGAAACGAGAGGTAAGAGAGTAGGCGAGTAAGAAAGATAGCTGCAAAGCGTTAATCGAGCGAATCAGTCTTTTACGAGCAATGAAGGGAATTTATACCTTGTGAAGGTAGTTTTATTAAAAGTGTAATTACAATTCGTTGAACTTTATAAGCGTCAATATTGTAGAATGCCAAGGAAGAAACGAAATTGAATATCGATCCAAGCCATCGAGTTCAGATAAACATTAAACATTTGAATTAAAATACTCAAATAAAACACGAGAACCAATTTAATCAGCTTGACGTCAATTCAAAGTATCAAAAGCTCTTTAACTCTTTACATAAATTATAGTTAAAGAATTAAGAATTTTTTTATTTAATTACCGCGTGAACAAATATTGTGTAAAAATTTTTTTTTAGTAATATTTGATATTTTAATATTTGTTAGTATAAAGTTATAATATAAGTTTAGTATAAAAGCTATAGTTATATCTAAAAACAATGAAATTTATAAAGTTTACATACAAAATTTTGCGTAGATTTTCTCTTTCGTATAAATATTCGCTGCGCGCGCGAGAACATGCCGTAAATAAAATTTTCAAAACGCAAAGATATAAGAAAAACTAAAAATTCAAAACTATAAACTCCGAGAACATAAAATATTTCGTTTTTCCTTTGCCGTTTTTCCAAAAGATCCCGACGCCCGAAAAAAAAAGGTTAGAGAGAGAGAGAGAGAAAAGTCAATGTTAAAGCAGCATTATAAATTTATAAGTAAATTCTCTCCTCCACTTCCTCGCTTATCCTGTCTCGTTATCAAATTTTCATACGACTACCGGGAGGAAGAAAATAGCTTCGTAACTTTATCCTTTCTCTCCTCTTTTCTCACGTGCATAGAGAGAATCGATAATCGTTGGACATACCATTTTCCTCTTTTTCCCTTTGATCGAGGTTAAAAACTATGCGAAACGAGGGAAAGAATTCTTGTGATGGATGTATATATAATGCGAAAAAGCCGCGCGGCATTTCGGACGCGAAAAGAGACATCGTAAGAGTCGAGCATAAGTAACCGCCGGCGAGCGCGCGTGCGACGGATAATGGCGTCGAAAATCTGATATCGGCAATATTCGACGAGAGTAGACGAAGGGAGAGAAATAGCGAGAGAAAAAGTGGGAGAGAGAGAGAGAGAGAGAGAGGGAGAAGATAGAGCGATATTATAAAATACCGCGCGCAAATACTCTCTCCCTCTCTTTCTCTCTTTTGCGTCAGGCAGGAGCAGCGAAAAGTATAAGCTCCGGAAGAAGTTAGTAGGAGAGAAGGGGGACGGATTTATTGGATGGCAGGTATGACGATAACTCGATAAAGGGTCGTCTCTTTGTCGGGCAAAGGGAAAAGAGAGGAGAGGGTGCGAGGCACCGACAGCGCGAGACGAGAGCGAATTGCTTCAAAAAAGAGAGAGATGGAAACTGAAGAAGAGTGCTAGATCGAATGACGCGGATGAGTGCGGCGAGCGAGACGTTGAGAGAAAGAGAGAGAGAGAGAGAGACGCGCACCAGATGCATCGGGCGTCGATTGAGAGCTCGAGCATGACACCGAGACCGAACTCCATTTCTCATTTCGAGGACCTTCTTCCATCTTCTTTTTCTTCCACCTTCTCTCTTACGCTGGCTTTTCTATCTTTTATTTTGCTTTTTACTTTATTTTTCTCTATTTTATTTCGATTCGTGCTTTGAATATATACGTATACACGTAGATCTTCTTTCGTCTTTATTTTAAGATCGGTTTGTAAAAAAGAGAATGGAATGAATGGTGTTTTTTTTTTTTTCTAGCTTTATAGCGAGCTTTTAATTTTGTAAATATTTGTAATTTTTTCTCTGCACTTTACTGTACATCTGATGTAATCAATTTGGGTGCTTCAAAAAATATCCATCCTAGAAATTCCAAACTAAATTGAAGATAAAACAAATTTTTTTATCCAAAAAAATCTTTAATCACATTTAGTAATTAATTTTTGCAATAAAAATAACGTTGACGAGAAAGATTCAAATTTCTTTCTAAGCATTTAATTTTTTCCTTTTAAATCTGATAACTTTTCTAATTAAAGTAATGGCGATTTTATTTTTGTGCAGAGTTTTGAATGGTCTAATATTTGCTAAGCTGACTTTCCAATTAACGCGATTAATGGCAATTGAATTTAAAACTTTATTTTTGACATTTCGCCAATTGATTAATTTTAGAATCGGCTGCATCAACGACAATTTGTCATATTTTATAAAAAAAAAAAAAAAAAAAAAAGTAACAAAGTAATTTTCTTTACGTTGCTTATATGTATTACAAAATAAATTTAATTTATTGAAAAGAGTAATGCAAGAGAATCCCAAAAAATACTTGACATTTTACATGAGTCATAAATTTTTAACAAAATAATTTACCGATTTGTATATTTCTACTTTTGATTCTTGTCAATAGCTTATACTAGTTGTAGCGTGAAAGACAATTCAATGGAACGTGTTATTCCTGTAAATGAAATTTCCTATATCGCTTCAAGTTGTCAATAAAACAAGAATAACGATTCCGTCTTGTAAATGACAAAAGTTTTTTGTCAAACGTCTCTACTCTTTTGTCATAATTTTAAGGGAATGACGAATCTATAAAGTTAAAATAAAATATCTTTATATATCTATGTACTTCTTCGCATTTCAAATTTAGTCAGTTTATATTCTACTATTAAATAAAACCTCAACAGCTTTTTATTTTGTAATTAGATAATTGATACTAAACTATTTTGTTTGAAGAATCTTTTTTTACAAATTATTATTAAACTCAATTTAACTCGCATAAAGAAGTACACAAAACAAAATAACGTAATAAAAAATAGAGTTTGCATTTAAACTAATAAATAAGATATTCACAATGGTAAAAGCACATATATAAATAATCAAGATAAATTAAGTAAAATTTAAAAAAAGCGAAAGAAAGAGCTGATAGCATAAAAGTATCAAGAGTCACAACGAAACGTTTCCCGTGGACTAAGCTCTCTCTCTCTCTCTCTCTCTCTCTCACTCCTAGAACATCAAATTCAGGCAGAGGCGCTCGTCGCGTTGCTTTGTTCGCTCAGCGGATCCTTAAATTATTAATGTAGCACACAGGAGCAGCCACGAGCAGAGAGAGAGAGAGAGAGAGAGAGAGAGAGAGAGAGAGAGAAATAGAGCCTCGTTTTACTTTTCTTTCTTTTTTCCGCAACTTGGACACGACACGCTGAACCTCGCTTTGCCAAGCAACTCTGTTGCGAATAATATCTTTTTCTCTTTCATCTCATTTTGTCCGTTTCATTCATTGTTACCTGTTCTTTTTCTCCTTGCAATATGTATACCTACACGCGTATATAGATATTTTAAGCTTGTTTTCTATTTATATCATTTGTTGCGCGAGCTCGGATGCTTTTATGTATTTTCTTATCCTTTTTTTTTATTCGCTCAAATTTCTTTTTTATCCTTTTTGCTTCTTTGATTTCGTTATGTTGCGACTTTATTCTCTATACTTTATTAACCTTGTATATGGTTTATAATAAAATGCCGTTAGTTTGTTTGAAATTATTTCATTCGACAAAATATAATTTAATTTTCATTTTTGTAGTATAGTTTAAAAAAGGTTATTTTATAACAGAAATAAGCATCGTCAAATTTATAAATAAATCAACTGAGCATATAATTCTCAGCATTTAAGAGTCATATGAGTAACTATATTATTATAACGTTAATAAATATAGATTAAAAAAAATAAGTAATTATTAATCTCTATATTCAACATCGCATGTGTAGAATCAGGATAACGTTTTGAAATTGCAGTTTACGACGCTTTAAGGAAAGCAAGTTGCATAAACTACCAAAGTAGTTAATGATATTTTATTTTCTCAACTTTCTTCCGGCAAGAATGAGCGCCGATTCTGTGATGTTTTAAACGCGCTACTTAACCACAGCCACGTGGCTTATTTACGGTGTAACGAGAAATTTACATATTTCTTCCTTCGGGCTTAATGCGGATTGGCCAGTACCGTGAGACTATAAAGTTATGATTTTTTTTTTTTTTTTTTTTTTTTTTTTTTTTTTTTTTTTTTGTTATAGTGCGATGGTTGAATTTCTTTTAGTTAGTTGAACTGAGCGTTAATCAAACGGATCGTTGTTAAAATTCCGGTGTTCGAAACTCTAAAGATATATATATTCTGTTACTTAAATTTTAACTTCAACAGATACGAATTAAAGTATCGGTGAATAACATTTCTTCGTTATAAAACGAGAATCATGTAAAGGAGGAATTATTATCAAAGAAAAATAATCACAACGATCTTTAAGCAATATCGTGCTTGAACTAAATCCATTAAAAAGCTATAACTTAAATAAAAAATATGATATTTTCACATTCGTAATAATAATTGAGAAATAAGTCACATCGTCAATTGAAGAAAAAGACAACGAGCGATAAACAATTATTTCCTCTTTCCATTTCCCATTCATTTGCTCTATACCTTTAAACAAAAAAAAAAAAAAAAGAGAGAGAAAGAGGAAGAAAGGCAAAGGACGTAGTTTTGCGGCGAGCTCGCGAAGAGTGGCAGGAAGCTACTCGTGTTATGACGCTGAGTAGGAATTACGCCGGTCGTGACATAAATATCTAATACACTGGAACGCTGAAGCGCTTCCACGGCGCATACTAGTTTCGTCCCGTGGACTCTCTTTTTCTTGGCTGATGCTATCGTTGCCTACCCTCTTTCTTTCTTTCTCTCTATCTCTCTTTTCCTTTTTCTCTTCTCTTGTGCTCGCTCTCAAGTGTACAAACTTTTTTTGTATTTCACTGTACCGGTACGGAGGTTTTACGGGATTATAATGCATGAATTCGACTTGATGAAAAATTTTATGCGCACAGGAAAAAAAAGCACGAAAGACTTGAATTCTCTCTCTTTCTCTCTCTCTCTCTCTCTTTTTTCTCTCTCGCCTCGAGTCCTAGAAAGATGAGTGGCCAAGAGATGAACATCTCACACTCTTTTTCTTTCTATCTTTCTCTCCTTCTCTTTCCTCTATCTCTCACTCTTTTGGTTTATGTGCGTATATACTCATACGGACAGTTCCAAGTAAATAATTTGCCTTTATGTACGCGCGACAGATAAAAGTTTTGAATTTTTATGTGCTTTTTTTTGTTCCCTTTGTTTTATCTTTATTTCTTTCTTTTTAATATAGCGTTTTGTTTGTTCTTCCTTTCAAGTCGAGAAAACTCATGTTTAATTAAATTATTAATTAAAAGAAATTTTCAGGACGGAGCTTTAAAAAAAAAAAATTTTTTAAAGGTAAGAAACTTCAAAAGATCGTGGAATAGATTTTTGGTTAAAATGGTTGGATTATTTAAATGTTACCGCCGATGCATACTCACCGAAAAATTGGAGCGAGCTTATCACATGAATTATCTCAGCTAACTTTATACATAGACGCTTACCTGTCAAAAAAAAAAAAAAATAAATAAATTTTGTTAATAATCGAATTATATATTTCAATTTTTCTATGTATATCAGATATAAAATTTACATTTACAAATAACTTGTGTACCTATTAATGATTATCTATAAAAAATTCAACTAAAATCAAAAATATATAATTCTAAAAATAATAATCCTATATAAAGTAAATGCTTAAATATTATGCATTTGGTTAATGCATAATTCATGCAAACTAATACATGTAAATAACTGGAAATTTGATGTAAAGAAACGAATTTTATTAATTTTGCAATGCGACAGATATAACATTCGGAATCTGTTATTCAAATTTATTAATAATTCGATTGCAAATTAAATCAATTCGATACGAGACTTGTAAAGTGTCAGATGTACAGGTAGTACGGATCTTTGCATGATCTTATAAATTTTATCGCGTCACTTTATATTAAACTTGTGAAATCAATTTGTATACGTATTTATAGCAATAAAAACTGTCTTTAATTTTCTCATTCTTTTGATGGTAATTCATCGAAAATAAATAATTTTCAATCACGTTTTATTGCCCTATTTTTTTCATCGTGGCATCAATAATTTGTGAATAATTTTGTGCGTAAAAGGAATTCGCAAAATTTGATTTAAATCATGGAAAAATATATACACATATAATTATGGAACTTAATTAATGAACGATTACCCGCAATATCTCTTGATTCCAATTACAATAATCCATTAACTGAAGTTGAAGAAAAAAAAAGGGAACCCAAAACTATAAAATCAGTCCATAAAACCAAGGACTATAAACATAATATGCAATAAAGTCGGAGTTAGCCAAGCTAAAATGGCCTCACACAGTGGTTGGCGGCGTTCAATTCAAGGCGCGTTAAATCCATTAAACGAATAAAAAAAAAAAAAAGGGAAGAAAAACAATAAAAGAAAAAGTAAACAAGCAAAATATGCGGCGCACGTTTCTGAAAAAGCTCGCGTGCGCGAGCAATAATTTTACAGCCGTTTCCGGCAAAACGTCGCGAGCGAGCGCGACATTTTATTCGACTCATTAAGGGTATATGCGCAGGCGGTAAACGTAGAAGAGAGAGAGAGAGAGAGAGGCTTTCGAAAGAAAATTAAATAATCTCGTTATGCAAATCGATGCGTACGTCGGACTCTTTCGGCTCTTTTGATAAACTATACCGAAGGCCGAGCGCACTCTTGGAGAGTTAATAATAATCGCCTGTATTTCATTTTTAATGAAGGCGCCTTTCGGGACGCATAAAGATTTTGCTGTATGCCGGTTTGCTTAGTACGACGCGGTATATGGCATAAGGGAAAGAAAGGAAAGGAAGAGGATGGGAAAAAGTTATATCGGCAGTTATGGTAAACGAGGATACGGTCTATAGTTATGATTAAATGGAGATATATATTTTAAACGTTAACCATTTTTATTTTTTTGCAATGTACCGCAGAGTAACCTTTTTTTTTTTTTTTTTTCTTTCCATAAGTACTTGAAAATTTTGAGAAAAAATTATGAAGGTTTTTTTCTCGTTTTTCTCTGTATTCTCTGTGAAATATATTTTGTTGTTGATAAGAATAAAGAAAAATAAAAATAAAGATGCAATGTAACGTCAACTTTTCAACAACGACCAAGTTTTAAGAATGGATAAGGTTAAAATTATGTTAATAATATTTTGACGTAATAATTTTGAATATTATATAACTGCATATTTACATAAATTACAATAACTTGTCGCATTATTGCATTATTGTTAATTTATTTATACGATAATGTATATGTCATAAAACATCCATCACATAATAATAATGTAACGGTGTCAAGTTTTACGGTAAATCTTTTTATAAAAAATAAAGATTTAAAAATAAAGATTTAAAAATTAATTTTTAAAAACAATTATTTTTTAATCAATTTTATAGTAATTCAAAATACTTAATGATCGATGATAAGATTAACTGCATTCTAAAAGCTATCCAAAATAAGTTTAACCGGAAAACAGTCGAAATGAGATTCGGAAGTGGAGAAACAAAAAGAAACGCGAGAAAAGAAACGGAACAGTGCCAAAAGAGATAACGATATGAAGCAAACTTGTAAAAGAGTAAGAGAGAGAGAGAGAGAGAGAGAAGCAGCAAAGAAAAGGGAAAAAGAACGAGAGACATTTCAGAAACTGCCAGAGAGATAACCAAGAGGGAGAGCGACGAGGAAGAGAGGGGGGGAGTGTGCAAGCTTCACTTTTAGCGAGCTCGCTAGTCGGTGGAAAAGTCACGATTTCCACTGGGCGGGCTACTGCTATACCGCTACGCGAAGCAATTTGCACTCGCCATGCCACCGGAAAATCTTTATCTTCCTCACACTTTATCTCTCTCTCTCGCTCTCTTTCTCCGAGGAGTGTGCGTTCTCAAATTAGTCTCTTGTATTTCCATTAGGATAGGAAAGGTCGCGCGATTTTCCACTGTGATTTTAGCGTAACGAGATTCCGCTCGCGCGAGCACGCTGTTTGACTCCTCTCCCCACCCCCACCTCTTCCCACTCCATCCTTTTATGCGAAAGAAGAACGGACTGTTCGTCCACTGTATTGTGTGAATTTCGCAAGAGATAGAAAGAGAGAAATTATACCACCGAGTTCGTGTCCTTCGTTAATCATTGAGATTAACGCGCTTTGATGGGGGCAGAGGTAAACTCGTTAGGCGCGTTCGCATGAGGGTACGGAAATCGGTCCGTTGTCCGGAAGATACTTGTAGTATGTATACTCGCCTTTTTCAAATTACGCATGAAAATTACTTGGACGATAGCAGAAGCCGTTTACATCGAGAATTTATTTTAAAATTTAAAATCAATATAAGGGAAACTGTTGATTGTAAAATGTTATAAATGCTAGATTTTTATTTCTGATTGTATAATTGCATCTTATTTATTCAAATGTTAATTTATCAAATTTTTTATACTTTTTTAAAAAAAATTTATTCGATATTTAAATTCTATCAAAGTATTATAAGTGAATGAAATTAATTTTTATTTGATTAATGTTAGCCTATGAGTCGTAAGAAGTGATATAAAATAAAAATATATTTTTTTAAATAATAAATGCTTGCGTAATTTTAGTTTTTTCATTTTATTACTATTATAATAAATTTTTCATCGTAAATCATGTAAAAAAGTCTCAAAGATAAATTATTTAATCTGTAAAATCTTTTAAAATACAATTTTATGTCAGAAAGTAAAAAAATAACAAATAGCTCCTAAATAATAATTTAATTTAGTATTTTTAATTAGTTCTCGACAATTCATAAAAATTGCATAATATCAAATATCAGTATTTAAAATATGGAATATAAACGGTAAATTCATTTCATTATAATACGTACGTCGAAACGTCAGAATTCTTCCTCTCTCTCTCTCTCTCTCCTTCTCTCTCTCTCACTATCTCTCTCTCTCTTTCTCTCTCTCACACACACGCGCGTGCGCGCGCGCACACACACAAGTTAGAGGGCTTTATTTACTCGGCGCGCTATGGACTTTGCAGCGTAATTAAAATTGACTTTATGCAGTGCTCCCGACGATGCAGCGACGGAAGTAAAAGATACACATCCGGAAGCAACGAGTTGAAACGCGTATTTGCACGCATTCTATCTCTCTCTTTCGCTTTCTCTTTTTCTCTCCCTTGGAAAACAAAAAAAAAACTTTTTCTCCCCACCTCACTTCTGCTATGAACGATACAATTGCGCGCACGTTTTAAACGAAAGCGCAAAGCGATCGTATACCGCGCCGTAGATAAAATGATAAAAGTACCGAGAATTTTTTACGTCGACAAAAAAAAAAGTGGAGGGGAAAAAATCAAACGTAACTTTTATAAGCTAGAGCAAACCGCTTTGGATTAAAAACCGCCATTAAAGAAAATTGAAAAGCTCGCACGACCGATTCTCTCCGGTGCACTAACAAAGCGCCGTTTCTCGCACGCGATATATATGTATATATAAAAATTTACCGCCCGCCTCTCAAACTTGTAAGAGTGTAGAACGCGTGAGTGTATAAATGTACAACCACGCGCGTGCAACGAAAAGCTTGCGGTTGGCACGCGCGTGAGAGTGAAGTAGTATATAAAAAAAACAAAAAAAAAGAAAAGAAAAACATGCGCGTTTGAAAATTTCACAACACATTCAAGGCTTTTTTCGACGAGTCGACTCTCGTGTATTGAAATCGAATGTTTTCCTTTAATCGGGGAGAGATACAATCGATGAGGTTTGTCACATGGCGTAAGAGAAGAACGCGTAAGGTGAAGGGTTGAACGCGGGTTATTTTTAATTACGTGTAGTGCGTGAGGGTAAAAATTGTTATTCAACTTTTGATTTTAATTTTGTTCATTAATTTTTGATGTAATTGATAACTTTGTATAATTTTGAAACATCACGGTATTAATTGATGAAAAAAAAAAAATAAATAAATAAATAAATTGTCATTGTTGTAAAATCTTTTGTTCATTAATTTAAAACTATCTCAATACTTATTTTATTACCGTAAACGTCTAGTTATAATTATAATTTTAAAATTTTTCTTTTCAACGTTACTTTATTTTTTTATGTCAACGTCGTTACGAACATTTTTAATTATCTACGTATCTTGTGCTTATGAAATTAAATAATTAAAAATGATAATAATAATGGCGTGACCTCGTTTACAAATATACATATGTTTATTCTTGCACGTTCGCGTTATAAAATATAATTGAAAATCGGCTTAATTATAAATGTACATATATATATATATGATACTAAGTCCGTTTACTAAATTAATAATTAAAGGACAACACTTGTTTCTTGAAAATAGTTTAATCCAAACTTAGAAAATTTTTATTTGTTTACCTAAAGCTTCTTCGAACGTTGACGTAACAGATAAAAGCTGTTCTTGTAAATATCTCAATTTTTCGGAACTAGTTTTCACGAAATGATAAGGAAAAAAATCATCATGGGAACGACAATTGAACCGCTGAGTAAACATTTTATTTAAATCGGATTCGCGAGAAGGTTAATATTACAAACGATGCGTAAAAGACGTATAGTAATCATGCGCGTGCCAAAAGGGCAATCTCGTACCAAATAGCAAGCAATTATACACGGAATTGAAACGATAGCGAACGAGAGAGAGAGAGAGAGATGTTATCACAAGCCGGTACGAGAAGGTAAGGGTAGAAGGGATAGAGTTAGAGGAGAGAGCGAGTTAATTAAATTCTCTCTCTCTCGTTCTCTTGTCGATTGTGTATATACACGCGTGCGTATACGCGTTTACCTATCTAAATGGTCAGCGCGGTATGTAAACGCGCGCGTTGCGCACATATGCAAGCTTACCCACGCGTGCACGCGAAATATGCGCTCTCTCTCTCTCTGTATATACTTTCGTACCCGTGCGCACACATACCTTCGGGCCCTATCATCGCACGTGCATTATGCGTGCGTTTGTTTGTTTGTGCTTATTTGTGCGCGTGTACGAGGCAATGTATCGTATCCGTGGCGATGTATCGAAACTCGTTTCTTTTTTTTTCTCTCCTTTTTACGCCCGGAAGTGTACAAATTTTTCGCAAATAACAATGGCAAGATTTCCGCCGTGTACATGTGTGTGTGTGTGTGCTTTTCTCGGTATCCTATGATTACAGTTAAAGTTCATCCCTATACATACTCGTATGTACACGCGTTCGCGTACGACTGTACGTAAACACCCTTGCAAGTGTACACATACCAACGTAAGTACACTTATATACTGTATATATGTATAGTATATATGTATAGTCGTGTGGTTTTCTTCATTCGACTGAATGGTCGCGTCTCCGCGCGCCTATATACACACACCGGCTTATTGTGCGTGCGTATATTAACGGAAACGTAAAGGAGACGCCGAGACAATGCAAATGGAAAAGGGAGGAGGGAGGAATATCGAAGGGATCGTGAAGGGGGAAAAGCCGTTAATTAGGCAGCCAATGAATGGCACTAGACCATTCATCAGAAAACACTTCAAGTCAGTGTCACATACCGACGTTTCTCGCTCTAGGATGCATCGATATGCTTACGCTGAAAATGTCGCGAATGGAAATATTGTGTAGCGCGCGAGACTTTCGAACGTTTTACGTTACGTACAAGCTGATTTATGCCGTTGTTTGCGAGTCTAGTTTATCATATTCGTTTAAGTTTTAAAAGATGTAAATCTGTCAGATATACAGAAGTGTAGCGTATAATTTACTCGTTAGATATGTATGTCGGATGAAAAACGGTTTGAAATAATATAACTTTGATGAAGTTTATTCAAAAGTTGCTTGATTAAAAATATCAAATACAAGATTAATGTCGATAAATGAGAAGAGATATTTTTTTATAAACTTAATTTCATCGAGAGAATAATGCTTTAATAATATTTCCACATAAATGATAACAACACCGTTAATTTTCAATTTTGCAACTTTTTAAGAAAATTAATATTCGAGTTTATAATGATAATAATATGCGTAATCTTTACCAAACAAAAAACCAAAGTGAAAAGTTTTAGACAACTAAACCGAGAAGAGCGTAAAAACTTTGCGAAATAGTCGCGAGAACTCGAGAAACTGATATCCACGCGTTTGCTTACAAGTCTCGACTACCTTTCTTTAAAATCTGTTAAATTTTTTTGTAAAAAGTAACAAAGCATACTTGACATGGAAATAAGAAACAAAAAAAAAAAAAAAACAAAAAAAAAAAAGCATAGAATCGCGAATACAACATTTTAGTCTGAGTCAAACGAAACAAATTCAATGTTATCGCGTGCGTAAGCGCAACGCGAAAATGAAAGGGAAAATCTCTTATCCATCGTTCTCTCTCTTCGGCTAATTTACGCATATTCGAGCCAATCGGCAAACGTGTAATTGTATCGAGCATACAGAGTACGCTCGCACGCGCGCGCGCGCTAAATGAGGGAATTTTAATTAACGAAGAAAATGCAGTCGGCTGCAGACAGTAATAACAACGGCAGCAACAACTAGCGGAGAAAAAAAAAGCAACAATAACAACGACGGCAACGAGTCGAGTTCACAACGCTCTATATAAACCCCATAGGATTACACGCGAGCGCACGAGCGTGAACGATGAAATCCCTCGAGAGCGAGAGAGAGAGAGAGACAGAGAGAATACATCTGCGTGCAAAAGAGAGGTATAGCATCAGCAAACTCGCAAAAATAGCCGCTCGAACGGACAAGACGATTGGCTCTTGAACGAAATAACGTCGGTGGATATGTATGCGCAAGTGTGTGTGTATACCTACGCATACGCACACACACACACACACATACAGATAAAGGAGCCTCGACAGCACGGAAATGGAGAATGGACGTAACGGTAGGCAAAACGGAAAACAAGGGCACGCGAAGAGCCGATGAATGTGGATTAGTGGATGGAGGAAGAAACGGGTGAACAACGGACGTACGAGAGAGCTATAGAGGTAACGATCGATTGGCTGGATTTGGCGCGCGGTGATTAAGGATTAATTACTGCTTTCCGAGATACGTTAAGATCCTTTCCTACCACGAGGAATCTTTTGCATTTAGTTTGTAATTTTTTACGACTACCTTTTTTCATACGCATACAGATCTCATTGTGAAACGTGCTTTCGCGAAAACAATTAACAAATTAAATTCTGAAATTAATTTTTAACATTAACATTATATTTAAACGCTTATATAAAAAAAATATTTTACCCGGAAAAAAAAAAAAAATTACAAAAGCATCAAACATTTAAGATAACGTAAACAAGAAATATCCACATTTTTAAAAGCGCACATTCGAAAATTTTAAATACAAACGCATATCCAAAATTCAACATAAGCTACAACGATCAAAAAGATAACGCGCGGGAGGAGACACGCGCAAGCCGCTCGTACGAAATGACGTGAAATGAAGCGTTTGTTGATGAAAATCGTCGTTCGCTGTTTCGGAAATTGTTTCGAAAAATAAGAGCGCAAAAACAAAAACGCAGTACAACGGAAACTCACTCTAATGGAGACAGCGACAAGAGTTTAGCAGTAGCACACACACACACACATACACGCGCGCGCGCGCGAGATTCGCCGGGGGTGTATTTATACGCGTAACACAAGGGGAGGAAGAATGAGAGGATGAGCAAACGAGTCCCAAGCGTGCGGTATAAGCGGCGCAACGCGGAAAATGCATTCGAAGAGCTTCGGCTCACCCGGCTTTCTCTGGAGATGAGGTGCGTGTCGAGTTTCAATTGAACCGAACGCGCTCGCTCGCGCACACCAACCGCACACGCGACCGCCCCGCCGACGTCGAATGCTACTGCTGCTGCTGCTTCTGTTCCCGATGTTTTCTCTTTCTACCCATTCCTACAGATTGGCTCTAGCCCTTCGGTGCTTCACTGTTTACGTCTACGTATGTATACGATTGGGGAAGGCAGACTATTTTTTTTTCGCTAAATTGTTCTCCTTGTTGAAGGTTTCGCATTCATGGTTTTGCTTTAGATTTTATTTTTTTTTTTTCAAGTACTTTTTTAAAATATTGATGTTTAAAATTCTGCAATCGGAGCCTTGCATTATTATATAAGCCTAACGGTATATTCGAAATTTTTATTACAAACACTGTCATAATAATAAGCTTCATAAAATGAATAACTCATTGATTAAATACATTTGTATGAAATATTGAAAAAAAATGGTACCATTAAAAAAAAAAAACATTGTATCTTATCAATTTTCTACATTTAATTTACTCGATTCATTGTAGAGTAAAAATTAAATTTAAAAAAACAAAACAATAAGTTCTAGAATAACTATTTTGAATTTTCATGAAAATTTATTTTAATTTTTATATGAGTTCTATCTATTATACGAAGAAAATATTAAAATATTTACTACGGCGACTGCAAGCTTTAAACTGATATATATAAATAGCTTTGTCGCTGTTGAAAAAAAAAAAAAAACTAGGATAGAAAATATATACGATGCGCATAAGCAAATTTTCATCTAATATATAAGCACGCGAGCAGCATGACATAAAGGAACATGTGCGCGCAAATTATGTACTAATCTCAAACTCATATATTCGCGCTAAAAGGCGGTGACCTACATAAATGACGGCGAAAAATTCATCTCCATTTTTAATTAACGTTTTTTTCCAAACTTATTTATACCATGAAAAAATGCTGTGTTATGTTTTTCTTGCTGTTTTTAAGAAATTTACAACAATGACGGTGATAAAAAATTGTTAGCTATTATTATTCATATTTTTAACATTAATATGTTACACTTACTGTTGTTTTGAGAATTCTTTCATAATATTTCAACATTCGACCTTTAAATAGTAACAAATTATTAATTTCATAAATTAAAAAAAAAAAGAAAAAAAAACACGCTAACGAATAAAAGCCATTATTTTAAAAATACCAATAAAAAAAAAAAAAAAAAAAAATTATTACACTTCGAACTTCACCATTTCAAATCAAGCGAGCCGTGTTCGAATACCTTTCATCCTATTTCCAGCACACCTATATATGTATACATATACACGAAAGCATACATCAAGCAAGCGCGCAACTCGGCTAATAAAACAAAAAGCATAGGTACACGGCAGTGCGCAGATATACGCTCGCGATATACTCCGAGAGGTAAATTTTACAAAATGTGCAACTACGACGTGTAGCCGAGCTCTTTCCCATGGGTACAGAGGAGCCGCTGCTACCGGCAGTATACATTCCACGAACGAACGCAACCGAGGGGTTAAAAAATTAGCGGAATGGCTTTTTAACGGTTATTTCGGGAAGACGGGCAGGTTATCAGCTAGCCCTGTACGGACGGTTTTTTTCTTTTTTTTTTTTTTTTTTTTCTACATCCACTACATCCACTTCGATGCGCCCTATACTTGACGGAGAAACGAGACGATGACGCGCCCACGTGGCTATGTATATGTGTGCGCTAACACGCACCCTTCGAGTAGTTTTCTTTACGAGCGCGTGAGACTGTCGCGATGCGCGAGATATTATACGAGTACGTCGAGCTGCGCGCGCTTGTGGCTTTTGAAACGATAAGCGGTATGGATCGTTACGCGGAAGGTCGCTTGCTGAGGTAATTTTTTTTGTTTTTATGTTTCGACGCATAATTCGGCAGATTGTTATATTTATTTTAAATATTTTTATTTATTTAGATTTTCGTTAAATTTTTAGTGAAAATTATGGCACCGAAATTTTGAAATAATTTAAAAATGGCTAAGCCTGAAAAAAAAAAGTTTATAATTAAATTAAATCTAAACGCATCGCTTACCGATTTTCTTAACATTCTTTCGTTTTTTTTTCTTGACCGAAACACTGTGACTCCGCACAATTTTTATTATTCTCTCCCTTCCGATATTTGATTCAAATTACACTCGCTCGTAAAATTTCTTCGTCATTCAAAATTGTGTAATGGCGCGTGACCAAAGACTCTTACCCTCTCACGATTTCACGTTGAAAAAAGTAAAGGGGAGAGCCATCGTATCGCGTGCTCTTTCCCAACATACGTTCGACCATCGATACATTCATTTATAGGATATCGGAATATAAGAAAAAATACCTCGGCGAAATATGATTTCTGGCTTTTTAATCAAACCGAGGAGAATTTCAATCTTTCCCTTTGATTAATGAAGGTGAAAATAGGTCTCTTTCCAGCCTGTAAAATTTAACGAGGGAATAGCAGTCGAATCTCGTAATAAACGAACGGTTTAAGAATTTCGAGAACGACGAATAATGAAGACGATGAACTTTCTAAGAGAAAGGGTCGAACGAAAAATTTTTCTGAGATGAAAAAAAAATTGGAATTTTCAACGATTAGTAAGATGGCAACGAAAGAGCAAGGAGGTTGAGTGAAAAGCAATGAGAAATTAAAAGAGTTTTTGAATGAGAGAAATTAATAAACATTCTAGCTTAAAAATATCGCTTTTAAAGCTGTTTTCAAAATGTCGGTATGAAGATGATTTTATGTTATAATTTTGGTGTAATGTAAAAAAATTTGAGCTTTTTAAAACTTTCCAATTATAAATATTATATTAAAACTTTAGAATTATAAGAAATAATTTAAAAATAATTGTTAATACTATTAAATTTAGTGCGTAAACTAATTATTAATATTATAACTTGTAATGCATAAAGTTTAAATCTACTTAATCAGATTATTCAAAAGATTAAAATAATATTAATTTAAATTTCATGTATACATGATTATATTTTTTAATAAAGTGAAATCACATTAAATAACAGTTTATAAAAAGTTAAAATTTTTCAAAAGTTTGAGCATATAAGACACATATTAAATGAATTTCGCAAAAGAATAAGAAAAATGCAATCAAGGGAGAACAAACATAGCAATAGGATAAATTATTTAACAGATTTATCAGTAGGAGGTATCGTTAATATAATTTTAAAGAACTTTGAACTTGTTATGTAGATTATAAGTTTGTATAATTTAACAAAAAACCAATATAACTATTAACGAGTGAGTAAAAAAAAATTGGTTATTAAGTAGTGCAAGGAAAAAAAAATACAAATTGAATAAAAAAAAAAACAAAGTAATAAAATTAAAAAAAAAAAAAAAAACGTCATACAAACATATTTGTAAAAGAAGCAAATAACAGCTGACGTTTAAAATAACTTTCCTATAACGCGCTTAAAGTTTAATGAGATTTTGAATTCAACTCGGTACAATATTGACGTTAGCTCGTTAGATCTACTTTGATATACGTTATTGCAAAGTACCGATGCGTTACAAAGCAGGCACTTCGTGTTAACCAGGAACAGGGCCAAACTTGCCTTTGCGAATCGTATTTTAATTATCGCGGCCTCGGACCTTTCGCGCAATTCAAAAAGTCTTTTACGTTCCCCTTATTCGTTTCAATTTTCTACTCGCAAAGATTATTATTAAAATTTGCAATAGAAATCAATGTATAGCAATCGGTATTATTTAGTGTAGACATAAGATTTTATAAATTGATATATTTTTTTATAAATTGAAAGATATATATTCATAATATTTTATTTAAAGTTTTGATAAACTTTATAGAATAAGTAAGGTTTTAAACCAATAATCACGATAGTAATAAAATCGGCATTCAATAATCAATATAAATTTATATTTAAAGTTAAAATTTATCGTGATATAAAAAAGTAATCTTTTATAAGATAATGCAAGTTTTAATAATTCGATGAAAAAAATGATTTACGACGATTTATTATTTCGCGATCGATCGTATATACGAGAATAAACGATTCTCTCGCTCGTCACTTTTAATTAATCTCGCGAAATTGCCGATTAATGGTCGAAGGGAAAGACTCGATCTCCCTTTTCGGAAGCTTCCCCGAATTCGCGGCTTTTTGCTAAGCTACGCGCTCGGGGATACGTTGATTCATGGGGCTTCTTCTTCGTCGTTTAAACTTGTTCGTCGAATTTGGCTTTGGAGAAAAGGAATTCTGATGGATTTTGTGAGGTCGTCGTTACGAGATCGTATTAAGAATCTCGTTTTAAACTACTTTTTGTATTTTCGATTGTAGTTATTCTCTATGAATTAGTAAATAATGTTCGACTCAGCAATAAATTATAACATTTTTTGTGTTTAAGGATTGCACATTATTAAATTATTGAAAAGCAAGTCACCATTTGAATAAACTGACTATTTTTAGAACATTTTATAAATATAATACAAATATATAAAATGAATAAAACTTAATCTTCATTCTTTGTCATCAAAGAATTTATTATTTTAATCATCAAGTATGTATTTCTTTCCAATTCAACAATCTGTTATTACAGACAAGCTCTCAGCTGAAGAAGTTATATCACATATCATCTACAAATAAGACGGGTAACTCAAGAAAGCGAAAAGATAAGATACAGCGGAGACTCACCGTCGAGTTTGTGTGTATCTCTTGTATAAACTTCGCTATATGTATCAAGTACGAATGCGAACGAAAAGCTCGGGCTATTTTTCTTTGCTGCGCTCCACGAAAACAAAACGATCTCATACGTAGTGTATACATAAGCGTAAGACTTATATCCACACTTGATACATAACCGTAATGAAAATCACAATATTATTATCCCGAATAAAAATATCGCAAGAGTTCATACCTTGGAAATTAGTTTCCATTTCTCAGCACTTATGTTCAGCAAATCCATAGATGCACGCGTGAAGTACAAAAATAAAAAAAAATAAATAAATAAATAAAACGAAATGATAAATAATGGAGAAGGAAAAAAACGATAAGAGTCTTATTAATTGACAAGACAAAGGATCCCTCGCGCACTATCTTCGAGATGTCTTATATATGTGTATATAGTAACAACAAGGAGGAGCGGCTTATCTTCCTGTGGACAAAACGGGGATTATTGTTCCGATGCATCGTCGACTCCGTCTGTCCGCTTGGATACGTTTCATCTTTGTCTCTGCAGGTATTTCATCTTTCTCATCGTAACAGAGACAAACGTGACAAAACGAAGATTATCACCAAGACGTTAATGATCCATGAACTACTGTGGCTCGTAGTAGCCAAGAGGAAAGAAAAATAGAAATGACGTTGGGATTGAGAGTAAAAAGAGAAATAGTGAAAAAAGAGCAAATTTTGCTTTTCTTTTTAGATCGATTTGCGATCTTTGACATTGAGCAGCTGATGTATAAACATGATAAGTATTTTATGTAAATTATTTAAGCATTGAATTTATTGATTATTTTTGAGGTTTAAATTTGCGAAATTGAAAAAATCCGTTTTTATATCGAAAACTTTTTATATTTTTATCCGCTTTAACGATTAAAATTCACAATACAAGTATTTTGCACGTTATTTCCTTTACTGCAACTAAGAGTACGTCAAAATAATTGAATTAAAACAACATTGTAATGAAAACATTTTTCTATCGAATAATGCGATTGCTACAAACGAGAATCAAAATATAAATTTCGAAGTGATATTTAGATTGGTTGAAATAAGCCTCCGAAAATTCACAGCTACGATTCTTAAATAAATTACGTTAGTTTTACTCAATATTCGATTTCATCGGATGCTCTCTCTTTTCTAATGTTTTCTTCTCGTCGAGGAAATGAACATTTTTATTGAATTTTTTATGGATCTTAGTTTATGACTAACATAAGTGTGAATGAAATTGTATGTGAACAAAATTTTTTAAAAATCACGCGCGTAATACTTTTTAATATTTTCTATTATTTTCAAATTTATTATTATGTATAATATAATAATGTAATATAAAATATCCAATAATAAAATTCATAAAAATTATATCACATCTCTACGGTCAATTGAATTACATAAGTATAGGTACACCAAACGCAACTTTTACGTTGTTTAAAAAAATATTACGTACAATAAAAAATAATTTAATTAAAAAATAGCCCACAATTTTTTGCAGACTCTCGTACGCGCACTTCGATTACGAACTATTTCATTTACCTGTACATTTTTTTTTGTCGCTCTATTTTTCTTCGTTGATTGATTCAATTGATTCAATAAAGAATTTAACGTTTTCCAATTTACACGCGAGCTTTTTAAAAACCACGCTATCGGTCAAATACATTTTTTTCTTTTCCAATTAATAGAACGAATGCGATACACGAACAGACGATAGATATAACAATCATAGATTTAATTGATTTTAGTACATTTTTTGGGCTATCAATATCTCTTCATTGCTTGTCGCTCGTTCTATCTTCATACTTTTTTTATAACACTTTTACTTGAATACCTTACTCAAAGTATTCATTTATTATAAATTATTACCAAAATAAATGAAAATTTGCAAGTATCTCAAAAGTTATATGCGTCTTTGTTACTCTTATAGCATTTATACGTGCGGCGTATGCGTACATGTATACGTATGTGTGATACTGTCTTATGTTTTAAATTTAGCAGCACAACTCTATTATTCCGTAAAAGACAAAATGTCGGGGCTAACTTGATTGACATCGCGCTTCCTCGCCTTTTTTTCTCTTAAACGCAAGGATCCCATCCACACACTAGCATGGAAAGGTCGAGATCAATTTTATCATGGAGCGAAAGCAATTCGCGTATCGTTTATGAAATGTTATTAGTACAACGCAACGTCGGTACTGCTTCCGCCGTGGATTACCTTTACGAATTGTGCAAGAATAAGAAAAGTAGAAAGAGAAGCACACCGTTGAATTGTTGGCGGAGTTTTTCATTGTTTCGCTACAAGTACAATTTCTTTTTGGTTTTAATTTCTTTTTTTAAACATAAATTTCGTTTTCGACGATGTTTTTTTAATTTTTCGATGTTTGAATGTTTTAACGTCACTATATAGTTTTATATCGGAAATAAACAAATATAAACACACATCGACGTTTCTATCAATCGCCGTTAATAATAAATATCGCGCAAGGAAAAAAAAACAAGCCTAACGTAGTAATGTAGTTTTCCTACAAAACACACGTTTCCGTTGTAAAACAAACAAGGTATACAACAACATATAAGCCGGAAACTTTTCATCTACGCGAGAAGCATCGTGCTACCCACACGCGGACATAAAATCTTTCCTCTCGCGCCCATCATCCCGTATCTCGCGCGCAGAGTCCTATACCGACGACACGCCGCCAACCGCGAAAGGATAACGCGAGGTAGAAACACAGATGCCTCGAGGCTTTTACGAGGCGCGCTCTCGTTTTTATATGGGTGTACAGCCGTGCGTGCTACCCCCTCGTGGTTAAAAAGAACGAGAGAGAGAGAGAGAGAGAGAGAGAGAGAGAGAGAGAGAGAGAGAGAGAGGAGGAGGAGAAACACGAAAGCTTTTGTGGATATTCCATTAATCATGTTACCTGTTTTATTTCACGCCGTATTCAGACCTTCTTTTCCTCTTTTTCTTTTTTTTCTCGTCTGCTCTCGGTTTTTTTTTTTTTTTTTTTTTTCATACAGCGGTAACTGGTTTTTATGATTATGCACGAATTTGTGTTTCACTAGATTTTTTACGTTACCTTATACTATATTACTTTCTTTTCTTTTTGATCGCTGGATTAATGATAAAATGAATAGGTTTTTCTTTTAATTTGATAAACGTATAAGATATAAATCTGCATACGCGTGCCAAAGTTATTGATTTCGGCGACTTTATCAAAAGTTTTTACATACGGGTTTTACGGATATCGTTTCGTATGATATATAAATCAGTAATTAAAATATATAAAAAAAAACTCGCATATCGCCGCTAATTGTCAAAGTATCGTTTATGCAAATTACCAATTACCTCATTTCATTAGTGAGTTACCGAACGACCGAAATTATCGCGGAATTATTAATTTACAAGTACAATTAATCTACAATTAATATTCCGATCTGCGTTAAAGCATTTCGTCAAAATCGGATTGGATCAGATACAAATGTATCAACTTCGTCGTCCTGTGTTTATTGATTGAAATTTTAATTCTAATGAACGCGTTACAGCACGTATAACATAAATAATATTTAGCGTCGTTTAAATTTTATTGAATTTACAAACATTGACATTTTAATGTTTGATTTTTATATTATACGAACAATAATCATCAAAGCATGGCAAATAACAATATTACTTAATCGAAATTTTATAATCCAGTTTATTTTTGCATTTTACTATGCAAACATTGCAACTTTACATTAAATGAAAAAAAATCAATCTTCCACGAATCGATTCAACTTCATCGATGGAATATAGATTGCTTATTTGAAAAAAGCACCATCACGTAAGCGTAATAGCAAAAAGGAAAATCAATCTTAAATTTTCGGTTCGCAAAAACAACCAATTTACTAATCCGAAGAATTTCGATCACTTTCTCTCTCGCTCGCTCTCTCTCTCTCTCTCTCTCTCTCTCTCTCTCTCGCTATTTCGCTCATTTTCCCTAAAGAGTAAAGCCGTTTTCTCTCGCTTTTTTAAACACTCCATGATCATCATCCAATGCCCGAACCAAAATTTTCACTTTCACCCGTTAGTTCCGGGCAAAATGTCTCGATAATTGAATTCCACTTTCGCTCTTCTTATCGCGATGTTTCACACCTACTATTTCTCACTAATTCGTCTTATATTTACATTTTCGCTTTTTCAACTAGCTTCTTATATACACATCTATACTTTCGTTTTCGAATTTTACCTGTTTTTAAACTTAATTCATGTATTGCATAAATCTTTGGCACTTACTTTTTTCAGTATTTATTGACCTGTAATTTTTACAATCGCGGTATTAATTTTGCATTTTTATTTAATTTTATTTTGTTGTGGTTATAATAAAAAATCGTCTAAATATACTATTATTTGATAACTTATAGTTACGCATCTCACATCGAATCTTAACAGTTCTGTCATATTTTAAAATGCATTATTTCACATCATTATATCTACAAATAGAAGATCACAAATAATGAAAATAAAAATTATGTACGCACGAGCATGTGAGAAAATAATATTTTTATAATGAAAAGTAAAAAAAAAAAAACAATAAAATTTATTAAAAAATTTCATGTATATTATAGATGAATACCCCATTACATCTTTAACCAAGTATAGATACTATATTTAAATTTAAATGAATCCCCCCTCCCTAATGTACCTCTACGTCAACAATATTGCGCTTCTTTCTTCTTCGCACTCCCTACTATACGTATTTTTGTTTAGCCGAGAACTCTATAATCATCCATTCACGTGTGAAAACACAAAGCGCGCACCGTATAATTAGGCGTCTCGCGCTTTGTACCACGAGCCCGGCAAACGCGCAGTTAAGTCATTATTTCGTAGCATGCTTTACAATTCACGATCGTCAATTAAAATTTTTTTTTTTAATTTTTTTTTTTTTTTATTATTCCCATCAGTCTCGAAGGCTGAATAACCATTAGTCTCATCCGTCATATTACGAGCAGCAACAACGACCTCGGACAACAACAACAACAACAACGGCGTAATGCGTAATGCGTATATACGTTTATTCAATACCGGCTTTTTTCTATTGTGAGTATATATCGACGCTACGCCACATTAATATCGAGGGATTTAATTGATACTATCAATTTCACGCGAAACAATGAGCATTGATAAAAATCGATATAAAATTACCTTCATAAAAGTTTATTAATCCGTTGATATTCCATTAGTAAAGATAAAAGTTTTATCTCATTCTCTCGCGATGTAAAAAGCTCGTAATTATATGCTTTTGAATTGTGATAAGCTATAAGTATCGTATAAATTTTCTAATTTGGATATTTCAATTTCTTAGTTTGAATAAAGTGTTAACACCTTGATGAGAGACATGTTTGTTTTTATACGACAATGTCCGTAGTATTAAAAACTTTTTCATGCGTACATAAAATAATATTATTTAAAGTATTATTCAAATTTATGTATAGTGTTTTTGTAAAACACAAAGTTCATCAAAAGCGAATAAATCTGAATCTCTTATTGATCAAGTTTCATTCGAGTCTCCATCAAAGTTTCGACGTATCCCATATTAAAGTCGCATATACGCGAGTCAAAGCAAAGCTATAGCACCAACGCATTAGATAGCCGTCGAAACTCCGATCCGCTGCATAAATATCGATCGGAAAAGCTCGGCTTCCTATCTTTTCCGTAGGGTTATCCATATCCCTCATTACTCGTCGTCGAACACGGCGTGTTTCTCTCCTCCTCCTTCTCCTCCAATAACGCGATACACATTCTCGTTTTGCCTCCCGGCGACTTTTCCAACGTCCTTTTCACCTCGGCAATCGATAATCCTCCGGCGCTTGCACCCAGCTCCCACGAAAGATAAGCAAGTTTGAACAAACGAGCCCCGGTGGCGAGAGATTAGGCGCCAGGACAACAACGAAACGGCTCGGGAAAGCTCTCCCTCTCCCCTCTCCCCATTCACTGCGCTTTCAAGGAAGTCTCCGGCGGATGAAAAGCGCGGAAGGGAGAGCTACTGCCGGACAGCCGTTATCTCATTACCGATATCGCCACAAGCACAAGTGCGAGCAAATGTTTGCACGTTGTCTCCTTTCTCTCTCACTCTCTCTCGTTCGTTCTCTTCTAGTAGAAATATATATGTATATATGCGCGACGCGTAACTTTATCTAATTTTCTTTCCTGCACGCGTGTGCGTTAACGCGCCTGTGTACTCGCAAAGAGAACAGGTGACCGAACTGCTCGCGAACGATAGCGCATTAGCTCGGAGTTTTAGCTTCCTGTTATGAATTAACGCGCGCCAAGATTCCACCTACGTATTTACGTGTGTGTATGTCTTGCTAGGAATGTGAAAGCTGCAAGATCAACTTTCGTTGAGTAGATAAGACGATGCCGATACATACGTGTGCCGTAAGCTCGTGTTTGTTTATGCGAACGGTCGTTCTTTTTTTTCTCTTTTCGGTGAACCGTTTTGATTGTTTTACATAAGATGCCGTTGCTGCTGGTATCCCACGATAACTAGAGTAGATTAGAAGAATCAGCTCTAAAAATATTTTTAAAAAGATACTTCCGAGGATACTAAACAAGAGCTAGTGATACGAATCAACAACTCCGGTGCTCTATTGTTTGTAATTTTTATATCTTATGCTCTTGTTGAAATAACTCATTGTTATTATTTGAATTTGATTGTTATTCATATTTTGTAATCGTTATAAAGATATTTTTTAATGAAAAATTATATTTTATTCGTAATTTCTCTTACCTAATTGCATTTTTCATTAAAAAAAAAAAAAAAAAAAAAAAAATCAATCAACTCGTTACAATTTATTTTACTTTACAAACTAAAATTTTTCAAATAAACAGCTAACGGATAATATTGTAAAGAAATTCAAGTTAAATATTAAGAGTTCTTGAATTCGTATATCATTTTCAGAAAGTTATATACATTTTGTTTTATAATATAAAATATTAACTTGATTTGTTTTATCAAAATTTTCCAACAACTTCAAATCAATTTGTTCACATACGAATACATTTTCAAAAAATTCCACTTAAATTTCTCTAATCTCCAGAAGATACCAAGGAAAGTCTCTGCAAAACTTCATATGCTAAATTTCCATGGCTAAAACAATAAGTTTAATGAACTTGCACGCACATCCGCGCGTCTCTCTCTCGCTCTCTTGCTCTTTCAACGTTTTCCACTAGCGCCCGCATTGGAAAAACTTTGGAAACACTTACAAAACTCGTTCTAAAACTTTCACGTAGCCCCATACGCTTTCACGCTGGCTTTTTCCCTTACTTTCCTTCTCTCTCTCTCTCTCTCTCTTTTTCTCGCTCTCTCTCGCTCGCTCTCTCACTCTCTCTCTCTCGCTCTCTCTCGTTTGCTCTCTTTCTCTCGCTCTCTCTCTTTCTCTTTACCAGCGCTCCCCAAACGATTTTCTTGGGCAACCTACATTTTCGCTCGAGAAGCGGTTCCCGAGAGTAAGAAAGAGAGTAAAGCGAAGAAAAGAAAGAAGGAAGTCATTCTCTCTTCAGAAAACGAGATATTTCGTTCCTTCCTCTCGAGCCACGAGAAAATGTACCTTAGGCTAATTTTATATTGGGTTTTTCACGAGTTGGCCGGAAAATTTTCGTTTTTTTTTGCTCGTTAAATAAATTTCAAAATTAAATATAAATCGTTAAAATAAATAACGAATTCTGTTTTGATTTTCTGATTTTATATATTATAAAAATGAAAATACGAATTTTATTTTAATTGAAATAATAATTTTCAAACATCATTTTCGTTGTTAAATATTATTACAATTATTGTTCATATTAAAAACATGTAAATTCGGATGAAATTAATAAAAAAAATTTGCTATTTATATTCTTTTTTTCTTTGTAAATAAAGATAATTATTTATCGTAAATTTCTTATTTCCACTTAATTAACAGTCATACTTTAATTTAATGCTCGATAATGTTCGTACGTTCATAAACTGGCTCTCAATTAACAGTATTAGAAATAAAATAAATATCTCTCAAAGAACTTTAATCATAAACAATGCTAGGGCTTTCTCATAATTCAAAACCTATCGTTTTAACGAGTAACAGCATCGAGATCCACGAAAGGCGGAAAGAGCGAGACGGATAGAAAAAAAAAAAAGAGAGAAGCGCGCGATCGGATCGACGCGAATCTTCAATTAGACCAACGGCTACGAGTATAAGCGTACAAGCGCTCAAGCGCGAAATATTACCTCCGTATAAGCCAGCCCGTCCAACGTCATAATAGTTAGTACGGTATGTTTTGCTCGTACACCGTGATTCGCTCTAATTGGAAGCTCGAAAGAGAGAGGGAGAAAGAGAGAGAGAGAGAGAGAGAGAGAGTCGGTGGTTATACAGACGCTTTTGCCACCTGCTCGGGCAATTATTATTCGCGAATGATTACGACCGGTCGTCCAAGCCGGGGTCAGTTTATACAGCCGGGGGGCTTGTAATCCTATGAGGCGGTGCTCGACGGTTTGTCAAAGTTTAGTGCCGTCGTATAAGTGGCGCTATGTTCTCAACCATCGGTAGGTTTATGTACGTATAAATATATGTATACAAGTACGCGTGAGAGCAGCCGTTGTTCCGATACGTGGATATACTAACGGGACAAACGCACTCGCGCCCCCCGCGCGTCTATTTTGTTTTATCGTTATTGCATTAGCCTTGAAAATTCGTACCGCGGCTGTACTGCAAATTACGTACCCTATTACGTGCGCATGCGTGCGTGTAACGAACTTGGTTACGGAATCTGATTCTTTCGCGTTGGACCGACTAGAGACAAAGATGGGAAGTATTTTTTTCTTTTGATGTTCGCGCAAATTTACGCCCGCGCGCGCCCGCTCGCTCTTGCGAGCTTCTGTAACGTGGCTTATATGAATCGTCATATGAATTTTAAAGGGACACGACGAGTATTTTATATTGCGAGCCTTTACATCCGAAATTTCTGTGGTTGCCTTTTCGGATTACTTTTCGAGATAATTGCCTTTGCAAAATATATGAAATATAATAAATAAGTTCAAATGAGTTTTGGTTTTAGTTCAATTTTTATTGTTGTATACTGTTTTACAATAATGTAATGTACAATATTGAATGAATTTGTTATGTGTCTTTTTTATATAAATTTATATGAATAATTGATCATATTGCAAAATAATTGGCGAATAAATTTTAAATGTTTAAATCAATCATTATTACTGCTTTTCAAATCTATCTAAATAATTTATTACAAATTATCATTGTCAATTAATAATTTAGAACATCCGGGATTTTAATAATATTGTATTTTATACAAATTAAATTATTTAGCTTTATTTATTAATTTAAGGAATTTTAATGATCTACGTATACGACAACGTTCATTAAAAAATAATTTTAATGCAGATATTGAATCAATTCTTCGTAATTAAGTTGACAAAAAAAAAAAATAAATAAATTGATAAAGATCTAACTTTCGTGTATCTTTTGCTACTTTCGAATTTCATACTTTGCATTGCAAGTACAAAAAAATGTTCAAGATGTATCGCATTTATCATTTCTTAATTATTATCGCAGTTGCTACTTATAGTCTAATCGTACGGTAGTATACATTTTTATTCGGGCAGCGTAACATCGGATTAAAAATTCGTAGCACCGCTACGAGCAAGAGTGCGAAGAGTTGTAGTAATGCGAATGGGCATACCGAAAAAGAAAAAGTAAATCGCATTTTCTAGCTGTCTCTCTCTCTCTCTCTCTCTCTCTCTCTAAAATATATATCTATCTCACTCTTTCTGACGATAAAAACTGACGCGCGATACATACGTATACATATACGTGCACAAATAAAAAAACTCGAGAAAAAGAGAAACGAAAACACGCAATTGTTTAGCAAAAAGAAATAAAGGAATTCTTTTAAACGCAGAACAAATCTACTTTATTTTTGAAAAGATTAAAATAAAAACCGTCATTTCTAATTTCAACGTATTTTTTAAATATAATTTTTAAAATAAAATTGAATATTGTTAAAATCAAATATACTCGTTACGAGTCGTTCCACTTTTAATGTTGTGTAAAGTTTTTTCTGCTATTACTAAATTAAATTTTAATCGTAATTACAATTAAATTAAATTTTTTAAAATAATATAAAATAAATGTTATAATAAGATTATCATTTTTCTTTTTAAAATTTAAACACCATTATTTATTATTACACTCTTAGAATAAACTTTATAAAGAATAGCACGTTTACGTCTTATCCAACGCGATATTCGTACTATTACACCTGAAAATTTTCAAAAGGGAAATGCAATTATCCAAATTGATATAAAAGAGAGCAAGAGGGAGCAGACAAACAAAAAAGAAAAGGCATAAGAGCAGCATCAACGTATAACAGCATCGCTATCCTCGTAAAAATAAAAATCTTTTTCCGTCCTGCACGTACGATTACCTACTCGCATGACTGCAAACCCATATAGTTTAACGGTGAATCGGGAAAAAGCGCCTTTTCTATTTCCCTCCCTCCCTCTTTCTCTCTCTTTCTCCTTAGTGTCCAGTAATCGTACATCGGACACACGGATTCAGCACGAGCTGGAAATTCGGTCACGAGCGTATAATCAGTATCGAGCGCGTCCGATAGTCCTCTTTCTCTCTTTCTCTCTCTCTCTTTCTCTCTCTCTCTCTCTCTCTCTCTCTCTCTCTTTCTCTTTCTCTTTCTCTCTCTCTCTCTTTCTTTTGATAATAGTCGATCCGATAACTTATATAATGCGCGTGTTCTTTCTATCTCCGTTTCCATCAGAAAAGTTAATTCCATCAGAAAAGTTAAAAAATTCGATAGAGTAAGAGAGAGAGAGAGAGAGAGAGTAAGAGAGAGAGAGAGAGAGAGTAAGAGAGAGAGAGAGAGAGAGAGAGAGAGAGAGAGAGAGAGAGAGAGAGAGAGAGAGAGAGAGAGAGAGAGAGAGAGAGAGAGAGAGAGGGAGCCGACAAAATTTTGCAAACGCACATCGCGCGACGTGGATGACGTTGATCGAGCGTGAATTTTGAACAACGTCGGAGCGAAGAGACATCGGCAGCGGTGCCATTCGAGAGGAGGACGTTGACGCCGCTGCGCGACGTTCCTCGCATTGTTATTGAACGTTTTCGGATGCGATACGACACATACGTTGCCACGCGGATCTACCGTGCGTTAGCTGACGACTCGTCGTCGTTCGACCTATTACTATCCGCGTTCTCTCTAGCGCCGATAATGTTTCAACTCTCTCTGTCTCTCTCTTTCTCTCATTCGCGGTCCTTATCACGGACACGGTACAGTAAGGGAGAGGTAACGGCTTCGATTCAACCTTTGATTCCTACGTCGATATTGTTCGGATTTAGATTGCACGCTAGGATATAAAAGTATACGGACGGAATATAAATTTTATTGGGATTAACTCGAGTGCGCATAGTTTTATAAAAGAAATACCTTTTATTATTTTTGTAATCTCCTAAGCAATGACTCTTATTATTATTATCTTTGCTTTCAAATGTGAATAAAAGAATGAATAGTGACAAGTATAAATGATAAATCGTACCTACACTGAATATATTTTTACATCAAATGTTGTAACTAAAAAACGAAAAATTATGATGAAAAACATCGAAATTTTATGACCTAAATGCAAAGTAAAATGGACAAAAAATTAGCTTTTCCACATATGAAAAAAGAAATTAACTATTCTAATTCAATTACCCTATTTATTAAATATTGTAATTTTTACTTCGCAGAATACACTGCAAAAAACGACTTATTTTTAAAAGTTATCAAGCAAAGTTGACTTCGTCAACAAAATTTCATGCACATTAGATTCTCAAAAAGCAACGTGATAAATATACACAGATACATCGTCGACGAGCACGCTTCTACGCGAACGATAAAAAAAAAAAAAAAGAAACAAGAGAAGAAGAAAGTAAACCGGAAAAAGCAGCGTAACAAAAGTGCTAAAAAGAAAAAAAATGAAAAAAAGAAAAAAAAATGGGTCGTTAAGCACGACGAGCTATTCCGAATGAAAACTCGCTCCGAAGCGAGTCAAACAAGCGGCTCTCCGCATCGTGAATAGATTCTCCGCGCACGTTTTTTTTCTTTTATTTATTTATTTTTTTATTTATTTTTTTTTCTTCTTCTTCCTTTCGTACACAAGGCCACAGTCGTAGTCGATTTGAAAACGTTTAAGTGCAACAACAGCAGCGACAACTGAATGCACCTCGCAAATCGCTTATCCGCATTTATATAACCAAGAAGTCGCGCGAAATGTATATATATATATATATATATATATATATATATACCTAAGACGCGCATATAAGTAAATTTGCGTAAAGATTTATTAAGCGTGTGGCACGTAAGCGCGCAACCGAGCGAACGAAGCTGCTATTAAGCGACGATGCGCGTCGTTTGCCCGCACCTTACTACCTTACCCCATCGTACTTTCGCGTAACAGAAGGTATAAGATACAGGTAGAACGACGACGAGGTGTGATACTTAAATCGAATCCATGTGAATGCCTTTGAGCGAGTCGCGTAAATCATTCCATTGATTATGCATCCCCTTAGTTTAGATCTGTGCTCTGATATTAGTCATGCCTTTGAAAAGGTTTAATGCTTCGTTACATTTTGATTCGTTCTCAATTCGTCTGAGGTACGGTGTCATGTGGAATGGAAGATTCAAGATTTTTCACGGATCGATGGTTTTACGTTTATTGAAACTTAAAGCTGCGGGAAAACTATTTCAATGAATCATATTATATATTTTTGCTTCTAAAATAATACCACTTTTAAAGAAAAGCAATATAAGGTAAAAATATATAAAAATACTTGACAAAGTTATTTGTGTATAATAATGTTAGTATGTAGTACTATAGTAGTTGATAAAATTTTAATGTGTAATTTAAACATTGTAAAATAATATCGTTATCGGTACGTAAAAAAATAAGTCATTTTATTATCACGTTTAAGATTCGATAGTCGCTCTACAAATTTTAATACACATAAGATTCTAAGATTTATCAAATCGACTTGAAACTTTTTATCTGAAATGCAAAACGAAAAATACGGAAGACTCAGTAAAATAATCAAATATAAATTATTTATAGCTCAGGCGAAAGATGCATGGAATCCACTTCGAGAAATTCGATCAGAGGAATGTACAATAACCAAACGTGCGAAGAAAATAATAGCATTTATTCTTTAATCGTAAATTAATTTCAAAACAGCGAATGAGTAAGCATAAAGACAGTTTAAGTAAATTATGATTTGTACAATTTTTTTTTTTTAGAAATCTTTAATTGTAATCATGTATTTATAATAATTATTCTCTTTTCAAAGCAAAATTCAAAATTGAAAACAAAAGCAAACTTTTAAGTGCAATATTCATCAAAATAGAAGTAAATTAAAAGAAAATTGAGATAATAATTACACCTCGGGTATATAAATCATTAAAGATCCACAAAAAAAAGATCCGGCATTAAAAAAAGCACACATGTAAATAAATTCATAATAACGAGCACATCTCGGCTTAATTAAGAAGTCGGGCAAGAACGAGAAGACTTTATTTAACGTTCGCGAACGCCGAATGATAAACGACTCGCATGCTAATTCCAAGCTTGCGAGCTAATAAAGACGCAAAGCAACAAACAGCCGCGGCTCGTAATCCAAGAGCTAATATAAAGCAAGAAGAACGAAAAAAACAAAGGTAAAAATAAATTAACGAAACAAAACGACGCCGTGCTGCACACGTTCCTTTTGCCTTTTACCTTACGCTTATCGATTATGGCGTACAAGCGACGACAAAATGGTTACGCGTGTACGCGCTAATCGCATTCGGGCTGTAAATTAACGCTGTAACGTACTTTACGAGTATTTTACATTATAAAAAAAAAAATAAATAAATAAATAAATAAATAAATAAAAAGAAGAGAAAACGCAGCGTCCGAGAAAACTCGGTCACTTCTCGACTCTCCCTCCTTCCCTCTCTCTAAGCTTCAAAAATCGTCGTCCGCACGTTCCGTTATAAGCACCCTTACCACTGCTAGCGTAAGAGAATTCACTTATTCTCCCTTTTGCCTTTCTTTTGCTTTAGTTTTCTTTTCGCTCTCTTTATCCCTATCCTTCTCTCTCTCTCTTTCTCGGTCTCGCTTGCCGTCTACCGTTTTCCTCGCTTTCTTTCTCACGCTATTATTTTCACTCTCTTAGCTCATTGTACTATTATTTTTCCAGAAACCTACATTTTCTCTCTACTTGGCGATTTTTTTTTTTTTTTTTTTTCGTTGGCACGTTGACCCTTTTTTTCTTTTCTCTCGTTTTTTTCCCTATTTTTATTTTATTTTTCTTACCGCTGAGTATACATTTGCGTTGGTCGCTCTTTTATATTCGAAACATTAGTATTTTATTTATGACTTTACTAATTAATGCTTTAAATTAAATTCTACGGTTATGGTTGCCGCTTTTTTTTTTTTTTTAATATTCTGCGTTTTAAGTAGTTGATAAAAGTGAATGCAAAAAAGACTTTTATAAAAGCATAATCAAAACATAAAGAAAAGTTCGATGAAAAATTACTTACTGATTTCGTTGTATACTTTTGTCGTATTAAATGTCACAATTAAGATTCTTACCTGAAAGAAAATTTTAAACAAAATGTTTAATTGATGATATATTTCATATAAATTATGTAAAAAAGATGTGGAAAAAGGTTAATTAAATTTTTTCAATGAGTCAAGTCTACATTTTTGCTTTATTGAACAACTGAATTATATTTTTTAATATTTCATTCTTAGAAAATAAACAAAAAAAAATCTTTTTTTTAAAAAAATTTTTGAACATAAAAATATTGCTTATATTAATCTACTAAAGTGCAATTCACCCTTAAATAATTTTGTAATTAAAATGCAATCGCATTATGTATGTAAAATAAATTCAATTAATTATAAATATCTAATTTCAAGAATGTAATTTTTTCTTAAACATTTTTCTAAAGAAAAACCTCCATCTTTTACTTCTAACGCTTTTTAAATTAATTTCATAAATAAAATATTTCACCATAATCGTATTAAAAGAGATTCGAATTTTATGAATATTAAACGAAATGACATAATTCATCATGTTACCTGTAATAATAGATTCTAGATAATTTTATTTATAAAAATGTCACGGGTTAACTTACATAATTGTAGATATAAATTTAGTGAAAAAAAAAAAATAATAATAATAAATAATAATTCATAAAGATTAGAAATCTGACTTTTATAAACCTCACGTGTACTTTCACATAATTTTATTAGAAAAATTATTATCAGCTGTATTTATGGTCTCATTGAGATGTAAATTCTAATACTTATACACTTAAAAATACGTTTAAATGAGTGTAAGTAGATGCATATCGAATACGTGATTAGACACGTCTGTCAAACTCGATCTGTACTACTTACACGACTTGCTCGACATATATTCGTAAACTTCACAGTTAATATTCATATTTTTTTTAATTCTTTACATGAGCGATTACAATTTTCAAATCATTAAATTTTTTACTTAATAATTATCCAGATTTTATAAGATTTTTATATCAATGAGTTTTTTTTTATTTCCACAGGATTGCTTATGCATTTAAATGTTTATATAATGACTATCAAGCGAATTTTTTCGCAGAAACTTCATTTATATTTATATGTATATAAAATAAAAATCGATTGCGTACACTGTAACTCAAAATAAAAAAACCTTTCGTATCAATTTTATCGTAGCTTTTTTAAGCACCGCGCGACAAATAAAAATAAAAAGTCATTATTCTTTATATCTTGAAAAAAAAAAAAGAAAACTTGATCGCGCTCAGCTCGGAATCGATTAAAAAAATTAGCACGCAACACTTAAGAGAATGATTGAGCATACATGTGCACATAAGTCTGAAATCTTAAAAGCTCATCTAATATATCTCGAGCGAAATAAGAAGAGGAAAAAAAAAAAAGAAAAATTAAAAAATCTGAGCGGGGCATTAAATTTCAGTGCACGATACCTCATTTTCGGTACACATACGCGCGCGCGCGCACACACACATACATATACATATGTAAACGTTCTCAAACGCGCGGACACAATATCACACGCTCGCGATCTCAAAACTCGCATGCGAGAAAGCCACAAGATACACATGCGAGAGAGCGCGCGCTTACACGATGTCGCGTGCTCGCGATTATACTTTAACCGGACGACGACAACGACGAAAAGGCGAGCTTACGTGTCGAGTGGCAATGCACACGCGTGCATATATGCGGGCATAACACGATAGAAAGAGAGACGCGTATAATGCAATGTTCGACGGAGCTTTTCATCCTTAATTTTTACTCCATCGACGTGAGGAATTAAAATCCTCCGCGCGATCTTACGGCGATTGTCTTCACACGCGCGTGGACTTTATCACGGCGAGCAGCTGGTACTTTTAGCGCCGATCGAACGAGAACGAGTTTTCCTACGTGTGGCAGTCGTTATGCGAGATAGAGAGAGAGAGAGAAAGAGAGAAAGAGTTAATTCGTTCTTCAAAGTTATTGCGTGGTAAATTTTCTTGGGAGTGACGTTAAACTTGTGTTATAACGTTGCTGCGGCTTTTATATATTTGGTACCGTCGGAGGAACTTTGTAAATTTCGTTTGAGTAAGTTGGTACATAAATTTAGAAGGTAATATAGAAATTTAATTTATTTCATTTTACCATCTATAAATCGATAACATTTTTAACCATTAATATATAGTTTAATTGTACAAAATTTATTTCAAAGATGATCGTATAGATCGATAATTTAATATATAATTATTTAAAAACTTTATTAGTGATTACACGTTTCAATTTTAATTAATAATGATAATTCGTGAATAAAATAAATTAATTATTCTATTTAATAAATAATACCTAACGAAGATAGGATAAAAATCCTGATTTATTTATATAAAATCTTAAAATTTATTCACTTATTCAAAAAGAAAACTGAACTTTCATTTTAAATAATTGAATATTAATTGGAATTAAAACTTATTCTTTTAATATTTGCAATTAAAACTCTACCACATTTACACCTATTAGTCAGTCATTCAACGCGACCTAACGCTTCTTATTTTCTAATTCATCTTCCTTACAACTAAATTTAATCCCGAATTTGCGCAAAAATCAATTCTTTCAAAAGCTCTCGCAAAACTTCGCCTCGGCAACTGAACGCGAACTTTCATCTCTCGCTCGATGTATTATCGTTCATTCTTTCTCGCAATCTTTCGCCTCTTGCTTATACAAAAGCCACCCACCGCGCGAAATTCCCTTCTTAACTTTTGTCTCCTGCACACGTATCCCCTCCCAGATTCGCTTGCGAAAGAGAGCGAGAGAGATAGATAGATAGAAACGGGCTATAAACGAAGAAAAAATTTAAAAGAAAAAAAAAAAAGAAAAAAAATCGAATCGAGTTAGCGCGAAGCCTTACACTCGCTGATTGCGCCGCTAACTTATTTTATTCGCATTCTTAATAGTGTCGCGACACGCCAGGGAAAAGCCGCGAAAGCCGCCACGACCTCAATCCCTTCTTCAACGGACTGCGGCGCCATTCCAATTCCGCGTGCCGAGCGCACAAACTGTCGCATTTTTCATTCGTGTTTGTCGACGACGTTGCCGCGAGTTATACTAACTTACCGCGTATTTAACCCTGTCCTTATGTATATCTTGTTTTACTATTTTTACTTTCGCAGCTTAGACAATTGTACACTGTCGAGAATATCTCGAATCGAGTTGATGGGCTCTCCTCCGTCCGCGTTTACTCCGGAATTCACGCGATGAAGAAAATTTTACGAGCCGAAAGGTTATATAAAGCAGTCGTTTTTTCTTGGTATTGAATACCGACTTTGATCTGCCTATTGTTTTCGTACTTTGATTACTTTGTTTTGTGATTTCTCGGCTGCGATGTTTTAATTGAAACTGGAAATTGAAATTTCCGAGAAAATGCCGATTGATTTAAGAGATTGCGTTGTAAAAGCAATTTAACAAACAAACAAGTTTATTGTAAATTTTTCGTAAAAGAATTTATCGATTATTTTGTAAATTGTTTCGTTTGGAGTAATAGTACTAAAATAATATCTTTTCGGTTATTAATTTTTTTGGAAAGAATCTTTTATAAAAGCGTCTTTAACAAAAAGGTTGAATTATTATTCTTACTTATATAAGCATGTATTAAATTTCTCTCAAACAGATATTTATATTTTATGAAAATGTAACTTTAAATTGCCTATATAATTATACAGTTATTAGAAAGACTAAGTAAATTTATGAATCACTACTCGAGAAGTATTAGAATACTGCTTGTAAGTAAGAAAATTCCACCGAGGCGTTTAGAATCTTACATTTCACTTGTTAAAAGTTTACATTGAAATTATTACATTAATTTAAAGTATCTAATCAATTAAATAAATTTGCTTTTTTAACGTAATCAAAAGTCAAACTTGGCAAAACTTTTAAAATTTAGAAGTTCTTCGTGCTTCTAACAAGTATATTCGTTACCATAAACGTTGAAATATAACAAACTTGATAACCGTCAGATAGATTAACTAACGGTTTATATGTACAAAAAACAATATCTCTAACGATTTTTTAATTTAAATCTTAAACTATGGCATATATTAAAAGATTAATACGTTAAAAATTTAATAATTGTTTTTGTAGATGATTATATTAACCCTAATCCCGTGTCGCTGTTTTCAGCACACATAAACCTTGAACATGGGTCATTCGCGTCCGCCGCTCATTTAACTTTGTTGTTCCGTAAGGAAAAATCTGAAAAAATTCGTAAGTGTTATTTGGACTCCTAACTATGCGATAGAAGAATTATTGTCAGCCCCGAAAGTCCCTTTTTCAATAAACATTTTCATCAAAATTCGGAGACATGTAGGCTGTTTACACAAACGACCCATATTCAAGGGATTAGGGTTAACACACATTTATTAATCCAAATAATATTATTAAATAATTTATTAATCCAATAAATCGAAAAGAAAATTTCAGTCGCATAATGCCAGTACGGCCATGGTAACTTTTACTCGAAGCACATCTCAACTGCTATATTTGTAGAAAAGGTATGCCTGCAATACAGTTAAGAGTTTGTAAACATTCCCATGGCGAGTAATGAAAATAGCATAGTCTAGGTACTGATTCTCCGCAAAAACAATTTTACAGCGATGTTTCGTCCTTTTGCGTTCTTCGAAACTTTTTTAATAAAATAAGAAAAAAAAAATATGAAAAGAGCGTGCGCGAGAGAGAAAGAGAGAGAGAGAGAGAGAGAGAGAGAGAGAGAGAGAGAGAGAGAGAGAGAGCGAAAGAGCGCGAAAATGAAAAATAGAAATAAAGAAAAAAGAGAAGAGTTGAAAAAATCTCTGCGCATCGAGCGGCCATAAGCAAAAGATGTCGCTGAATCAACGAAATAACGAGAAATATTAAAGGTACTTGCGAAAGCAGCCACTCAAAGGTTCTCACTAAAAGAAAAAAAAAAAAAAAACAAAGCGGACAAAGAAAACGAAAGATAGTCACGAAGTCCTCGTTGCTTTGACTCTCTTCCAGTTTCTTCTATTTTTTCCTTTTTTTTTCCCGTTCACCGCGCGTAGTCAATCGTTAAATTACGGACAGTTGTCCCAATTCCGTTAGCTGTACGAGATCGCGCTATGTACTACTGAACGAGTTTTAGCCACTCGCTCTCTCTCTCTCTCTCTCTCTCTCTCTCTCTCTCTCTCTCTCTCTCTCTCTACCCTTTATCCGTGTGTATACTAGAAAGGGATAAGCGAGACCGCCGCTTTTTTAATTAAAGTTTGTTGCTGAAGGGCTGTAGCCGCGCCAGCCAACCGATCGCGAGCCTCCCGAGAGAGATAAAGTAGCGCTCGCGCGTCCTTGATAGCAGGTGTATCTATACATATATATATACATATATGTACGTGCACGAAGGGAGCAAAAGTATAGAGAGGAAGAGAGAGAGAGAGAGAGAGCCACATAAGTCACGTGTGTCTATGTGTGGACAAAAGTGGGACGAGGCCGAGAACGTATGATAGGAAGTAATGATCTTTCTCCTGAAAATAACGGGGCCGAAAGAGTTGCTGAAACGATCGCGGATGAAGATAAGCGCAGGGTAAGATTCTTTAACTTCTTTTTTATCTCATTTTTAAAGCTTAGTTTTTGTTTTCAATTTAATTACTTTTTTGTTTCTCCTATCTTATCTCTCGTTAATATTTTAAACAATTACCGCGCTGAAACTACTTTATTTTCTCGTTTTTTTTTTTTTTTTTTTTTTTTTAATGGAAAAATATTCTTCGAAATAAGGCAATTTATTTAAAATAAAAATATTGTCATCGTTGCGCGCGAAGTAGATTTTATACATAATGTAATGGAAATAATGGTACATTCATTAATTAAATTTATCAGCTATTTTAATTAATATTACATCCAATATGTCATCAATTTGTCGTGATAAAAAAAAATCGAATAATTATGATGTACATTTTGTGCATAAAAATTTTATATTTTTTTTTAAATAACATATAAGCGTACATTATTCAAGTGCACTTCCGCTCACAATAAAGTGACATCTATCTAGTTAAGTAGTCGATAATTTTAATTAATCGTAATATATTCGAATAAGTTACAGTGCATTCTTATTTGCATAATAACGTTATTAAGTAAATGAAATCGCGTTAAGCAAATTCATATGCTAATTGCACCGTATTTTTAAAATAAAAATAATCGTATAGTGATTTCGTAGAATGAAAATTTTAAAAGTAACTTGTGCACATTTCAATTAAATTTATTTTATCTAATTATAAAAATAAATAGGCGCGCTCTACTTTAAATCAATACAATGCTAATTTTTTAATTTTATAAAACGCTCATTCTAAGTTAATTTTATATTTTATAATGAAATATCAATTTTCATAAAAATTATTATCATTGAGAGGATAGTTTTTCAAATTTAATAAAAATGCATGCATATATAATCACATTTTTTTTTATACTAAGTACACTAAGCAACTATTAATAAAGTGGACACTGGTGATCAGCAATTATATAAATATGACGTATTTAATTTTTCATAAATTATTCTTAGATTTCTTTTGCTGTAAGCATGCAAATTATAAACAGAGCTCATTATAATCAATTTGTTAAATTAAAAAGAACTATTAATATTAATTAATTTAATTCTTTAAAAAAAATAATAAAAACGGCAGTATTAAAGCAGAAAAGTAGGTTACGAAGGAAAAAATTGAACGCAATCTAATCCAAAAGTCTCCGGCTCATTACCTCGATCAGAAAAACGGAATCAGTGAAAAATTCAGTGTACATTCGAAAGCAACTCTTCGGTGTCGATTATAAAAAGAGAAAGGGAAAGAGAGAGAGCGCCGTGAATTTTCCATCCAGAAAACTCAGTCGATCTTTTTCGCCTTTTAACTTGTGAAAGAAAGAAGAAGAGAAAGAGTGAGTGAGTGAGTGAGTGAGTGAGTGAGTGAGTGAGTGAGTGAGAGAGAAAGAGACAGAGAGCACGCTCCATAAAATATGTAAGTCGTCCAAAGTTCAGCAAAACGCCTACTTGAAATTCCTTCGTTCGTCGATTGAGGGGGAGAGACAGGCGCGAGAAAAAGAGAGCATAAGAGAGAGAGAGAGAGAGAGAGACAGCGACTGAGGGAGAAAAGCGCGTTCGCGAGAAAAGACCGATAACGGCTGCTGCTGCTGCTTCTTCCCTCTCTTGGCCTTTTCACGCTCGCGTCGGGAACGAAAATTCATATATTTAATAGAAGAGAAAGAGAGAGATAGAGAAAGGAGAAAGAGAGAGAGAGAGAGAGAGAGAGAGAGAGAGAGAGAGAGAGAAAGATAGAGAAAGGAGAAAGGAAGATAGAGCTCTTCTCCGTATTGTCGAAGAAAAGACCTCTTGTCTCCTCTCTCCTTCTTCCGCTACTTCTTGCTCCTGTTTTATTTTTACTTCCCGTCACCCCGTCGTCGTTCATTGTTCGACGATGAATCTTTTCACCGATGGTCTGCATGTATTCGTACCTACGTTTATATACGTATAGATATGTGTTTATAAAGACAAGGAGAGATATTAGAAAAAGGGGAGCATTAAATTTATACGGAAATTTCTTTGGCGTATACTTTGACAAAACAATATAACTGATCGACGATTGTCGTGAGATTTTATAGCGCTTTGGAATTTATGCGGACACATTCTTTTCTCGCGATTAAGCGACAGCACGTGTTTTATCTTATTTTCTATATATGTCGTAGCTTTATTGCCGCATTGGATGTGAATAGTTTTTGTATATCATAGATATCATAATAAGTACCGTGCGATATTTTTTACAAAAATGTATAACCACTAACAATGCAATATTGTCACGGTGAAGAAAATTGTACAATATACACAAACAAATAATGTAGAATACTTTGCATAACGAAACGTTAAAATTGTCAAGTAAAACACTCAATCGGTATTGAATGACGATATCGCGATCATCGTGCGAAAATGAGGGGAGCGCGAAATAACAGTTCCAGGCATTTGATATATACGCACACATTCGTATTTTTATATATATATATATATATATATATATATATATTCTAACCTGGTGTAATATCGAATTAGAGCATTCCAGCTGTTTTGAAGCGTTAGCATCGCTATTGATCCTCCACTGCCATTAATTTCGCTAATGGTCGCTTTGCTAATCAATGGAAGAGCCTTGAGTCTCTCAGGGACCACCAAACGCTATCTCTCTCTCGCTATCTCTCTCTCTCTCTCTCTCTTGCTCTCTTAGTGTATATGTATGTTTGTTGTGTCCGTATGTATACTCACCCAATATTGCGTCCTGCCCTTTAACGTTATTCGTTTGCCTTCTCTTGTATGGCTATTTTGTTTTTACTTTTTATTTTGATTATCGCATCTCTTTTTTAGTTTTCCTAATTATTTATGCAAGCTTACCGATCCCTTTTCATTACTTTGGTAGCTTCTCTGATGTGCGCCTTTGAGAGTTTGCGTCTACATTTTGACTGTCTTTAAATTTCGTAATTAATTATCGTTATATTAGCTGTATTAGTTTATATTTAAGTTTACGTTTTCTTAATCAATATTGTGTTCATTTACGTAATATTTTTTTTTTCTTAATAAAAAAATTATCTTTAAAACTTTTGTTAGTTTTTCTGTAGTATAACATTTATCACAATTAAAGTGTAATAAAATTTGATGTTGTAATTAAATATTAAATACAACACGGATTAATTTGTCAGTAATCTTTATGCGTTTATTCACAAGATTTTATCAGAGCTATAACTGAGAACATTTCAATCAACGATTAAATCTTTAAATCTTACGCACTCTAAAAAAATTAAAATTAAAATTCTAAACATTATTTACATTCAAGTTTCTAAATGCATTATAATTATCATGGAGTTTCAATCACGAGCAGCAGCAATAGCAGCTTATCATCAACAACATAATCAGCTAACACGAATTTCATCGCGGCGAACATCGACTAATTACAGCGCCTTCCAAGATACTACCGAGTTTGCCGCATTTTTCCGCTCGACTGCATCGGCGTACACGCGTGCAACGCGATCCGAAAGAGGGAAAGAGAGAGAGAGAGAGAGAAAGCTTTAATAGTTTCAATCAATCAATCTCTCGTTACCCTAATCCTCTACCGTGCTACCGGCTAATTCTCTATCTCTATCTCTCTATCTCTCTTTCTCTCTCTCTCTCTCTCTCTCTTGATCTCCCTTCGACCAATCGTTGCTATCTGGAAACGGCATCTCGCTCCTCCCGCGCAAACATCGCCACCTCCCGGTGCAAACCTGCCCACCTACTACCGTCGTTTCTGCTTCGCTCTCGTACATACAACGCAAGTAGACGTACGCGACTACCAACGATGCATACGTGTGTATGTGTGTGTGTGAGTGTGTGCACGCGTTCGTATACAGAGTGTGGGTAAGTTGCCGCTATTGCCGTTACCGTCATGCTGCAGTCGATTTCTATTTGCGCGCGCGCCGCCTGTCGAAAGCAACTACACTGTGTATAGCTTCACGTGTGTGTACCGGAGTGCAGCAGCAACGGCACCGGCAGCCAGTTAGGCATTTCACTGCTAAGACCTTATACACTTGATTCCGAGTGAAGTTCGTGTCGTCCCTGTCTTTCTCTTTATCTTTCTATCGTTCGTGCCTCGCTCTTCCGTTTTCTCTCGCTAGCTCAAGGTTATTCTCAATGTAATAATTTATGCTTGGAAAAAAGTTCTTTCAATGCAAATGCTCGTATTAATTGTTGCGATTTTATTTGAATTTTGAAAAATAAATAATAAAGCCGAAAAAATAATATTTAATATTATTAGGACGAAAGAGGGAATAAAAGTAAATTAATTTTTTGTTCAATATTTTACGCATGAAAAATTTCAATTCGATGATTTCAAATCATAAAAAAAAAAAAAAAAAAAAAAGACAAATAAATAAATGACAATGTTGAATAACTCATAACTGTGCAAATTTAAAAAAATATCCAGGCAAACTTGAATTAAATGGTACCATTAGTAACAGCTCAATCCCACTTAAAACCTGTGAACAGTTTTTAACTAAACTAGTTACCTTATCTAAAACACGTTTGAAAGAAATATCTTGAAAAGTCAACGGTATTAACATATATCAATACTGTCAATACACATTGCCATATACTATTCCTCAACCTACACTCAAGCGTAACATTATTTTTATTTGAACGACGAATAAAAAGATTATATTAAATGATTTAATTCTTTGTTTTAATTAATGCGAAACTCATCCTGATTGTACAGTTATTTGTTAAAGCTTTTGTATATTTTATGATAAGAAATAATGCATCAACTTTATCGGAAATTAAGGTCAGATTTTTCATATGTTCGTATAAAAAAGTGTGGTTATTTATTTCTTAATAAAATTAAACGTCAACTTTATATTGTATAAATCTTCGAATTTGATTTCCTAACGTCAATGATAATTCATTTGTTTTCTTTACTAAATTCAATATTAATTTCCAATTATCCTAATGAATAATGAAAAAGAAGTTAATAAAAATGAGTTATCATTTATAAACATGAAACAAGAAAGATGGTACTTGTTCATTCATTAGATAAACAGTTGTTTTGAAATGCTGAAATAATCGGATATGTATTCTGACATGAATGAATTATCTCTGCGAAACATAATTTGAAATATTTACTATATTGCAACTGAATATAATTAACCGAGAAACTCAACATTTCTACGTTTAAATATCAAATAGCAATGCATTGTTTAACAATAATGTTTATTCCACGTTAACGTCATTCTTGCGAATTTCGATTTAGAAACAAATTTTGCACAATAAGTTAAAGTATACATAACGAAGAAAAATATAAAAGAAAAATATCGTATATAGAAAGTAAAATGACATTGCGACAACGATATAGATTGTATGCGGACATACACAAATAAAGTAAACGGATAAGACGAAACGAAAGAAAGTATTGGAAAAGAAGAAGAAGAAGTGAAAAAAAAAACTCATAAAATATAAAATGGAAGTACAGCAACAAACTGTAAGAATCGCAAAGTGTGTATACGAGATTATATATATACTATATTTATGAAAAGTCCACTTTTATGCAAATATGTATGCATATCGCAATAACGAATTCATTGAAGTGCCGTAGAGATAAACTTACAACAATTCACTAACGAAATATTTGATTAGATTATCGAACCCAAACTACACATACACTCGCTATTATTTATATATTTATCTCGTGCTCGTATTACGATATCTAATTTTTAATTATTGATTACGATAACGAATCTTTAAATCGTTCGCTTCATTCGAATCGTATGCAAAAAAGCTATAGCCGCGCGTTTCAACGAATCGCTTCAGTTATTAGTTTTTGTGCCTTAATTTAAAAAAAAAACGCCGCGCGAGAAGCTCAAATGAATTTCCAGTTTACGGTGAGCGGTTACGATATAACCTTTTATATAGGTGATTAAAACGCGCTATTATTATCATATGGCGAGAGGAATGCGGCAAGATGAGAAAAGTTATCGATATTATTTTTAAGGAACTCGTTAATATTATTGGCGCGTCAGTTAATTAATAATAAAGTGGCGAAACAAACGAGTTTGCATGAATATTACGATAAAACTTTATTTTAATAAAGTAAATTTTATTTGAAATTCTTAAAATTAATTCAATATATACATATCAAAATGCAAATGAATTTTAATACATTAATAAAAAGTAAATTTAAACAACGGCGAATGTACGTACGTGTTTATTTCGTTACAACGAAAATGCAACTAACGAAATTCGAGGAAAATTTTAAACTTATTATCGATGACGCATCGCTCTTGATGAATGAAAAATAAATTTAAAAGCAATAAATCCGCGTAATCATGATAAACGATTCGTCAAATAAACACAATTATAAAGCGCCTGCGTGCACGAGACGCGCACAACTATATACCATATATATATATATATATATATAAACATGTAAAATCCGCGCGCGTCACTTCATCTTTCAATTAAAGCAATATGACCGTTGCTAAATTGATAATGACGTATCACGAGTAACGCGTACAAGCAACTCCGACACCGAAGAAACAAGACAACGATGCAAAAAGTGCGAACCGAATCGTCGCACGTGTACACCGACGCGGTAACTAGCCCATGTAAAATAAAACAAAAAGAAGTCCGGTGGTTACTTTTTCCATATGTAACGAGTGCTCCCGGTGACGTCGCGTGTTTCTCCCTTTGTCGTCATTGCTTTTTTATTTCTTTTTTTTTTTGCCGCGATTGCTTGACTCAACAACGGCGCGCACCTTCACAAATCAATCAATCGGCGACGCACGCTCTCTCTTTCTTTCTCTCTCTTTCTCTCTCTCTCGGACATCGAAAACGCACACAGCGCAAACGCGCGCGCGCGAGCGATGAAAAACCAGTTTTTGCTTCTCGCGCCCCAGCTGTAAACTGATTTCGCGCGAGCGCTTGATCCCTTTTTTTTATCTCTCTCCCTCTTTGTCTTTCAGTTCCCCAACTCACTCTCTCTCTCTCTCTCTCTCTCTTCTTGTTCTCAAGCTGCTCGTCTTGCTTGCCCCGTTCTTCTCTTTATTTTTTTTTTTGCGGTGGGGAAGAGAGCATAATAAGCGGTTCGCGAGAAGGGAAAGAGAGAGAAAAAGAGAGAAAGCCGAGAATTAATTTATGAACCCCCACCTGCCGCTGGCGAAGAGAACACGAGTTTTTCTCTTCTTGCCGAGACGAAGATTTTTAAACCACGCGTTTTGTAATTAGAAAATTTCATTCGGATTGATTAATTTAATTTATTAGCTCTTGATAAGTCGAGAGTATACGGACGACGAAGAATCGAAATAAAAGCAGCACCGCCGAATGCAATGCATGATTTGAAGAAATGAAAAAAAAAAAAAAAAAAAAATTATTTCAATGTTTACTAAAATTGCTCATTATGGCGTTCATTATAAAAACATTTAATGAATAAGTGATTTAATTTTTCGATACGACAAAATATATTTTTCTAAGAATGTTGACTTTTAATTACATGTTTTTGATGTTTGTTACTTTCACTAAATTAATCGTATCGAACGATCTATCTGGGCAATAAAAACTTGCATAAATTATATTTAAAATTTCGCAAACAATTTTAATAAGAATTTCAAACAAAAAAATTTACTAAGTAAGTTTTTTACTTTTTTTTTTTTTTTTTTTTTTTTTTTTTTTTTTTAATTAAAACGAAAATATTAATTTTGTTAATTTATAAAATGTCCTTTACTCCTTAAATAAATAAATAAATATTATTTTCTGTTTATAGTCTGTAAGTTTATCGATTTATATAACATTACGTTATTAAAAAGGATTTCGGTGAAGCGTCATGCCTGGAATTTTATTAAAGCTATAAATAAATCCTTTAATTAATTAACCTCATAAATTATGTATCATACGCTAGTAGCGCGCCATTGACAAAATGCTAATAGACAAAAATAAAAAAAAATAAATAAAGAAAGAAGATAATAGAAAAATGATTCTCTCATTCTCTTTCCTATATCACAAAACAATAGACAACCTTCCGCACCACGTAAAAGAAATTTGTTTTACATTCACGATCGTAAAAAGCGATTGGGCACGATGCTGTAAGTTATCGTGCGTATACACTGCTCATCGAATCTCCTATACTCGCGCATTTCGAGCTAGCGCGCGCGAAAAACAAAATAACCAGTCGCGCGAGATTTTTTTCTCACTCGCTCGTTCGCTCCTGTGATTATATACAAAACGCTAATCCAAATATCTGCGCTGCGTTCAAAGTGATTCTCCGCCTTACGTACATCTCCGTTCTCCAATCGTATATTATATAAATACCACTTCACCGAGAGACGTAAGTCAATAAAACGAACAATCGTAAAGCGTGACTGGATTTTTTAATGCGCTTTGACAAAAGAAGAGACTATGCGGTCTGACGAAAGGAATAAAAAAAATAGGAAACAAAAAATAAATAGAATTATTAATCCCCGAAATCGCTTTTGCCTTAATATTGCTCATTAAGAGCCACGCCGACTCGTTATTATTATTCGCCGCGACTTGCATATACTGTAAGCATCGTCGTAATCAAGACTTCCCGCTTCTTTTTCCCGAGAGAAAGAGAGAGAGAGAGAGAGCAAGCAAGAGGCAGCAAGTAAGAGAGAACGAGAAAGAGAGCGAGAGACGGAGAAAGAGAAGGTACAGACGCACGGCGCCACGCGCACAAGCCGAAAAGAAAACAAGGTCCAAATAAAACTGACGTCAAGTCTCCGGCGACGACTTCCGGTCGAGTTAACGAGCGAGCGCGCGCAAGCGAAAGGATGCACCTAATGCGCCGCACGTATTTACCGCGCATATGGTAGGTGTTTTTATAACTATATCTCTTTCTCTTTCTCTCTCTCTCTCTCTCTCTCTCTCTCTCTCTCTCTCTCTTTCTCTCTCTCTCTCGCTCACGTTCATCTTCATACTCGTCGTAATTTAGTGTTGTTTTGTGCTAAAATAAAAATGGCCTATTGGATTGCATCTTCTTAATTAATATATAGCACGCGAGTTGTTCGATTTACAAAAACTAATCAAATTATCGCACTGTCGTGGTTTTCAAACTTTTTTCAAACTCACTTTTTTTTTTTTTTTTTTTTTTTTTTTTGCAGCAACTTAGAATAACAAATAGTGAAACGAAATCAAGAAAGAGTAGCAGTCCAAGGCGGTCAATTTAACGTGTCATAAAAATTTCTATATATAACATTTATTTGACAATTCGAGAAGGCAATAAAATTTTTAAGCAAATTGCGTCTCAATTTTAAAGCGAGCTCTCAACTATCATCGCAATAAAAGTTAAATAATAACTCCCCAATAAATACAACACGTCAACTTTAATCTTAACGCACGCTTTGCGCACAAACACACCCATTATTCACCGACCAAATCAAAATCCATTAAACCCAATTTAACAAAAGAAAACATAAGATGTCAAAAAACAAAAAAAAAAAGTCAAACAAGGCATTAACCTCGTGCAACGATCGAAAGGCAAAAAAATCACGGACCTCCCAAAGCACACTTAATCGTCCCCGATAAATTGATAAAGCCAATTAAGCCCGAGCATGCGCAAAAAGAGCTATGCGCGATCGTCTCGCGAGAGAAGAGCAGCAACGGCGGCGGCAGCAACACCTAAATCATCGGGATAGACGCACCGCGCGACCACAATAATACTCAAATCTCTCTCTCTCTCTCTCTCTCTCTCTTCTGCCTACCTTCCTCCTCTCCTCTCGCCCCTTCTTCACCAAGCGTACGTACGCCGTTGCAGCGATGCGTTCCAATATAACGTGCGCGCTTAAGTGGCCGACGTGCAAGCGCGTCTTGCCGCTTTTGTTTCGGGGATAAATCATCCCTGATTTGGCGGGCCACGGCGGCCGGATGCTTTGCACAACGCGCCACGGTACCGCTGTAACGCCGAAACGGTGAATTATGTTACGCGCAGGTGAAATACGCGCCGAGAGCGAGAAGGTTTTCGCGTCCCTCTCTCTTCGTTTTTCGTGTTTATGTGTTTCAGAATAATCTTCTGTTTTTTGTTACGTAGATTTATTAGTAATATGACTAGGCGATGAAGAAAAAGTTGACCTTTTAATTATATCGAAGATTGATTAATTTATGTTCATAAGATATAAAAAATAAATTTTAACGGATAAAACGATTGTACACTAACTTTTCTATAATCAAATAAATCAAATGTCTAAAATTTAGAACATCATCTTACAAATAATTTTTCCAACAGCTTGCCTAGTAAACTTTAAGTAATTGAACGAAAAATGATTAGAAAAAAGAAATTAAAAATGGATTAATCAATTCTAGATAAAAATCTTATCGAGAATAAATATCTGTATGTGTACATATCAAATATAAATATCTTGAATTCTATTATAAATAAATACAAATACAAATGTAAATTATTGCAAATCTTTAGATTATAATTTTAGTTTTAAATTCATTTTAGTTATTTATGTATACTAAGCTCTATGTACAGGTAACTAGATTACCTCTTTAGGAATTTACGTGTAAAATATATTATATAAATTATTCTAATATTAAATAAATAAATAAATAAATTTTTTTACTCCCCTTAATCAACATTCGCACTGTCAGCATCGATATTCGACAATCTAAAATAAAAGAAAAGTCATCAAAACAAACGGCAGATAAAACGCGCTCACGAGACTCGAAATCGTAAAGCGCGCACTACTATAAGAGAACACTAGAAGCCGAATTAACAATCCCAGAGCAAGTACTTGAGGTAAATCGCGCACGTGTGTGTGTGCAAACGATAAATGGAAACGAAGAGAAAGAGAGACAGAGACAGAAACTCGCAAAGGGCCAACGCAGTTGTGCGTTTTATCACCCGCTTGTTGTAAAAGAGAGAGAGAGAGAGAGAGAGAGAGAGAGAGAGAGAGAGAGAGAGAGAGAGAAAGAGAAAGAGAGAAGGAGAAAGAGAAAGAGAGAAGGAGAAAGAGAAAGAAGAGCAACAGGCCATTGTGTACGCGATGGCGTATGGTTTACCGGCGGTGCTCGAAAAACCCGCGCTTCGTTTTCATCGCTAAAGCGACTTCTCTTTACTTTCCTTTCGATCTAACCGTCGGTGTCGTACTCTTTTTTTTTACGTATACTCGTACGTTTGTTTGTTCGCTGTCGCGATGTATAATTTCGTTCTTTTTATGATTTCAACTTAAATAATCTTTTTAACATTTTCGAATTTGATATGATTCAATACAACTACTTTCTACATTTTTTTGAGGCATTCGATGTTTCAAATGACCGAGAAAGCCCTCTTTTGGTGATTCGATATTTAGGAAATTATCGTAACTACATTTTTTTACGCAATTATTAATTACAAAAATGAATAATATAACAAAAATAAATAAACGGAAACATAATTTAATCCATTTATTAATTTTTTAAATATACCTTGATTTTTCGTTATTCTTTAACAAAAAGAAAAAAATATTATAACAATAAAAGTTTTAAATTACAAATTAATTAGCAAAATACTCTAAAGACAAAATTTAAAAAGTAATAGCATTAATATAAATCAACATATATGACTGCATCTAAAAGTTAATTTTATTGATAAGTGTTAAAAAAAACAATAAATGTACTCTTTTATATCTTTTGATAAGCTTAGAAAAGTAAAATCCAAGTTTAAATAACAAGTTTGCTATTAGTAATCCTTGTTTTAGTATAAGAATTTCTAGAACAAGTAAATTAATCATTTTATAATCAACTACATATCCGACGTTTTGGATATCGTTAGAAAAACATTAATGCTGCATAATTAATGCGAACACTTTGTGCTGCTTCGCGACTGATACCTTAATTTAAGTTAATACATCAAGAAGATGATGTGTCTACACGCGGAACAAGTTACACGTGATTTCTTCATTTTTCTGTACATCATGCATCTTACACATGCGATCCGACTGTTTATCTTAACCTTCGTATGACGATGATCTCTCTCATCTCATATCTCTCTCTCTATCTCTCTCTCTCTCTCTCTTTCGCGAACACGTATAAGAAATATATAGCATTCACTGTACGGTGAAAACTGCAAACGAAACAGTTTACATGTAAATTAAACATTTGCCCGTAAGCTCAGCGAACCATTCATTAAACGCAATATGCCGCGCTAAGCAGAAACTGGTGGGTTTGTCATATATTCATGTTTACTCTATCAGCTATATACGCGCTTATATGTGAATTTCAGATGATTAATTTTTCTAAATAAAAAAAAAAAAAAAAAATTAGGAGAAATTTTTAAGAAATTTGTAGTATTTTCGGATATCATGCGCATTATATTAATCGCAATCATTAAAACGATTAGATAACTCGTTTGAAGTTGAATAAATATGGAGGAATTACTCATTTTTAATACCGCTTTATAAAATAATGAGTACATCCAGCAATTCTATCCTTACTCATTTATTGATATGAACTATTATTAAACAAATTTTTAATTTTTTTAATTTGAAAAATTAAAGTTTTTGCATACACAAAGAGTTTATAAATAAAATTCTGAATTGAAAGGTTTTGAAATTAAAAGGGTTGATAATTGGCATTGTAAGAATTATCTAAGTTCAAATAAAAATAGTTGCAAAGTTAACAATAATAAGTCCAAACAAAATTTAACATAAAAACGTCCTCATAAATATATCATAAAGGTGTAAATTTAATTCATCAGTTATCACATATGACAAGTCAAACGCGTATTTATCGTTGGAAACACGAAACAAAACTATCAGATAAAACTAACAATTCCCTTTTCACCGTCTCTTCCTCTCTAACGATTCCGATGTCAACGACGTGCAGAGATATATACGCGCGCGAAATAAAGTCTCACGCTTGACAATACATACGCTTCGATAAATCGGTAAGCGCAAGTAATTTAATGAGCGTGCGGAGAGACTCGTGAAATAAATATGCAAACGTTACGTATACGTCGCGCTTTGCGCAAAGTTATTTCCGGTGCGCGAGAACTACGTTTCATAGATTTTCGCGCGCGAGTTGCAAGTTTTATTTAATGCAAATTTCATTGAGATGTACATTCCTTATTATCTTATTCCGTCGAGTCTACGCAAATTGTCATCGAGGCATCGCGTCGTTAGCAGAAAGCACGGATACTTTTTTTGCTCGTAATGATTCTTGGAAATGTGATATGGACTAGTGTTTGCGTTAAGTTCGCGTTGGAAATACATTTTAGTTAAAGTGATTTCTGCATTTTTCAATTGGTTTGATTAGATTGACTCTCGAAACACTTTATAGGCATTTTAATTAAATTTTAGGTTGCACTTAATGTGACAAATATCAAATGGTTAAATTAAACTTTACTTAACTTTAAAGCGTAATAAAACTTTTTTTTCTAACGAATCAAACCACATTTAAAAATAATAATGTCACTACATTGATAAATTGTTTTTCCAACGAAGTTTTTCTTAAGCGTTAATTAAATGTCAATGTTTTAAATAAGCTTCGATCAATCCATTGTCCATGAAAAAAGTTACATGGAACAAATGTGCTTTCGAAGTGACTAAATTGGTGAATTGATCGTTGAATTATAAAACACGATTGATCGCACATATTGCTTAAAAAGCTTGCGTAAGTGCCACCGATTCACATTTATTTTCTGTCAAAACTAAATTGCGACGATCAATTCATGAATTGAGAAAGCATTGATCACATTCAGAAAGTGTTGAATTAAGTACTTGAGAGAATTTAATGAAGTGATTTAAATAATTAAAACGATTATTTGTTCTTTTGACATTGCTGGTACTATGATCGATAATAAAAATTGGTATAAAATTATTTATTTATAATTATTCTGTTTAAATGATTATTATTTTTAAATATTACTCGAAAAGATATTGCTTTAAAATAATACTATATTTATGACATTGAATTATTTAAAATGCTTGTGACTTTCAGAAAAATAAAACGTTTTTTTAACATTTCAATTTAGTATTTAAGGCTTTGTTTTTATTAATGTTGAAGGTTTGTACAATGGCTGTTAAAAGCATAAGCATTATTATCGAAGAAAATCCATTGTTTATTTTAATTAAAAACTCTCCTCTCGTAATGTGCAACAATGGAAATTTATAAAAATCAGGTGGCGCATTTCTATTCAAATTGTACAGGAATATTGTTTTGCTTTGATATTATTTTAATAAATATGCATTTTAATTAAATCAAATATTATTTTTTTAATAAATAACAATCGCGGTATTCTGAAAAAATTGTAAATTAAAATGTTGATGGTTCTTTAAAATAAATCAATTTGGATAAAATGAATTTAGATAACAATTATTTAATGAACAAAATTTTTTAAAAATATTTATCAGTCATTTGTTATATTATTGAAATGTAAATTTTTTTGCTAAACAAATTATTTTTGCAACTAGCTATTCAAAATAATATAGTCATTTTAAATCAACATAACCTATTTTAAGAAAAACACAATTATTTATCGAACGTGTCATACGATACATATATTAATTAATAAAACATTATTTTTGCGACACATAGCAAGAATAAATATTGTAATTAAAATAAAACAAAATCTTTAGCTTAAAAAAAAAAAAAAACAAAAATAAAAATTCCGTTATTTTTTAACTCGTTCCATAGAACTGTTTAAATTACAAAGAAAAAATAAATGACACTCACCTTAACCGATGAAATCGTCTTATCACAAGCGTTCCAAAACAAGCAAACCTCGACTTCGAGCAACAGATAGTAGTATTGAATGCTCCTTCGTTTCTCGGAAGAAGGACACACTGTCACGTACAATGAAAGTCGAATTTAACCAACGATTCTCACGCACACCTCCATGAAGCCGTTAAATCTCAGAAGCTTTTTTCCCTTTGTCACTTCAAAATTGTTCCAAATCCAACGGTCACCCATAAAAATCGCGAACAAATTTAAAGACGTCGAGCCTCGAGCCCGCGACAAACGCATCTACCGGCTTATTACAAAAGCGGCGTGTCCCGGCTTAAGCACACGCGCGCGCCCGCGAAAACAAACGCACGCACGGAACAACCGCGAGAGAACGGAGATCCCTGCAAGTAAAAGAGAGAAAGGGAGAACGAGATAGAAAAAGATGGCGAACGAACGAGAGGGAGAGAGAAGGTGAGAGAATCGGTCAAAGTGGTGGCAGAGAGCACACGATAGTAGATGCAGTCTCCCCGCGCGGCGTCCCGCGACTGACTGACGATCGTATCGCGGCAAGCGCCGCGTCCCCAGCGCCACCCGTGACCCGTGCGGCGACACCGGCAACTGCCGGAACCGCAGCGCACGCTACACCCATACACTACACTTTTATGTATATGTATATATATATATATATATATATATACATATACATATTATGGGCCATGCTGCTCTCCGCCATGTATACACACATATATATCTGTATAATTGCCGCCGCCAGCGGAGATAATTTTCCTGCGAGCGCATGGCCCATGCACGTCTATTCACGCACACGAGCCTCTTATCTTTGTTGACATTGCGTTTGCCGTGTGGCAGGTGAGACGAGCCGTCGGTCTCTGTTGCGGCGGCTGCTGATGTTGCTTTTGCTCCTTTCCGGATGAGTTTGAATTTTTTATTATTTCTCATTTACGAAGTAACTCTCTGCGAGGTTTCCTATTTTTTTCTTTTTAATAAAAATTTTTTTTATAAAAGAAAAAATTTTAGAATTTCTCAGGTTGGTCTAGCGATAGATTAAAAAAATGAATCTCGAAGGCATTTGAATAACGGTGATAAATGTCTTATGTTAAGTTGCATGCAGTAATCTTCCAAACAATGGGTTTTTTTTTTCAAATATATTGATATCTTTTTTACTGCAATTGATGAGAAAGGTTAAATTTAATACAACATTCTAATAAATTTATTTAACAAGTATCTATTTCTAAATATTTTTTTTTTCATTTTTAGATTTAAATAAAATTAATAAAAAACTTTAAAGTAATCGCACAGGTAATTGAAAAAAAATTTTGCGTACATTTCTAGTTAAAAGATGTGTAATTATCCATATTTTTTAATTATAGTATTTAAGGCTTTCAAAATCGTATAAATTTCACATAAGATTTTAAAAAAACTATCGTTGGATTTAAGTCTAATGGGTTCTTATTTATCTAAAAAAGTTTATCTGTTTATTATAGATTGGATTGTAACCGAAAACAACATAGACAGATAAGAACCTTACATTAATCAAGTGCAACGTATATTTATAGTCATAAAAAACATTATGCAACGTCAAATCAAGAATCCGATAATTAATGAAAATTTTTTTCTTTACGTTTCAAAAGATGTCAAAAACTGTATTATTTTATCATCATATAATGTCGCTTATAAGTTGTAAACATTATTTTATAAATAATTAAAAACTTAAAAAACAATGTTTTTTTTTTATATCAAAATGTATGTTTAAAAATTTATGCATATACTTTACTGCAATTGACATATTTTCATTTTTAAATTATAAAAGTTTACACTTTTTATGGATACAGAAAATTAAAAAAAATGGATTGAAAAGTCGTGTAATAAAATGAAAAATTATTACAATTGAATATATTTATATTATTTTTCAGTAGAATAAGGTACTATAGTTGTGGGTAAAGCATTCTTAATTCGTTTATTTCATTCATGCTTTTTTTGTATTTAATTTATAATTTTATAAATATGAATGAAAATTTTTCATTTTTTTCTTAATTATTCTTTTTCAATTGAACTATAACATAGAAAATCAGAAAATTCATACTTTGACATATGTATATGCATAGCGTTTAATATTCATACATCATTTCTATTGAAATCGAGTGAAATTTTATAAAATCCTATATTTACAGCTGAAGAATTAAAAAGTTTGAACAATGATTGCCCGGCACTAATTCTTTTTAAAGAAATATTTTAATCTCAGAGGATTATTATTCAATTTCAAAATGCAAAGAGATTTAAAAAGTGATTACCAAAAAATTTTTCGATTACTCTATATTTTTCAAATGTCCACATTCGTTCTTTTCATATTTTTCAATATTTTAATTGTTTCCGACTATTATTTAAAAAACAAAATCGATGATTTTACATAGTATATACATAGTAAATATTGGTGAAATTTTGCAAAGTTACAGAATTTAATTTATCGGGTTATTAAAATTAATTATATTCACCAATCAATTTATTGCTTTAATCGTAATATAACCGTACGTTACGTTTATTCAAATGCCGTTTAAAATTTCTAATCGTTTTCTTATACGCCGTTAAACATAGATGTCTTAATAATACAATTTTCGCGAAACGCTTAACTTTATGCACATATTCAAATTTCGAACATTAAGCCTTTCATTCATAAACGCTATACCCTTGTTACGTTGAAACGTTAAGGATTCAAGCGCAACATAGAAGATCCAAAATTTGCACATCCGCTCTCGTGTGCAAACGCGCCGCCGTTGTCGACTGAGTCCAATTATCAGCTGTTAGCAACTCTCTACAAAATAATGAGATGCACTTTTTATAAGACCATGAATTTTCGATTGTCACGACTAATCCCGATTATTGTGCTACGCTTATTGACAAACCTTTCATAATGTTAATTTACGGAAACGAAAAGTTCATTGAGACAAAATTAAATTCAACAATCGGTATATTAAAACACTCATCTATTTTATTTACGCTGATTTATCAAAACCGAAAGTTTCGTTCGAACGTATCGCGTTAAGAAGAAAAAGAAAGCAAAAAAATAGGAATATGAAAATTCAAAATTTTATAATTTATTTATCTCGATGTGCATGTACGCTGTCAAGTCCCTTAAACTTCCATCCTAACAAAATTTCTCTTCGAACAAACGAACTCACACATACACACGATCAGGTAGGAGGGAGGCGAGCAACTTTTGGAATTGTTGACTATGAGTGACTAATAGTCCCTTCAACTAATTTGTCGGCTGCTAGCTAGTTTATTAAGCGACAGCTTTTGGCTTTTCACTGTACACACATGCACACACACGCGCGCGCGCGCGTACGCACACGTTCATATATTCCAGTAACAGCAGTCTCATCGAAGAAAGCCCAAAGTAGAGGAGATAATATACTTGGCGCGAGTAAAAGGGAGCGAGAGATAGGAGAGATGAGGAGAACGCAACGCTGCCTACAACGGTTTACGAAAAGAGAGAGAGAGAGAGAGAGAGAGAGCGCGATGTATCCCGCAGGGGCGGAAAAGTTTCATTGCCCCGAGACTTTGGCCCGTTACTCGTTTGGGCGTTAGCATGGTAAATTGAGATCAATGCGCAATAACGGCTAGTCTCTCGGGCCACTACAAAGATCCACGAAATAATACTTTTCTCTGTTGTTTTACCTCACTAGGCGCGTATATATTTATATACTATTTGGTAGCCGTACGAAAATAATTTAAGGACGCGCGCCGGCTGGAGGAGAGAAGCTTTTCTTTTCGCGGTCAATTTTTCATCCAACGCGACAAGTTTTGTCAATTTCAGTGCAGGAGTGGTTGGGGAAACATTTTATTGTTTCGAGAAATGGATATACGCCGTGTATAATAACGTCTTCAAATTGAAAAATAGTGAGAAAATGTAAATGACAGGGGTTTGTTGCAGAGGATACTTTTTGAAAGTTACGCGAACAAAGGTTGATTTACGAGCTTTGCGAATTTGGTTGTACATACATTTAGTTAATCAAATTTATCGGATTGAAAATTGCAAAAAGTCATTTACGCGGTAGAAAATAAAAGAGATTCTTTATTTCCAAGTAAAACTTTTAAAAAGCAAAATGTAAAAGAGCGCAACTTTTACACGTACACGATGTAACCGAAACTAAATAATTTAAAAGCAAATTCGTTAAATCAATTAAAAGTTTCCCGTGGTGTAAAACTAACGAATGCTTCTGTAAACCTCTAACGTAATTAATCTCAAAGTAGGTGTTACAAATCAGCGATGATAGTATCTATCTCGTCCACTGCATTGATGTATTTTCCAAGCAGGCGTAAAATCGGGTCAACTATGATTTCAACGCATATCGGTCACCTACGCAGCTATATATATATCTCTCTCTCTCTCACTCGCTCGCTTGCTCGCTCGCTCTCTCTTACTCTAATACGAAAATTCTGTGAATATTTCTCTCGGCGCTCGAATTAGAAATGTTTGAATCCTCCTAATTGCGCTCGTGCGTAATATGTTAGCAAGGCTTTTTCAAGTAATTATTATAAATTAAATAAATAAAGCTTGCGTTATAATTGTTTTATTTACTAAATTATTTCTAATGGATTTTGTTGATGTTTTTTTTTAGGTCGATATTACACTTTCAAAAAAACAATCCAAGCGGTATAAATTTTTTCAATTAACCTTAATGATCTTTTGTAATTTGCTCTTGCAATCCAAGCAATATCGTATTGCAATTTTTGGTATTCAATAATTAACTTTCCAATGAACAAAAATGTCTGTACTCTCAAAATTAATATCAATCCCAACAATGATTAACGTTATACTTTTTAGTGATTCTCGACCAATCGCTTATCATCAAAATATCCTATCGTTTCCATGTACTATTAATCACATAAAATGAACCATACAGCAAAAGTAACTACAAATAAAAGTGCTTACCTACAGTATACACGTCGAATGAAACACAGAAAAATGAAAGATTATGGGAGGAAAAAAGTAATGCAAAAAACGTAACGGAAGAAAGCGAAAAAAAAAGCAATAAGTACAACTCCTCCAAGCCAAATATCTATATATATATATATACTTATATCTGTACAAATACAGATATGAAATAATAAAAATAAAAGAGCCCGCACACGAGGATTATTTCCTTGCAAGAATACACTCGTACACGTACACACGTGGACGAGTATAGAAAAATAAAGTGCACACACGAGTCTTGGAAGGAATACGAAGGAAGACGAAGAAAGCAAAACGAGAGCGCGATGCCGAAACCAAATGTGAACGTACACGTATAGGAAAAGGTAGATCGGGCGCAACCGAACGAGATCATAAATCTTTGTTCGGGGTTGCCTAGAGCAGGCACACGCGCGCCGAAAGTTAGCCGGTGTCGCGCGAGTGTGCATACGTACATGTATACACACACACATCTGTATAAAGCTATTCCTCAGGGTGCACAATCGGCGCGAGGAGTGCAACAGCCAGTCGTTCTCTCTTCTGCCTTCGATATATATATATATATATATACGTCTCATTTCACCATTAATAAAGTAAGAGTCAGCGTTGTGTGTGAGTATAAGTGTGTGTGTGTGTGTGTGTACACATGGTAACATCTCACATATACATATATTAACACAGGCATGCGTGAACCTCGGCAAATTAACAGTCTCCGACGTATTGCGAGCTATAACGGCTTTTCTCGATTAATCTGCGTTACGCGAGAATGCGCGCAACCACTTTACAAAAGGTGAAAGAGAGAGAGAGAGAGAGAGAGAGAGAGAAAGGGTTGCGCCGAATGAATATTAAGAGGTATCGCGATTGGCGAACAAAGCGCGCGCGCCGTCATCATCGTGTCTCGCACGCTGTGTGCTGTGCATGTGTGCGATCGATATTATGTGTCTACGTGGGTTGTAACGTGTTTTTTCATCTTCAATTTTTTGTTTATGCAGTTTATGCGTCACTCATCTTTAAATTTATTTTTGTGTGAGAAGGAGAGAATATGTAATAAGCACAAATTGGCTTATAAGAAAGTAGGATTTATAAATATTCGATGTAATACTTAATTACAATTTCTTAATATAGATAATTAGAAAGTTTGTGCAATTAGCGACACAACCGTTTCCGTTGCAATGCGAATAACATGATATATCGAAATACGTGAGTATTCGATATTTTACAAAATGCCTAACGCAAAATAAATTGAAAAGGCGTAAATGACGATTGGGAGGAAAAAAAGTGTCACAATAAAAGGTATTGATAAATCACTCATAGGTGATTAAGATACACTGATTGATAAAACAAACTTTGTCCGCTCAGAACGATCGGAATCAACGACGTTTTGTTTCGCGGCTGACTTTTTCTACCGTTCTTAAACAACCTTTGTGTATCTCCGTCGTCGTAAATACGCGCCACCTGTAGATCGACGTTCGTTTACGATGCGGCTTCCCGATTCTTTGCAATTACTTTTGCCGGTAAGAATTTATTTTTTTCTATGTCTATTTGTAGCTGTCGATATTCACTTTTCTTTTTATGTGAGTATTCATAGTACATCCGATTTTACTTGATAATTATTCTTTAAATTAATTTACTTTATCTCTTTAGGAATCCTGAAGACGATCAATAACTTATAGCAGCAATTTTTCTTACAAAGTAGAAAGAAAAAAAATGAGGTTTGTGCTTATTATCTGTATAAAAATAGTTATTTCAACGCAGAGAATCCAGATGGTAATGTTTTAACATTTTTCTTCTTTGATTCTAATTTACTAATTCACTTTTTTTCTTCAACAGTTAGCTACAATCAACCCCAAGTAGTTCAAACAATAGGTAATCAACATTTTATTCCATATAATTACCGTAAAGTTCAAGTAATAAAGTAAAAAATGCTGGTCAAAACATGGCTCGGTAGATTAAAATTTAAGAATAAGAAAAATCATTAGCACTATTCATGGTTATTTTGAGGAACTCGATAAAGTTAGTATCACTCAATCAAAATAAAATTGTAAAAAATGCTTTGGTATTTACGGAGATTATGTTGAAATGAAATGAAAACAAAAGATATTAAAATAATTAATATTTTTATCATAATAAAGCTGTAAAATTTTGATCTTGCCTTCTTATAAACATATAGATGTATTTGTTTTTAACATTGAACGTCGCAACACAATTTAAGAGTACACTTATCGAGACATCCTTACTGTGAAAAGTTACATTGCTTGTGAATCTATCGATAGATTCGTCGACGACATTAAAAGTTAAAAGTTCGAATACTTTTGCAATCGCGTGTATATCGTAAAATGATTTTCAACGAAGTACTTTTGAAGTTTTTATATTAGATCGAATCTAAAGTAATTGATGAATTTATCAAAAATTATTTAAATGTATTTATTGCTTTTGTTTCGTCGTTTGTTTCTATCGAACTTTCATGTTTTCTTGAATAATAATTCAACGTTTTATAAGGATTCGTGTAGGAATAATTTAGCCAAAAGTTTTCAGACTTGTACAAAACAACGGAATAAAACAAGAGATTGCTACTGAATTTAATATGATCGGTAGAGAGGTAATCTTTTCCTCTTGAGCAAAACGACGTTTCATGTGTATATTTAAACTAAATATTTATTCAATTGATTGAGAAAGGACATTTTTTTTAGCAAAATACTTAATTTTTGCCATATTACATCGAATTTTTAACACAAAAATAGTTTATTCAAATGCATTACGAAATTGACGTCATTATTATTTATAATTTTTAACGGAAATTAATCGATGTTTGTGATCGGTTAAAAAAATTAATATATATATATATTTATTTATTTATTTTAAAACGAAAAATCCCAATTGTAATTAAATATTCAATTATAAATATTCCATAAATGTTAACACGATTAAAATTTAAAATTATTTAGCAAAAAGTTAACCAAACATAATCGGATTTATGTATCTCCGCGTAACCGAATATCTTTAATTTATTGCACAAAGCGAATTTTGATTATTCAACGTATACATTTATGAATAACTTCTTTATCATGCCGTGCGTCACCTGTGGTTTTATGTACATCTCCTATGTATACATATACGTGTGTGTAGATACGTATTCATAATATTCCATACATATTCCCGTACGTTTACTCGAATGTTTGCTCACGTGCACATGCACATATATGTGTGTACTCTCGTGCGCGATTATTATTTGCGTTTTTCATCATGTAAATATTTTTACTTACATTTCAAAGTGAAACAATGACGACAATTGTGCAAGAAAATAATACCCCCTGTAACGCTGATAATCATTAACGCATCCGTAATTTGATAAACATTATTATAAAATTTATATAAACTTTTTAACGCGTGCGATTAATTAAATTATTTATTTATTCATCGTTCGAAAATAAATTTACGTCCGCTACTGTTTTCTTTCACGAATGCTCCATCCCATCGACATTACAGGGTATCATTGTCGCAACGCGTCGAGCGTTAAAAATGTCACGGCGTGAGCGAATCGATTTTAAAAACACAAGAGATAATAAGTCACACGAAAAAGAAAAATATAAATAAATATAACGGCGTATACCGACGAAAGTGGATAATATAAACTTAGAGGACCATCGCGCTTATAAGAATCGCAGTAGCGACGGAGGATTGCAAATTTTAACGCGCGCAGGTGGTGCATTCGCGAGCTTACGCGCATGATAATTGCCGGTGCTCGCGCCGTAAAACGAATCGTTTTTTTACGTGCCGAGCCAACGTTCTCCGCACACGTTTATATATATATGTATATATATTTATGTGTGTGTGTGTGTGTGTGTGTGTGTGTGTGTGTGTGTGTGTGTGTGTGTGTGTGTGTGTGTATACATATATATTTACATATATAAGCGTGTATATAAGCATTTGTGTATACACATATCTAACGCTTTCCCGCGAATTTCCTGTCGTCCGGTTATGGCATTAACGCGCGGGCGTACGACACGAACGATGTAAAGCGATAAGGGAAAGTGAATGCCGTTGCGTAGAAAAAATAGCTCGGCGTGGAAAGCGAGAGAGAGAGAGAGAGAGCCGCTGTCGTAAAATTTGAAACGACGCGCTGGATTATTATTATCACTATTATTATTATTATTTTCTTTTCGAGATGCGGAGAGGTATAGAGGATTGATCGATAAGATCGTAGACGAGATTATGAGGCTCTAAATTTTTTGTTCCCCTCTCTCTTTCTCTTTCTCTGTCTCTCTGATAATGAGACACTTGTCTAGGTGATAGCCTTTTTTAGGGCTTTATTTAACATCCGCAAGGTTTGGTCGCTTTTATTGCTACTCGGCGCTTTTACTCTGGAATTTAATTAAATCTCGGGCTGAGATTAGTTTCGTGTGATTAAAGCTTTTGTCAAAGTTATGGAAAATGTATAAAAATTAATACGAAGTGAACCGTATTACCTAATATATTTGTTCTTATAAAAATGTTTCCAACATCGTTTTTTTCTCATTTTAAATTAAACACCGTGAAATAATTTTTAGAAAATCTTATTAAAATTTATAAAAATTCCAAAACTGTTCTTGGATCTTAAAAATATTAAATCATGTATAAAAGAGTTCAGTTTTTATCTTTAAAACTAATATTTAATATATATAATTATCGCGCACGATCAAGAGAAATAAATTATCATTTATCATTAGTCATTGAGATTAGTTTATAAGATTTTTATCTTTATGGCTAACATAAATAATTCGATGTGTAATTGATAGATAGATTAAAATTATACATCATTCGAAAATACTTTACAACTAAATTTATATTGTAAAATAATATTGCAATAAAAATTTTAATTCGGCTTTTAGAACAGAAATATTCAAATTCAAAAAAAATATCAATACCTACCATTTTTTCGCATTAAAATGTTTTTCACTATAACGCTCTTAAAATAAAAATATCGATAATGCAGAGAAAAAAAAATGTCAAAAACCATGAGATTATAGTACAGCCGTGGATATAATCTGATTCATAGATGACGTCACTTCGTACTGTGAAATATCTCACCAGGTCTGATAAAAAATGACGCCCCGGAGGCTCGTTGACCTCATTCAGGTTAACTTTGTTTACCTCCAAAACGATTCTCCCATTGCTCATCGATGTCCATTATTCATCCGTTTCTTTGATATTATCAAACGATAAAACTTAAAAATATCTATACGTGCACGATATTAGAACATTTCTGTAAATTACGCGTTATAGATTACACGCGGAGAAACAACATTCGTGGATGAAAAAGCATAAAAAAAAATTGAAAATAAAAACGTAATTTTACGGTCTTGGCCATATTATGCCTCGTATTCTTAATTGCAATTGAATTATCATAAAATAAAGAGAGAAAAGATACGTGTCTTGAGACACGTACTGCACTGTATTATATACAAATTTTGTATACGTAGCTGAAAATACATATCTCAGCCTTACGGCGCAAACTACGCGCTTTAACCGCCCTCTAAACAAGTTACTGCACCGCGTAAATTACTTTTGTACTTGTTGCAACGGCCGTAACTCATATTGAAACTGCGAATGCTGTACGTGCGTTTATATGGGAGTGGGGGTGGGGGAGGAGGGAAAAAAAAGGGTAATTATAAAATGAAACTTGAAAAAAAAAAGAAAAACTAAGCTCATCTGGTATGACTAAAATTAATTTTTTTTGCCTTTGCTTCGATGTAATTACCGCTTTTGATCTACACAGAATATGTTAAAATTAAAGTTCATCGAGGAATGTTAGTTTCAAACGAAATAAAATTTTTACAAAATTATTTTAATCGCTTATGTTAATACGAAATGTATTTAATTCGCGGGTTTTAATTAAATTTGCAAACAGTTTTTAAATTATTTAAATCTGTTAAAAATATTTATTTATTTATTAAGATAAAACATCGAAAACGTTTATACCATATAGTAGTTCCATTGAGATCATAAAAATCATTTATAAAAAAAAAGTGTTTATTTGTTTTATATAAAATTCATGACTTTTATATTTATACCCTAGAATCGAGGGAAAACCATACAAAGTGATACAACAATGTGCGCGAACAAACCTAAACACGAAATCAAACATCCGCGCCTATCTGAATTCATATAAAACAAAAATATCGAACTATTTTCGCGACGAAAAAAATATCTCGACGTGTCCATTTCCGAAGATTAGTTCATCTCTATATAGTATGTACGTGCATACCTACATGTAAATATACAAACGTATCTAAAACGTTCGCGTATCAACAAAATCTCCATATTTACCACGAACTGCATTTCCGTGTGCGCACACATGGCTAGCTTATCGAATCTGCGAAAATAGACACCGGCGCGAAGCTTTCGAAACACGTGCATCGGGAAGCAGTTGCGAAAGAGACAGAACGGAAATCAAGAACCGAGGAGACCGACGACGAAAGAGTGAACTCGATGCGGCAGCTGACCAAACCGATCGATGATGCGGTATAACTACGTGTATCTGTGTGTGGACGTAGCTGCACTTACCGCGATGCTTGACAGAGAATGAGAGGCTAATTGACCGAGAGAGAATCGAGCGAATTTATCGAGCTCGACGAGAGAAACGTTCGTACGTCGGGATTTTATGTATTCTTGTTGATAACCTTTTTATGTTTTAAATTTTGAATACTTTCTTTTTCTTTTTTATTAAGTTTTCATTTTATTTGATTCGTTAAAAATTTTCCATAAAATAAATAGTAAAAATTAAACAAATATACTTTGTTGAAATACTGTTATTTTCAATATAAATATAATAAATATAAAAAAAAAAAGAAAAGTATATTTATGCGAAATGAAATTGAAAAAAAAAAAAAAAAAATACAAAACGAAACGCATTTCCCTTTCTACGAAATCTTTAATATAAAGTAATTTGTTTTATTTTTATAGAACAAGGAAACAGTTGCAATATTAGATTATTCGAATGTCGCGAATAACATTTGAAAATGAATATTTTCTCATCGATGAATAAATCAAGAAAGCGCTATGAAAATATTTTTCAAGCATAAGCCATAAAAATACTTTTTGTGCATTATCAGACTATAAGCAGATGGAATCAAATAAAACGTTACCTTTTCACACATCGAAGTAGGTTTCTTCGGAACCATTTTTGTAAAAGAGAATGAATTTCGAAACGGCAACAAAGTCAAAGCCTACGGTCGCGTATTTATATGTTATTCATGCTTGTAAAGGCTTTTTACATCGAAATCATAAGCGATTTGACAATCGAAAGATTCTTCACGGCTCTTAAACGTTTTCAATCACGCGCAGAGAAATTCCATCTAATATTTGCTACGATAACGGAACTAATTTTTCTGTCACGAACACCCAGTTGCGTGAATTATACGTGTCGCTCGAATCAAAACAATTTAAAGAGAGCGTTCAAAATTTTTCAATCAGCAAAAATATAACGTGGCATTACGATCCCCCTATAATACCACATTTTTGCAGTATTTGGGAGATAGGTGTAAAATTATTTGAACACCATTTTAAACGAGTCGTGAGAAAAAACTTATTTACATTCGAAGAATTAAACGGTCTTGCTATTGAAATCTGCTAGTGCAAGAAACAACGAAAATCAAATTTTCTATAGTAATGACGCTACGATGAACATTTGCAGTAGTTAGAAGCACTATTCGAATAAGCAGTAGAATATAATATAATACCCGAGCGTAAAGCTCATTTCACCGTTATCGCGAACTTTTTTTTTGGAATACTTCGGTCTAATATTTTGTTATATACTAGCTTATTATTTTATTGTTTTATAGATTTAAGCATAATTTTCTCAAATTTCAACAATTTTTAAAAACGAAAAAAAAAGTTTTAAAAACGGTTGTATGGGTTTTAGTATAGTGCAAAGAATCATAAGAGTTTAAAATTAGGCGGATGTTTTGAAATAGACAGACACTTCAATTTTATTTATTTGTGTAGATATATAGCTAATAACTGAAATGATAATCTTTAAAAGGACATAAAATTATTAATTTTTTACACGTGAATTTTCAAACGTAATGTGAAGTGTTTTGAGATTCATAATATCAATTTACATTTTAACAAATATTGAAATTTCTCAATAAATACAAAGCGTTTTAAACAAATATATGTGTATTAATCATAAAAGAAATTAAATAAAATAAAAATAATATATTTGTTTGCCTAACTTTTCAGCTAGAAAAAATTTGTTTGAAGTATTTTAAATCTTTTCTTTTCATAAAACAGAACAAACATTTTTTTTTAATTCAAAAGTTTCAAATTTCTATAATAATTGTTAAGTAATTGAGAATAAAACGATACTTATAAACGTAATTAAAAAAAATCATGAAAATATTTTAAAAAGAAAGTGTATTACAATATATTGTTGTTTATAGAAAAAGTATTTACGAGTATAAACTTTTAATTTTTGTTTAAACATTCAAGACATTAATTCTAACAATTAAACATTCAAAAATACATAAAAAACAAAATCAAAGGAAATACAACATCCACCGGAGTAAATTCGTCAATGTACTCCACATATATTTTTATTTATTTTTTTTTTTCGTCGACTTTGATAAAAATCCAAGCTGAAACTATGTGGAACATAGTCGGAAAAAAAAATCGGGGGCAAATTTGGAATGTAAAATATAACGTCCGCGTTACCTTAACGAGGCAACATTTTTCCGCAACACAAAAGACCTAAGCACCGAATAAAAAAAGCGAGTTTCAAGTGTTTTTTTTCACGGTTACCAAAAACTAAATCTCAAAAATACAAAAAAATTAATTTTAATCAAAATAAAACAAAAATTACATGCAAACCAACGCACCGCCATTCTTATGCTTTTCTGTTTTTTATTTTTTTGATTCTGACAAAATGTAAAATATACATTAACAAAAAAATGTCAAATATATTGTGTAAAATATAATAAAAAGAAATGAATAACGAGGTATTCGCGTATTGGTCAGAAATGTTGGAGTATCCTTCTGGTTATCATTAAAAGTGAGAGAAGCGAAATGGAAAACGGTCCACGACACCATAATCCACGGAATATTTTCCTAGACCTATTCTATATATGTGTTATAATGCAAGCGCAGGCGTTTTCTCAGCCAAGCTGATGCTTTTCCTCTTGAGGGACGGTATAAGAGCATCTATACATATACACACACACACACACATATGTATACGTGTGCACGAGAAGAAACCGAGCGCGAGATGTATAACTCGACTCGTACGTAGCGAGCGGCTCGACTGAATAATAACATCGAGAGCAACCCCTTGCGCCCATCCGACAGAGAGAAAGAGAGAGAGAGAGAGAGAGAGAGAATGTGTGTGGAAGAAAAGAGCAAAGGGATGAGAGTGAAAGAGTGAGATAGACGACTCGTACACTATCTCCTGCCGACCTACATTTCCTTTGCCATATTAAATTTAGATCTTGCCTCTCTGCTTTACCCCCTCCCTCTCTCTCTCTCTCCCTCTCTCTCTCTCTCTCTCTCTCTCTCTCTCTTTCATTCTTTCTTTCACTCTGTTACAGGTAGACTTTCAACGAAGAAGAATTTGGCTTACTCGCTCATTCATGGTTGTCGCGTTCGTTTTTTATTCTTTTTTTTTCCTTGTAAAGCGAGCATATTTTAAGCATTTTGAAGTATTCGTTTTCTTTATTTGGTATATTTTATATACGCGTATACACGGGGAGAAGAAAATCTGTAATCATTTGCGAACATCAAATACTCTCGGATGGTGCATTAGAATATGCAATTGTGAGATTAGAGAAACAAAAAATAATCATCGGTTGCGATGTAGTAAAAATTTGCTAAAACAATATTAAAGAATGAATTTTAACACAGTAAGAATTTTATTTTTACGGAAAAAAAATTGTTGCTGCTTTTCAGTTTTATAGTACTTTTTAATAATTTTAATATTCTGATTTCAATGGTGCTAACGTAAGCATAAAAAAACGTGTGATAACTTATCTTACCTAACAGTTGCTGTAAACAATTTTTCTTCACATTAACACTGAAGATTAAGATAAATATAAACCTCCATCAACATTGCAACACCTTTTAATCGAAAATTATTAGTTTAAAAGATTACTATATCGTAAAATTATATCATCCAGATTTTTCACAATTACGAAATATTATATTTATTAAATCATGTACATCATATAATTTTATTATTTAATTATATTTTTAAATTATAAGTATAATTTAAAAATTACAGAAGAATCGTAACAATATATCACTCGTGTCTTCGTTACACTAATATAATGCGTAAGGAGCCAGCAAATCAATTATACCACACTTCACAAAAGCTTCCCGACGTTTCAAAAAGTTATACTTTTCCAAAACTAAAACACAATAAGCTATCCGAGTATATGTATAATTATAAACGACGCGAGCGAAGCTCAAAAGTTAACCGTAGACTTTGTTACGATCCCTTGCGGTAAGTCGTGCTAAAGTCATATATTCTAAAACGACTCATTGGTGCATTTCTGCATCTGGTACAGGCGTAATTCGCGAGACGCTTGTGCGACAACTTCGCGGTAGGTTTCAACAGTTGGACAGTTGGTTAAGCCCTCGATCGAAATATAATGGATTATATTTGACGGAAGAAGCAATTTATTATTTACGTCATGAGAAAAGTTTTTGAGCCGAGCGTTTATGCTGTTATTTAATGTATAAGCTTTTCGAAATACAGAAAAAAATATATTAAGTTTTGTGATGTATTTACATAAATGTAATAATTTTATTTTTTCTATCATTACGATAGGTATTTTGCAATATTAACAATATTATTAAGATATAATTGTATATTTCATTAAATAAACACTGCAATCACATCATAATGCAAATAACGATGGATTGATTTAAAAATTTTTCTTATTTGCTTTATCAAAAAATACTTTGCTCATTTAGTGAAAAAAAACAAACACTTTCTATCGCTCAAAATAAGGCAAAAGTAAAAAATCCCAAAGGTGTCGACACGAGGAATTATTGCAAACTTTAATCTCGAACAACAAAGATAGGCTGTGCAAGAAAAAGAGAGGGAAGGTACATTCTAAGATAAAATCACGATGAAAAATTCGTCCTTCATCCGCGGAAAGTAAGCAGTAGTTTGCAACTTGAAACGCGCCAGGCGCAACTTTGCAAAATTTACAAAGTTTCCACGTTACAGACCTTTTCGTGGTTCCCTTTATCTCTTACGAGAGGATCTTTTCTCGTAAATGTGAAGAAGAAGATAGAGATATTTAAGTTCGAAAATATATGAAAAACAAATTTTGTATTTTAAACGAAGTCGATAGTCTTGGGGTTAACCATCGTATTGTACGTATATATAAAAATACCCAATCCGATTGGAAGATTAACCGAAACAAGAAAAAATAGTGTAACTCATAAAAGGTATACAAGGATTACCAAACTTCAAAACGCCAAAATTCAAAATCCTGATATTTTTTTCTTTTTTTTTTTTTCATGAAGAAAATCGCAAAAAATATATATGTTTTTCTTTTTTCCTTTTGAATAATTATCGTATCGCGTTCTGTTTATAAATATAAAATCTTCTGTTTACACTTCATAAAGTTTTCTACGGCATTTGTTGATGTCTTAAATTAAAGGTTCTTGATGGTTAAGCAAATTTTAACTTTGAATTTCGTCGTAAATATCTTGAGAAATATAAATATTATACTTTTGAAAATTTTCGAAAATTTCAAAAATAACTATATGTATTATTTTTCTTTGCGATGTAGTAAATATAATTTTTATAAAAATTCTAAGTAATTTTAAAAGTTTAAAGGGTTTAAAGTTTCAAAATAAACTCTCATCATTCCTTTCGAAAATAAAAAAAAAAATAAAAAAATAAAAAAAAAAACGAAAAAATTAAATTAACAGGCTTGTTTAATACAACTATTAATTCACCATCAATTCAATCGCAACAATTAACTTAAATAATTATTCGAATTTAATTAACGGCGTACTTTAACATACGAAAATTCATTAATAACCGATAGGTTATATCAAAATTATAATTAACAATTAATAACCTTTTACCAAAACGGCAGACAGTGCGTTATGAAAACTCAGGGCGCGGGCAACAATGATATCGCATTTAACTTTATAAACATTGAAATGATCGAGTCGCACAAAATGGAAACAAATCCTTCAGGTGGAAAACAATGCAAATCGACTGCAGTTTGTAATCAGAAACTTTCGAAGCTTTATCGAAATGGACAAAAGTAAGCCGGAGCTCGTTATGCGCGCGGAAACTTTATGATGTGCGTTAAATTACGACGCGGTGTGCGATACGCGTGTACGTATACAGTAGAATTTTTTTATGCGTAGAAGTGATAGCTCGTATTCGTTTTTTTTTTGATCATCCGAGCGTCTGGAATGAATTAAAACGAGGATAAAAATTGAAATATATGATAGCCATAAGTATTGCATATCGAAAACTGGCCAAGTAAGGAAGTAAATCTGTTATATTCGCATGGTTGACGATGTCGCACGCCTTAAACTGCTCAATTGCCATCGATTTATTAAACAATGGTTATATTTTATTTAGTCTCATACGTACTTTATAAAATTTTCCGTTGTATATACTTACGTATTCATGCTTATCGCGCCTACTAACACTTATACTATAAACAACGATAACCGCCGCTTATAAAAAGAATAAGCACATATACGCGCCGCTAGGCCACATAAGCGCTGCTTATAAAACAAAGCTTGAAAGATACAGCTTAACCCCTGCGCAGTAATTTTACGATTTTCTCTCTCTCTCTCTCTCGTAGATCCAGCCTCGTTGTCGAAAAGGTTGCAGATGCCGACACATCGCTTCCGGGGATTCCCGAAACTCCTTTACTCAAACTCCCTTCGTAGAGAGCGGGGGTGCGCATTAATGTCGAAAATTAGCTTTTGTTTAAACGATAATGGGGAATGTACTTATTCTTTAATGGTAAACTCTCTTTTACTTAATCGTATATTATCTTCGTTCGCGTTGGTTTGTAAGAAATCTTACGTTTTTATATGTTTATCTGAGATTTGTGGATTCCAAGTTTTGACGATTTTTTTATTTTAGGTTATAATGTATAATTGTACATATACACATTGTCGTGGATGGAGAAATTGCAATTTTTGTTTGCTCGAGCGAAACGTTTATTTTCAATAAAGATAGGGTCAGCATTACTTTAATTAAGCGAGTTCTTATTCTAAAGTTGAGAAACGCTTGTTCAGCGGTATGTAAAACGCCCGGTAACAAAAATTTTGCTCGAGAGCAGAGATTCTTTTCTTTCTTTCTGTTTTTTTTTTTTTTTTTTTAATGATTAACGTTTTAATTATTTGGAATTTATTATAATTATTAACGAAATTATTTTTAATAATTTTAAAATTAAAGCTTCGGAATGATTATTAATCTAATGTTTAGTAAAGTTTCGATCACTGTTATACTTAAACTTTAAATGTAAGGTAATTACATTTGTTTTAAATCGCATGCACATATTAGTTTAATAAAATCAAATGTTTATCTATTTGTATTCAAAAAAATATTAAGAAATTAATGACAAATAAACGATAAGTTTTTTTTTCATCATCAATGAAACAAAAAATGCTTTAAAAATTTTTATAAAAAATTTTTATTTAAAAATTCTCAAAATGTATGGTTATGTTATTAATATACTTAGATTTATATTATTAAATTTAATAAAAATGTGGATTGTATAATAACAATGTTTCACCTTTAATTTTCATGAAACAAAAATAAAAATATACACTAAAATTAAAATTTACCTTAAAATGTCGATGCATATGGTTATTTTCAAACATAACCATATCGTCATTAATGTATAAATATTTTTTATAACGATATCCTAAAAAAAAATAAAATTCATACATTTATCACTGAAATTGAAAGTTCTTTTAAGGATGAATTTTTCCGGTATACGAGCCCCCGAGTTCGGTATTACGGTTGCGTCGTTGAACATTGGAGGGCGTAAAAACTGGCCATAATTTTTTATAGCTAATAAGAAATACGTTGCCGTATGGTATCATTGCACTCGAAAGAGTTACGATATAAATTAATAAGACGTACATATGGCTCATTATTGTCGAATCCTTTTTTTCCACCGTCCCTTCTTTCTTTTCACTCTTTAACGTCGCTAATTTACTGGATTTCTTCGTTGATCATTATTTCGGTTTTTTTTTTTTTCTTTTTAACGATAATCTTAATTTAACAGGAGCTATTTTACAGCGGATTTTCTTTTTTTATAGATAATTATCCGAGTTGATTATATAAATAATAATAAAAAAAAAAAAAATTATTACAAAAATGAGAATTATTTAAAGCAAAATGAAATTTTATGAATGTAAAGCTAATGTTATAAAGTTTTCACTTCGTGATATAAAAATTACATAAAAACTTATCGAATATAAATAAATATAAAACCGTCAACTTTTATCTCATTCTATCCGTATTTACCTGTATCCATTCACTCTAAATATCTATTACATCGGACTCGAATATCTCTATCTCTCTTTTTCTCCCATCGGCGCTCGATGTGATATATAACCCTCGATTGATCCTCGCTGTCCGAGGGGTTCATCCCTTTCGTACCAGGGTGAAATTCACACACATACACACATACACACCCAAAAATATATATAATGTATACAAACATATATATATATATATATATATATATATATAGAGAGAGAGAGAGAGAGAGAGAGATAAATACACATAGTCCAGAAGCCCGAGGGAAAAGGAGCCGGAGAAAAGACGCCGGGTGTCGTTCGCTGGAAAATTAATGAACGGCGGGCTAGTCGGTCGTCGTCGTCGTCGTCGTTGTCCCGTCGAAAGATTTTAAAAAGGAACGATGGCACACAGAGGACTTTTTCTCGTTCTCGCGTTTCCCTTTGTCTCGGCGCGCTAATACATTTTTCAAATCGAGAGCTCGGCCCTCGGCCAATATTTCCGCACTGCGGATTCTCGCTGGTATACGTGTAAGTGTATATATATTGTACATACGTGTGTACTTATACGTCAGGCTACAGGTTATGTGCATAGTTATATTCGTATCGGTACGGTTGTATGAGAAATTATTTTCACGCGACTTTACTATATATACGTACGTATATTAATGGAGCGATAATCGCTTTAGGCCGTTGCGTATCGACGGTTTCTCTAGTGGAAGGGAAAAAAATAGAAATTTGTAAGAGCGTCATTTATTTCGCTGCTAATGCGTGATGGAGTTTTGATGCTTTGTGTTTTCTGCGTGTGGTTTGGGTATATATCGACAGTGGAAATAATTGAAAATTATGAGCATTGTTCGTTTGTGAGGAGTCTTTATATGTATATATATATCTGTAACAATTTATCTGAAGAATAATTCTTGACAGACGTGAAGATTAAAAAGGCCTTACAATTTCTTTGTGCAATGAAATGAAAAATTATTTACGAATTTTTTGTACATATTAATAAATGTTAATAAATGATGAAAAATATGAAAAATTATATAAATGACAGTAATTAAATAATATATAAAATACAAAACTATGACTATAACGGACAATTTAATAAATAATACTAGTTTTTATATTTTCTAAAAGACTTATTAATTAATGAGCTTACAAAGAAAGTCTATAATGTTATATTGCTACTTAATAGACACTTCAGATATACTACTAAATTATTAAATTTTCTTTTATCAGCCAAATAATTTCGTACACGCTATTTTCATTTTTCAAAATAAGCCTACTAAGAAAATTCTCATGACTTAATAGCATTTCAAATTTTATAAAACGGTTATTTTGTAATTTATGCGCATAAGCCCGCGACAGAAATAATTTGCTCTTTATTTAAAATAATAACGAGACGAGGAAAAAAACATGTTAAGCGCCATCTTCCACACCTCGAATTCCATTCTCTACTGACAAACAGCTTGCGCGCGTTTCAATGAATGTAAAACAAAAAAAAAAAAAAAGAGAGAAATAGTAGAAGAAGAAGAAGAAGAAGAAGAAGAAGTAAAAGAAAAACGTGCAAAAAGAAAACATGAAAAAAGAGCATCAACCGACGAGTAGATGGAGTTTTGGATTAAAATATTTCTCGTCTCTCCGCGTGCGCGAGGAAGGCGAGTTACCTTTCGCGTCACTACTTAAGAGCCATTGTTTGCCGGAGTTTTACCATTGCTTCTCTGTCTCTTTCTCTCTCTGTCTCTCTCTCTCTCTCTCTCTCTCTCTCCCTCTTCGCGTACCACACAGCCTGGAACTGTGGAAAAACTATAGTTGCCTTCGGGGCTTTCTCGCGGTTTTTCCTCGCGGCCGAGGGCTTGGCGAATCATTTTCTTTTTTCGCTCTACTCCCCCCCCCCCCCCCCCCAGAAAAGAGAAAGACTTGCAAACTCAGCATTCCGTGGATGAAATGGAGTCCGAAAATGTTTTAAACAGTCGTGTGCTTGTTGTCGCTCTTCATTTTCTCTTTCCTTTTTCTTTAACGTTTTGTTGCTTGCCCTAGAGATCGTATTTGTGTACCCCCCCCCCTAAATACACACTCACACACATATATATATATTTGGTATACAGAAATAATTTTGTATGGAGCTTCGGTGCGTATGATTGTGTACATTAAAGCGATTTGATGGATAACTTACTGGTCTGAAAAATTAGTTTGCAGTTGTATTGTTTTAGAATTGTTTAAAACAGTTTCTACTTCATAAAATGAAAAAAACAAAAGCTTGAAAGTTCTTAATATTATTATTATTTAGTATGAAAATATTAAAATAAACTGAAAGGTTTGAAATTACTCGCTAAATTTTTAATTTTTAAGACTTATCTTATATTTTTATATTTTTTAAATTTTCTTCATATCAGAATAGAAATCAATGTCGGTAAAATTTTGAAGCATTGTTTTGATATCATCAAGAAATATATTTTAATTTTTTCACTAAATTTTATAAAATATAATGTTAAAATGATTGCGTCTAATTAAAATGTAAAAGTTTAAGAAATATCAACTCTTTTTTATTTTTTATATTTAAAAATATTTTGATATTTGTATAATAATTTTTAAAAAAATTATAAAAATAAGATATGTTTATTTTTAATGTTTATACTTATATTTCTATATGCAAGTAAATTAATCAATATTGAATAGACTTCAATGCGCAATGAAATCAGCGCAGAACAAAATTTTAATGTAAATGAATTATATTATAATAACAATTAAAATAATTATTCAAAATATTGAAAACTTGCAATATTATGAAATATATTTTTCATTCTATGTATGGAATATAAAATAAATTGTATATTTTATGGAAATGTCATAATAATTTAAATTATTTTAAATCAAATTATTAATTCACGATGTAAATTATATAATTTCAATACGTTAACATTTAAATGTCTCAATAACATTTTAAAAATTTTTTAAACCATGAAAAGCTAATGTTTATATTGAAATAACACACGATATTGATAATATTATGAATTTCGTATATTTTGAATCGAATAAGTTCCAAGAACAGACAATAGCTAAGTCGCTGTTTCTCTCCCGTTTGTTGTATACGTAAATTTGTTTGGTCAATTGAAATTATAATTTAATTAACGTCAATTTTCGAAATTTCATAATGTGCGTCTTATGAGCTAAGCGGGAATTAATTATTGAATATTATTAATTAAATTTTGTGAGTAAATGTTATAATTAATTTTAATCTTAAAATCACAGTGTGATAATATTGACACGTAACATATATAAATATATTTTATTTGTTAAAAGACATAAACTTCTCTGAAATTGCAAATGACGAAAGGAACAACTAGATAAATTTTATCATATTTGACTATTTACAAACTTTTATTAAACAACTAAGTCTATATTTTATTTAAATAAAAAGTGTGCAATATTTATGTTGGTGATGTTATCGAATTAAAGAGTATAAATACAACTCAGTGGTTTATTTAAAGGGAAAAAATGTTTTCATTTAAGCAGACGTAAGTTATTAAAATATTTTTTTTATAAATTTTATTTTTATGTACATATTCTAAAAATAATATTAGTATTTATCTTTTAGGATGAACGATCGAAACATTATGGATGATATTGCAAGTTTGCTGAGCCACCATTCGGTATATTTTAATCAGTTCGTTCAAACGCATAGTACAATTTTAAGAAGCGATGGTCCACTAGCGTTTGATTGTCGATACATTATTGCCATAATGGTAAGATATTATGGACATTAAAAAAAAAAAAGAAAAAAAAAAAGAAAAAAGTGTTTAACATTTCACATTATACATATATTTTCACGCTAAAATATTAATATTTAGGCCGCAGGAAGGCATCAGTGTTGTTCTTTAATGAATTTGTTGAGAAAGGAATTTCTCGATCTTGGCGGTGATCCTTCATGGCTGAATGGCTTAACTGCAATACCCAAAAAATTAAGAAAGCTTTATGAAATCAATAAGATCCTCGCCCATCGGCCGTGGCTTATTAATAAATCTTACATAGAGGTAAAACGAAGAAGACATTTACTTTATCTATATGTGCTGTTATTGTTTTATGAAAATTTGCTATCGCAAAGGATCGATCAGCCAATTTCGAAAGCATGTAGTACAAGCAGCCGTATTATGTTTATATGTGTACAATGATAATAACCGCTTGAATCTAAATACCCATTTAAACTTATAAAATATTTAACTGTATAAAGTGAAAATTCTAATTGCAATATAAATCACTAAAAAAATTTGTTATAATCTTTTAGAATCTTACAAAAGGATCGAACAGCTGGTCATTATCGGAACTAATGCACGCTATAATTATATTAGTCCATGTCCATTCATTATCAACTTTCATATTTTCTGCTGGAATCAACGGAAAAGAAAACAGCGAAGTTCACCTTTGCAACGAAACTCCAAAGATTGAGACTCCAAAGAAGCCAATAATTCTCGGTAATACATATCCTGGCAGCAGGAATGTAAATTCAAGCGACAATAATAAAGGTTAACGACCTCTTTTTTTCTTTCTACTTTTTTTTTTTTTTTTTTTAATTTTCGTTAAAAATCATCAAATATAACTTATTCATGCAAATTAGATATAGCTCCATTGTCACCGCCAAGTATCGTGGGACAGCAAGAAGTTAGAGTCGAGACGTTAATGGAAAGAATGAAAGATTTATCGAGAAGATCGGAATCCCCTGAAATAGCCCAAGAAGAGCTGTCAAAAAGATTTCAGACTATTGAGATCCAATCGGCTGAATTAACGACTGCTCCTTTAAGGTGTAATCCAACACTCGACAAGGACATAGGCCTCTTCATCGAGGATTCGGACTTTATTTACCAGGATTTCATTTATCAAAACAGGGTAATTGAGAGATAGATAATAGTTCTACCCCATCGCATCTCTTCTTCGTTAAGTTGTATTGCAATAACGATGTTTCTTTATGTAATTACTCAAAATGGGAAATTTCTTTCTTGATTGAAATATTTTTATTCCTATTTTAATACGTATACACAATTTTTTTTTTTTTTAAATTCATCATTAAATTATTGAAAAAAGAAAATATTTTAAATAGAGATTTAAATTTTAAAAACGTGAAATACTGTTATTTAATCAATAACTTTTTTTGATTAAAAATTCAAAAGTTTTGAATATTTTATTTCTCATTTTAATGTAACGAAAAATATTGTATAAAGATATTTTCATATTTATATTATAAAAAAAATTTTAATAATTCTATTAAAATTGAATGAAATTTATTTATTTTTTTTTTAAATTAACAATTTTAAATAAAGCAATTAAATTCCGATAAAATTTTTCATTAAAATTAAGGAATGCAACGTACATACAATCGCATTATTTTCGAAACTCTTCATTAATCTCGTAATTAGCGCGAGTCAAATAAACGTTATAAGAAAAAAAACGAAAACAACGGTTGTAGAAATACATTAACTAAGAGATTTTATTCGACATATATCGACAGCGGGGCAAATTAAAAGACGCGCCGACATTTCGCATCCAGGATTACTCTTGGGAAAATCAAGGCTTCTCGCTCGTTAACAAGATGTACAGCGACGTTGGGAATCTCCTCGACGATAAACTCAAGACGGCTTACAATCTAACTTACAACACAATGGGCAGACACAGCGGAGTCGATACGTCGCGTTTCCGAATCGCCGCTTGGAATTATATCCAGTGCCTCTACGGCATTAGGCGCGACGACTACGATTATAACGAAGTCAATCAGCTGCTCGAGCGGAGTCTCAAAACCTTCATTAAAAATGCCGTCTGTTATCCCGAACGCGTCACCAGGAAGGATTACGTTCGGGTCATGCCCGAATTTCATGAAAGCGAAAAGGTCGCTAGATATGTTTCTTATACAGGCTTATATAACTTTTTTGCTTGATTAACCGTTTTTCAATTATTTAATCGTTCATTTTCCATTTACATTTACTAAGAACAACAATACGCTATACTGTTATAATTAAAATTTTCACAAATATTTTACGAATTAACAATATTATTTCCTTCATTTCAGATTCACGTGAGCTTATTACTATTCGAAGCCCGTATGCAAGCCGAGCTTCTTTATGCACTTCGTGCAATAATGCACTATATAACTTAGAACGTTATTTTTTATTAATTGACGCCAAGTAAATTAAATTTTCAAGTATATTGACATGCTCAAGCAACATTTTTAGTATATTTACATTTTTTTTTTGTTTTTTTTTTTTTTTTTGTTTTTTTAATATATTAAAGTTAGGAGTGAAACAGAAAATTTTTTAAAATTATGTGCAATAAAACGATAGAAGTACTTTTATAAAGTTATAGTCTGCTTAAATTTTATACTTTTTAAAGTACATTGTTTACTTTAATCTCAAAATGTATTAAAAATATGTCCATTGTATTTAATATAATACAATTTTTTTTGAATATTTTTAATGTTATTAAAACAGATCAATTTTTAATTTTTTGTCATGATGATAATAAATGAGAGGAAAATATTTTATATTACTATGAAATAATATTCATGAAAAGTGATTTTGAATAGTCAGTAATTTTTAGAATTAATATAATTTAATAAGTACTTAATCTAAAATTTAATTTATTATGAACAAATTTATGTTTTATTGCACATTAAATAGAATTTTAGAAAACAATTATTTTAAAATTACATAATAAAAGAGTGTAAATTATTAAAAACGAAGAAGGGAAAACACGTAAATTTGTATTTTAAAAAATTGAATATAATGCAGAGCTACAATAAAATTGGAATAAATTATTATCATAAAAGTTAAGAATTATAATATGTAACGAAGAAAATGGCTGTAGATTCTTTTTCAATGAAAACCATTATTGTCTTAATTACAAGGCAATCAACAAAATAAATAGTTTATGAAATATTAATGTATAAATGTATTCTCATAAACCTTTAAAAGCAATGGGATAAAGTTTCCCACGTACAGACAACAGTCTTTTAAATAATTTGATCAACATCTCGTTTACTCCCGATAAAAAGTTAAGCTTTTCTCATTTTCCACTAACTATCGTTACCTTTATACCATCGCTCTTTACGTGACGCCACACATTCATATATATTTGCATGTATATGTGTATGTATGTGTATAATATCGTAGCGCTTAGTTCTCACAAAGTAACCTCACCTTTGTTCCCGGCAAAGTTTCCCTTCCTCGGTAACATTTTGCTTTTTCGTCTCTTGCATATATGTATATATATATACGCGAACCGCGCGTATCGCGGCGAGCGACTTCAGATAAGAGGTTTTGCTTTTGAAGTAGAGAATCGCGGCGCGAGACTTAGCTGTTGTGGCGATGACGGCGCGCGTAGCGAGTCAGAATGAAAGAGAGAGAGAGAGAGAGAGAGAAAGAAGCTTACGCGCCCGCGCGCTCTCTTTACTTTGCTTCATTAAGTAGTAACTCGAACGAAACGTCATTTCACCTGAGCTTAACGTCTGGACACTTGCCACCCGAGGGCAGAAACGACGAGGTAGGATGGGACGCTTCCGTTTAAATGGGCGTACGCACGCGCCCCTCCCCCTCCCTCCTTGTTCACGCACGCGTGTGTGTATGTACGTGTGAAAGTTTAAGTATACCGGGCATCGTTCGGATAATGCTATTACGGTGAAGGCAAAATGTTTTTTCTAAAAAGAGGAGAGTATAAGAGAGAAAGAGAGAGAGAGAGAGAGAGAGAGAGAGAGAGAAAGAAAAAGAAAGTCCTCCTTGTAATTCATTCTTAATACCTTCTATATTCTCAACTTACAACTCTTTCTTTGTCTTGTTTTTTTTCTTCTTCTTCTTAACAAAGCACCAGTAGTATGCGCCACGCAAATTCCTTTTGGCTATAATACTGGCTTCCACCAGAAAAAAAAATTATCAGCGCATAGCACGGAGGGAGAGATGGAGGGCAAAGTTACCGTCCGGACTTTGCGTGCCGCGAAAAAGTCGCGAGACTTGCGCTTGTAAAAGAACCTCAGGTGCGTTTTCTAACATCGGTATGTGTGTGTGTGTGTGTGTGTGTGTGTGTAAGTGTGTACATATAGGTGTGTATGCATGCATAAGAAACAACACAGCGGTCGATACACGTTTTATTTTTCTCTGGAGCGTCTCATCGTCGTTTTATATACATATACACGTTTAAAGTAAAATGTTTCGCCATACTGACGAATAGCGCTTTTATTGAATTCTGTAAGAATGTAATATATCGTCGTAAAGTCGCTGTTTGTTATTTTCTTTTTAAATATCATTTAATTTTATTAACGTATCTTTTTCAAACATACCTTTTCAGAAAATGCGTATGGTACTATATAAGAATTAAATTATATTCTTTAAATCAAATCAAAATATTTTGTATGTTTAACGGTAGAACACAATTATTAATGATCAGAAACAAAATAAATTATTATACACGGTTAACGTAACCATTATTTGTATTTTAAGATATAATATTTAAATTTATTTCACGTTCAAAAAGGAAAACTGGAAAATTATTTTGAAAAAATGATTGCCAATCTTTACTAAATGCGTTGGATAAATATTTAAATTTTGTTGAAAATTCAAACAAAGCTAAAGTATTTGTAAATTTTTTTATTATTAAACATTAAGTTATCAGTGATGATTTTTAAATGATCTTTAAAAATTAAATACTTAAATAAATAACCATAATAAAAATCAAGTTTGAATCCAAATTTATCTCCATTTCATTAAAACTTTCCCTTTATTTTTTTTAAGTAATTAAAAAAAAAAAAAAATAATAATAATTAAATAAAAGTAATTAGCGAGCCTGTCGAAAAGGCCCACGAATGAGATATAAAACCGTCGCGGTATCGCGTTACAACAAGAGTAAGCTTCCGATACCAACTCAGCTATCAACTCTACAATGCAGCAATTCGTCGGCTGCACGAGCCGATTGCATTTTCAATATCAAAACCACCAGCGGCTTATAAACCGCGCGGCGCCAGAAATTTATTTGCCCAAACAAATTGGATTAAAAAGCTCAAAACTATATAAACTCTTTCACTTTCTGTCTCTGTCTTTCTCTCTCTCTCTCTCTCTCTCTCTCACTCTTGGTTTATCCTAGCGTTCGTCGGTGCTTTTTACCACCATCGGGTAATATTTTTTTTCCGCTCCCTCCGATCGAAAACTTTCGTCGGTGATATAAAAAAAGAGGATAAAAAATAAAAGAGAAAGAGAAAGAGAGAGAGAAAGAGAGAGAGAGAGAAAGAGAGAGAGAGAGAGAGAGAAATAGAAAGGATGCAGAAGGACGAAGCGAGGCGTGGAGTGTCATGGGAAATTAAAACATTACCTTGTCGGAACGACACTCGTCGCTTCGCGCTTCTCTACGTTCCTCGCGTCTATATCTTCCTCTATCGCTCTTTTTATGTACACCGGGAGACTCGTGCGAGGCGAGGTGAACCTCGTCGGCTGTCACTTGCGAATTCCTAATTAAAAAGGCGCTCGTTAATTATGCCGCTCTGATTAAAAGTGGCCAAAGCAGATAATGGAATCGGGGGCCTTGTCATTTAACTGAACTGCTTTTTCTTTAACGTATTACTTATTTTCGATGTATAAATTTTTTTATCTCCTTGGAGAAATTTACAGTATTGTTTTCAAAATAATTATGTAAAAAGAATTTATTGACATGGTATAGGTTCTTTTAATATTTCTTTCAACTTATTAATAATGATATAGTTGTTATTATTAAAAGTATTTTATATATTGTTGGATAACTATCGACGCATTTTAAACTTTAAAAATTTTCTTAGAATTTGATAGCATTAATTATGCAAGAAAATTTCATAGAAATTTAATAATATCGAAACACACAATTTCGTTGTAAAAAAATTACGCAACATCATAATAATTGTCATAGTATTATATTAAAATTTTAATTTAAAATTAAATTCACTAATGGACAAAAATTAAGAGATCAAAAAGAAATTCCAAAAATTCTTAAATTTCTAAAAATCAAAAACAAGTATTTTATTTTTTAATAAGTATATTATTATTTTGTTTTTGTCACAAGGAAAAATTTTATTTCATATTTGTCTTTCACTTAAATTAAACAATTTAAATTTACGTTAAGCTGTAATTAAATTAGATAAAATCATCGTAATAAATTTCTTTGAATTTGAGATAATCATAAATGAATAAAATATTATTTAATTAACTGTACCTTAATTTTTTATTTAATTAACTGTACATTAATGTATTAATTTGCTTTTTTGGGTATACATAGATATAAATTTGAAAATTCAATTTTTTTGTAATTAGTTTTTTTTTTTTTTTTATAAATTTCAATAGGTTCTTTAATCAAATATTCAATAATAAAAAGTATACAAAGTAAAATTTTATGAATAGATGATTTTAGGATTAAATTTTTTGCTCTTTTTAAAGATAAATTTTAAATTAACATTATATACATGTTAAGATATTCAATTATTTTCTATAATATGTAAAAAGACATTTTACATTGAATATTATAATAATTTATTTGTTATTAAGGAAATATGATACGTTAAATATCAACGAGTTGTATAAGTATTTCATTTGCATAGTCTCTCTTTGCAGATAATCATACGTTATTCAAGAAGAATATTAAATATTTCTTTTTTTAAACAATGTTTTCACTATTTTTTATCTGTACTCATTTAAATTATTAATTACAATGTACACATTTTTTTTTTTTTTTGTAATATTAATATCTGAGTTTTTATCGAACGAGTAACAAAAGCTCAAAATTCATTCTCTTTGAATAATTAGTGATAATAAATGATCTTTATCTTTATTACTGAATAGAATAAATTAGCAAACAGAAATAAGTTTTTTAATGACATGAATATATTATCGCGCTTTATAAAGCACAACGTCATATTTAAAATACAAGTACTTTTCTTCATTTAACGTCGACTTCTTCGACCGGTTGCAACAACTCGCGATGATATTCTTCGTGCCTCTGCTTTTCTTATGCACCGCATTTCTTAGTGTTTACTTCTACTTAACAAGAAACTACAATTATTGGAAAGTTCAAAATGTACCATACGCAGCGAATCCCACCGTTGGTTTCGGACACGCCTCGTCGATGATATTCCTTCGAGAAAATTTCGGAGGATTCATCGATAAATTGTACAAGAAAATGGGAAAACGCAGTATGTATGGTTGTTATCTGTTGCAAACGCCGGCATTGTTGATTCGTGATCCGGCGTTGATAAAAAAAGTGCTTCAAAAGGATTTTTCAAGCTTCCGTAACAATATGTTTACGGTTAACGAAAAATTTGATCCTATCATATCGAAGAATCCGTTTTTTGCAAACGACGAAGTTTGGAAGGAGTCGCGCATTTTATTGGGAAATAATTTTTCTGGAAAGAAAATGCGTTACGTTTTTGCAAATGTTGTTCGAGTCTGTGATATATCTACGAATTACATCGATTCTAAGATGAATGAAAAATTGAATAACAGTGAAATTGAGTTGAAAGACTTGTTTTCGAGAATCATTGGTGAAATCATGGCAAATTCGGCTTTTGGAATCGAAGGGCAGAGTTTCGAGAACACACTGGATAATCAATCTTTTACAGCCAACGTTAGAAATATGTTCGATCCAACGACGAGTAACGGCATACGACAAATTATATTATTCTTTCTTCCACAAATTGCAAATTTGATCGGAACAAGCTTCGTACCGCCGCAATTTGATGTTTTCGTTAGAAGGCACTTGAAGACATTCGTTGAATCTTTAAAGCTTAATGGTCAAGCTAAACACGACTGTTTTCAATTTTCAGTCGATGAAATCGGAAAAGTGGACGACAATATGCTGATTGCACAGGCAACGTCTATTATTTTCGACGGTTACGAAACGTCGAGCATCGCTATTGCTTTCATGATTTATCATTTAGCTGAAAATTCTTTCATTCAAAATAAAGCGAGGGAAGAGGTAAATGCGGCATTAGAAAAATTTGGCGATAAATTAACGTACGAAGCGGTTAAAAGTATGGATTATCTCGAAAAAGTCTTACTCGAAACGTTACGCGTTAATCCAGCGTTTGGTGATTTTTCGCGAGTTTGCACCGAAAAAATCGTTTTGGAAGGATACGACAAACTATCCTGTGAGCTTAAGCCAGGCCACATAGTTTTAATGGCTCCGAGTTGTTTGCACATGGACGAAGAGTTTTGGTCTAATCCTACAGTATTTGATCCTGAACGATTTAACCATTCGAATAAATCCTCGAGAAATAGATACACGTATTTGGGATTTGGAGAAGGTCCGAGAATATGCCCAGGGATGAGGTTGGGCGCTGTGATAGTGAAAACTGTAACTGCTATGATATTGAAAAGGTATTCTTTGGAATTATCGGACAGATCAAAGGGTCCTCTTAAAAATAGTCCCAATTCATTTTCGTCGCAGATAGAAGGCGGTTTGTGGGTGAAGTTTAAAAAACTAAGCGTAGTGGATTAATCAACTTTAATCTTCATTTATTTAATCGACAATGTGAATAGAAACGTATGAAATTTAAGAGACAGTAATAAAGCTAATTAGCTGCTTGAAAATTTTTCATAAATTATAGTTTCCATTCGTATAATTTTAGTTTGGAATAAAATTTTTTTTATAAACATTATAGTTATGTAATATATATATATATATATATATATGTATATAAACGAATGTTTGTATTTTATAAAAATTAATTGACCAATAAAAGTACAGTGAAGTATAGTGAAATTCTTTATTTTATTAATACCCGCAAAGATAAAGATTTAGTTTCATTTTTTAAACTATTTACAGCAAATAATACCAAGTAACTTATTTTCTTAAGAATTAAAGCAAATATTTTAAAATAAAAGTGTCTTATCAACATAGGTATTTCAATTTATATAAACGCTTTTACTCACGCGAAAGAAAATTAGAAAAAAAGAGAAAACACGCACGAATGTACACATACGCAAACTTGATAAGTTCTTTCAATTTCATTTCGCTCACATATGTAAGCCAACCTGTCGCATTCCCCATCCTGGGGAGCTGTCATCGCGCGCGAGACGTACGCTGGGGACTTAGCGAGGCGTAAGAGAACCAACCAAAAAGAAAAGACAAACGATCCGGCAACTCTCGATCTTTGGCCAAGCGAAAAAAATAATCGAAAGCGTAACCCTCGCGCTTTCGCATTTTCCTCACCCGCGAACTCTTTACTATATATATTTAAAAAATGAAGCGAGGGGAGTTTTTCCACGCGAACTCAAGGTGGGAGAGGGGAGAGGGGAAGGAGCGATGGGTTCGGGGAAAAAAGTGTCAACTCGCGCGACGTCTATAAAGCGCGAAGAAAGTTATCGAGGCTATTACCGGTCTCTACGAGCAAAAGAGAAAGAAACATCGTACGCATGTATATAAAACTGTATAGGTAGAGAGGCGAGGGTTAGCTTTCGCGCGATTATTCGAGCGGAATGGTTAACGATCCGTGAGGAGAGCTCGGACTTATCGAAGAAAGAGGAAAAATAAGAGAGGAGATGATTCGAGAGTCACGTAAACATTATGGATCTTTTCCCGATTGTTACGATCTTGTTGACGCTTGGTTTAGTAACAACTTTTTATACTTTATCCACATATGTGTATACATTTATAAAACAAGCGAATTCGATCTTATGTTTTAGGACGCAAGCGAAGGGTGAGAGAAATTACTGAAAGTATCGGTTGAGATTTCTTTTTCTTATACTTGCTTTGATCGATTGCCGAAAGAATAAACTTTTTTCTATGGTATATAGCATTGACCTTATAAATATAATTACGCGCTTAAAATTTTAAGTCTTTTTATAAATTAAATTTTGCTACGGATAATTAAAGTAATATCGTTGTTAATAATTACAAAACAATATATTTCTTACTGATTATGCAGAAAATCTGTCTGATGTACTTAATGCATAAATTAATTTTATCTTTTATTGCTATATTTATTTAAATATACGAGTCGCACGTGCAATTCGTTTTATTGATTTTTTGATTATGCTATGCTTCACGAGGATAAAATATTTTGTTGCACGTGATCGTACAATCGTTGAACATATTTCTTAATTAAAATGTAATTATTAAGAGTAAGCTTTAAAATAATTTTTAGTAGTTGTCTATATTTCTGCATTTTATTTACTTGTGCAATTAATCAATGAAAAATAAATTTATGTTCACATGTTTTTTTTTTTTTTTTTTATTATTGAAAGAATATTTAGAAAACAATAAATTATATAATTTGATAAAAATAAATGGATTGTTAATTTTCTGCGTTTAAGAAGGGAGAAAAATTAAAATCGTAATTATTTTATAAAAGACTAAAGATTAACGAGAGCTCACGCAGGATGAAAGCGATTTATGAATATCGTGTATATACATATATGTGAGTCGAGTGAATTCCCTCTCGATACCTATATGTATAAACGACTCTACTCACACAACGTAAACGGTATTATCCCTCAAAATCTCAACTTTTCGCGGACGGACATTAATTCAATATTCAAGAAATTAATAATTAAATCTAATACGCGGTCGGTCTGGCTGTCAGTTAACTTTTCGGCGACATTGGCCGTAATATATGTATATGCGCGAACGAAAGCAAAAGAAAACGTGAGTCTATATATGCGCGACGGGAGAAAAGGAGAGAGAGAAAGAGAGAGAGAGAGAGAGAGAGAGAAAAGCGAAGGAGAGAACATTACCGGTGTACAAGGGCGCAAATTAAATGATTCGATTAAAAGCCACGGAAATTAAGATTCGAGTACTCCGGTATAATGCCAAAATAAGGCGGCGACGGCGAAACTCGTCGGCGGGTTGAATTTTAATCGTCGGCTTCCGTAAAATTTCCTTCGCTCTTTTATTTCTGAGGAAAGCGCCGAGGAAGCTTCTCATGACTCGTTCAACTTCCCGTCGGAGGTGTGTGTAAGCGTGTATATAACGTATAAGACTGCGATTTGCAGTGCGGAAGTTTTAGCAAAGGAGTAACTTTCATCCTTTCGTTGTAGTTTGTATAATGTTGGGCGCATCTTCTTTTGATAACGTTCCGAGTCTTTCTTACTTTTTCTTTTTATTATAAACTTTATTTAATATGTGCTAGCCTTGTTGTGTTTTTTTTTTTTTCTGTTTTTTAACTTTATTTCGTGAATATATGAATGCATCTTAAAAATTAAATTTAAACTTTATCGTCGAATACTATTACTTGAAAACAATTATTTCGTTAATATTATTAGTGAAATCTGATTTATGCAGAATTGCCGAAAATTTACACCGAAATAATAGATCTCGTTAAGATAAATAATTTTAAATTCCATTTTAGTCTAGTGAATCTAAAGACAAAAATTATTCTTTCTTAGTTTACTATAGAGAGTAATTTTACTTCGAATTAGATTTATATTATATGAAAGTGTAAAAGAATGAACTTAAAAATTTCCAAAAAAAAAGAAAAAATGTATACTTTCTTTGATTAAAAAATTATAGCTCACCAAAGCTTTAATAAATTAATAATTCTTATAACTTTTCTAATAAATGAAAAAATATTCGTTTGATGCACAAAAGCTACTGACGTAATTGCGCTCGTCTGCAAAACAGCAAAACCCCATTAACAATGATAACCCACATATCAATGTCCAACGAGTGTACATGTATATACTCGTATACATACCCAGATATCTAGCATTACAATCGAATTAGCAAGCCGAGAGCGCGTCGATCGCGGCCGAGAGAAACGCCGTTACACGGCGATAAATCTTTGGGCTTAATCTCGAAAAGGGCGTTTTTGAATTTTCGCCTTGTAAGGGAGAGAGAGAGAGAGAGATCGATGTTCTTGCAATGTACAAAGTCTCGCGATTGTTACACAGTACACTGGTGTGCATACATACATAAATGCGTATACATATATAGGAAAGATATCGTGTACGCACGCACGCACGTGCCCTTATGTATATGAAGCAATAATAATCGAGTCTGGCCATCTCTCACGCGTGACCGCGACGGGCAATTAGCTCGCACGCACGTATCCGAACAAAGAAGTTTCGTTTGCTCGCACGCGAGAGAGAGAGAGAGAGAAAGAGAGAGAGAGAGAGAGAGAAAGAAGGAGAGGTGAAGAAAGCAACCCCGAGCAAATTTTATAGAGTAGCTTTTGGAATAGGAGGATCAAGTTGTCCACATGGATTTAATGCTGGGCTTTTTTAATTTATCGATATGGTGCTGGTTACCTTTTGATATGGAAGAAATAATTGATTTTTGCTATGTAATTTATTTTAATTTATGATAACTTATCTACTGAGCTTAAATCATGTGCGAAAAAGTCATCTTTATTTAATTTGGTTAAGATTAAATTCTTAAATACAAAAATTTTACATACACGTACAGAACAACATGCAATAATCATTGGGTAAAATATATCTTTATAATCTTCTTATTCCTTAAAAATTATGATAAATTAATTGATTATTCTAAAGATTAAACCACAATTAAATTTTAAATTTATAATCACGATTTTATAATGATTTAAGTTTATTTTTTGTATTCATTAAAATTAAAATTTTCACTATGTTATTTTTTTATTTATTTTATTCATCAATAAATCACTATGGAACTTAATTGAGATACACAACATCCAAACGCCGTAAAGATAACATTTTCTTCAAACAATTATTTTCATCGCAAACGTCACTTTTCCAATGCCACACAATACCTATCGTTCAATTTATCATTTACCTTTCCACATGTATCGAGATGAAAATGAAAATAAAAAGACAACGAAAAGGCCATTCGTTGGAGAAGAAAAAAAAAACACTACCAAGACCGATGGAATAATAAAAAAAAAAATGTGCAAGTCGTAGCGAGATGTTCACGGTGTGTACAAATAAAGAAAAATATATGCGCAAGCAGAAAGAAAGACACACGGGGACTATAAAGCCATAACCGATCCATCAACATCAGGCGATACACCTCGCAATCGGTCCATTCTGCTCTCTCTCTCTCTCTCTCTTTCTCTCTCGTCTCGAGCGGGCTCGCATAAACGCGAGCTTTATGCCGTGGGAAATGAATCTCGTTTGCCCGGGTCACATGTGCATTGTGCCTTAATCACCCTGTCAGGGCTCTGAAATGGCCATCGAGGAGTATAACGTATTTTGACTCACACGGAGAAACTTTTAGCGCCTGACTTTGTGTATTGTGTGTATAAAGTGTAGGTGTATAATAGACGAGATGAGGAAACGCTTCGTTTGCGATAATTGCTGTTTACTTGCCAATTGTAATTTGCTTCTTCTGAAATTGTTGCTGTTATTATCGAAGGAGAAACATATTTTGTTATCGTTCGCGTATTAAAAAACAAACAATAATAAACTTTATGATAAAACGCCAAATTTATTAATCAAAGATAAAATATAAATTAGACATATTTTCTTCAACATCTAAAAACAAACTAAACTGTTTACAAAAAGCGCCGCGCGCTAAACGCAATCATGCCGACATCTAAATGTATCTCGGAATATAACTTTTTGTTATTGTTTAATTTTTTTTTTTTTTTTTTTTTTTGTATAAGTACTTTATAATTTTACAATACTTATTGAATATTAATTAATTTTGTATGCTTTTCCCTAATTGAAATCTGGACAGATATTATATATAAATAAATTTACCAATAGTAATTATTGATTTATTTAATTTAATGAAAATAAATAAAAATACTTTTTAAAAACAATATGTTAAATTATTATAAATTTTCTAAATAGCTTTAACACCAATTACAACAATTTAATTATTCTATGACTTTCAATATATTATATAAGCAAATAATCGTAATCAATTAAAATTCAGAGTCTTTATTTATTTGCTTCTGTATACGATAAATAATGATTACATCTAATTTAGATAAAAGCCTTGATGAAAATGAGAAATGTATAAAAATATAATAAAATTTAATGATGAATATTAATCACTGTAAGATTTATAAAATAATTTTAAAAAGTAAACAAAAATTTACAAACTTTCTAAAATATGCAAAACTGTATGAAAATATACAAAGTTGTACGAAATTGTAAATATTTTTTAATAAAATAAGATGTAAAATGCATAAAAAGAAATCATATGCAAGTAGATATATGTAAATTAAAAAAATTATGCATGGGAATGAAAGACAATGTTAATCATAAAAATTAAAATTACAATATATGTATGCATTTCTCAATTTTAAGCAATAAACTACCTTTTTCTATATTTCTTTTACATATTTCTACTTATATTTTTTTAATATTCTTTTTACAGATTTATACATTTATTTCCATAAAAAAATTTTTATAAATACTAATTTTTCATATTAATAAAATTATATAAAATTGAAGCGTATTAAAATGATTAAATTCATAATTTAGATCAATAATATTAAATAATACATATTATGCGTATACCATAATTTATTGACACTTTACGAAATGATATCACGCACAAAGCAAAATCGTTTACAGTAATATTACATAAACACTTGCAAGTCAATAAAGTTACGCTTGCGACAAGATTTACCGACGTACATTCAACCTTACCAACATCTCTTCTGCGCAGTTATATATATATATATATATATACACGATTCAGGCTGCAGTGCAAATTCACAATGACTTTCGTTACAGCTGATCGTCAAGGTAAGCAGCCGAGAGAAGCTGAATTACTACAATTTCTTTGCGTCGTCGCATTCGCATGAAGTTCAACCGTACACGTGAGCTGTTTAAAGCGTAAGTACGTAAAATTCGTTCAAAATATTTTATTAAGTATTATACTTTACATTCATGTACACGAGCATAAAGAATACAAGTTTATTTAATGCTGCATGTTTTAAGGTTATGAGTGAAAAATAAATAAAACTATGCCTGCTGCTCCGTTAGAGGAGCTAGTAAACTAGTTAAGTATAAGGCGGTAATTTCAAAACAATATTTCAATTCTTATTATTGCAATATTGATTGTTGTAATTTAAATTAAAATAATTTGTAATATAGTTTTTAAAAATAAATTTTTGTAGTTTATTATTATCATAAACTCTAATGAATTCATAGTGAATTGTTTTAAATTAATTGTTTATGTTTATTAAAAATTTTTATATTCTATTTGTAACTTTACAAATATTTTGATAATATTTATTAATATAATAATTTTTATATATATATATATTTTTTTTTTTCATAATTTCATATTTTATTTTTTTCATCAATTAATCATAAATTTCATGAATAATATTGGTTGAAAAATTCATCATTCTTTTTCAAATTAAAAATTTATTGTGACCTGTAACGATAATTATGTCACATTATATATTAAGAAGGATTGGTAAAACTAAACACAACTGTTAAGCATATTAGTTACAAAACATTTGCTTTTTTACTTGTTTTTCGAGTTTTTGAGTAAATTTTCAACCGAAACTTGTTATTTTTATCTCGAAACGCTTTCGTTGCACTCCTTTATACGCCGCAGCACTTATCGTTCGGTTAAAGTTAAGATAGCAAAAGAGGGAGAGCGATATCAAAGTAAGAGTTCTCGCAAGGCATAAAAAAAAACGACGGAAACATCGCAAAAGGCTCAATAAAACAAACTACATAATAAACTTGGCATGTAGCCGGAGCAAGAGGGCACTCCATGGCGAAAGGAAGAGAAAGAAAATTTTCGAGCTCGGTGTACGATGTTCTCTCTCTCTCTCTCGCTCGACGTCCGTCAATAGGTAGATTGTCGTGTGCAGGACCACTTCTCTCTTTCTTCTCTCGGTCCTCTATAGGTATATAACGTAAAACTGCCCAGAAATTTCTAGGAGATTTATGGTCCCTCCTACCGTCTCTCCCCCCCCCCTCCCTTCCACTTGTGCGCGATTTTACAGAACTTCCGTACGAGTTGGCGCGCGTCCTTTGCGAGCCGTCGTATATATGGCTTATCGAAGCATGAAGCCTCCTCTCTCTTCTCCCTCTCGCGAGGAATGAGCGAGAGTAAGGTGAACTCATGTGAGGAAAGATGAAGAAATTGCTTCCTCCTTCGACGCGGTTCTCTTCCTTCTGACATCGGCGCGTCATCTTCCTTTCAATATAGTCTCTCTCTCTCTCTCTCTCTTTCTCTGTGTCCCTTTCGCCGGCTGCGGTCGAGGCTGCTCGTGCCGGGGCCACTTCCAATATGCGGAGGATCCTCTCTTCGAACGTACCTACACGTCACTTTGCCCAAGCTCCACAAGAAGACCTAAGGAGACGTATAGACTTTGAATTTCATGATGCGCACGTCCCAGAAATTCAATTCGGCCTTCACTGGCTCGAACGCGGTCAAATAGTTACGGTTTCTCTCTTTCTATCTCACCCTTCGTTTTTTTTATTTTTTTTTTTTTATTTAAAGGGAGGCTGCCATACAAAACGTATACGTATAGAGAGCGAGGCTTAAGAGACTTGCTTTTTCTGGCTTTTACCATTTTTTATATAAGTGATAAAATGAAATGGCCACTCAGGTTAAGTGTCTTTAAAAAAAAATTCAAGTTCGATAAAGGTCGATTTGGAGGTTGTCTATTTTTGCAATACATAATCATAAAATTATAACGAATAATTTTTTATTTGTTGCTTTATTAAATTTATGATTTAAGATATAAGTTGTTATTTTATATCAATAAAAAATTAAAATAATCGATTCATGATTCCAATTCAGTAATAATTATTATTTTACAATATACATTTAATTAATAATAGTAATGAATAGAAAATCTTTTTCTGTAATTTTATGCTTGTATATTGAAAAAATGTACAACCTTCAAATACACTTTCATCAAATTATTGATACAAAAATAATAAATTGCTATAGAATTTAAAGTAATCCGTTTTGCTGAGGAGCTTTAAAAATATTTACAATACAATTTAACTTTAATTTAAAATTTATAGTATTCAATTATAAAAACGTCACTATTACATTTAAATTTTTTTCCAAGTTTTTTGAAAAATTCAATACATCAACGAGAAATTGAATTTATAGTATATGACGGTTTTTGAGATTTGCAGTTTTGTAACCTCCAACTTATAATGTTTGATAAATTTATGAAAATTAAGTATATTAAAAAATTAATTAAAACAGTGATGATTTTATAAAATAATGCAGATATTAAATGAATGAATGTAAAAAATTCATTTTTCATTAATGTATTGAATGAAATATACAGAGTAAATAAAAAGTCAGAGAACAATCAATAACAACATTTACTGTGAAATACACAATTAAATATTCTAGTACAATATAATTTTATCAATCCAGCTGTTCAAGCTGCTGTCTACTACAGTACGAGTTTTATCTTACACGCATTTAAAATGCGTACAACATTTTTTGTTTGAATCTGCCAAAAGTACTAAGATTTGCTTTAAAAATATTCTCTTATTTACAATTTCATTTTCAAACTAATATTTTATTTATTTAAAAAAAAAAAAATAATAATAATAATAATAAAACACTCTCTATCTATTATAAAATTGTATTATCATCATTGAAATGAAGAATGACATTTTAAAAACCACAAACAATCCAAAAAATTTTTCTTAGTGAGTAAGACTCTTAAAAGTAATCAAACTTAGTTACAATATGAGTACGAGATAAGATTCAATTTTTTTGTTTACATTAAAAATATTAATTTGAATCTATATTGATTGTTGAACTTCTACGATGTGCATTTATTTTTTTTATCCATATGAGTATAGATGACAAATGATGTAAGACATTAAATAAACAAGTTTTTGTAATGTGAAAATAATGGGCACAAAGCTGGGCTAAAATTGAATCGTTAATGTTTTACTACCATATAAAAGGTCTTTCACAACAATAGCAGCATTCTTATTTTTGTATCAACGATTCATATTATTGTTCTAGAATCATCAATATTTTAACATTTATTTGACATACTTTTTTTCGATTCAAGTTCCCAAATAAGAATGTAAATGAAGGTAAACTTTACAATAAAAAATCTGCATACCGAGTTTATAATCTTTAACAAACATAACACGTAAAATAGCGTCAAGATTAAGAAAAAAAAAATTGTAACCATTTGAATACTGCTTTCATTATTGCATGTCGTCGAGTTTGAAATGGCGAGTAGCGCTTATGAAAGATCATAATCTCAATGCACAAGAATTTTATTATGCCTAGCATCATTTACATTTTTATTGGCCAAGATTTTCTTATATTTTTTTCCTTTTTTTCATTCATAAAAGTTTAAAATATTCCAATCAATGGAGATCGATAAAACAACAAAAAGATTAGTTTTTCTAATTAACTTGTACTTAATTGCAACTTTGTTGATAATTATCAATAATTACTTTTAATTATCTCGATAACTTTCGATTTTATAGCGATAATATTAATGTGATCAAAAGATCCGAAATTAGTGTTTGTTTGTTAGAAAAATCAATATTGTATGCATAGGTGTTTATTTAACAATTATTATAATTAAATTAAATAAATTACACCCATCACATTTTTAATCAATAAAATATAATTATAAATGTATATAAAAAGTATCATATAAATAAAATTTTTTGCAAATCTTAAATAAGATATTTAGCCTAATGTAAACTATCTTAAAAAATTAAAAACGCGCATAAATATCTCGAAACAATAGATTCATTTATTCATAAATAGAAGTTACATATAATACACAGGAATAAAATGGAAAAGGAGGGAAAATCAATTATTCACCCTCTCTCAAATCGCCGCCATTTGTATTATTTTCCTTCGCGCACGAATTCATAAAAAATTCATCTAAAAAATTGCCTTTCACATACACAAAGAGAGAGAGAGAGAGAGAGAGAGAGAGAGAGAGAGAGAGAGAGAGAGAGAGAGGGAGAGAAGATAACGGAGCAAAAAAAGAACAGAAAACTAGTAGCTATATAACGATCACCTACCTTTATACTTTTTCCCATATATATACACACACACACACAAACACACACACACACACACACACACACACACACACAGATATATATATATATATCTTTCTCTCTTTTCTCGTGCACAAATGGTCTACTCCGCGTTATAATACCTAGTACACTCGGAAAAGTCCCATCTGGACCTTCGGACATCGTGTAAACGCTGGAGAGAGGAAGAAAACGAAAGAGAAAGTATACTGAAGGCATTAAACCAACAAATCCTCTCTGTCTCTCTCTCTTTCTCTCTCTTTCTCCATTTCTCTATTTCACCCTGTAATATTCACCACGGGGAAAAAGCCAGCGCGCAGGTGCGCGTCTGGTCTCGGTATACGGCGTATTATCTCCGTCGTGTATCTGAATAACAACATATAGACGGCACGCGCGCGTCACGGGCGGAAAAGTCATCATCGATCATATAACCTTTGTATATACGAACGTTGAACTCTCCGGTGTGTGTGTGTGTGTGTGTGTTAGTCTTAATCCTCGCTGGAAGCTTTCGCGGCTGTCGGTGTAATTTTTATGTTAAATCTCGCTTTATTAAGATGACCGAGCGGTATTTCCGTTCGCGTTTTATGGTAAGTAACGACAGCTTGACGTATTTTTGAGGGGAATTACTTTGGGGTTTTTACAGTCTGTAATTGGGAGAAAAAACCGTTTCGACTTTGGAATAATGTTATTATAGTGGAGATTCTTTTGTAGAGTGATTTGCATTAAGTAAATCGACGAATATTTTTCGTTGCTGATGGATATGATTTTAGTTTTATAAATATTCTTTTCGAATTTGTGATGACTTTTTCAAACGTACATCTGTCGGTAGAAATAATAAAATGATGCGTCGATCGATTTTCAATTTCATTAAATGGCAATAACTAATTGAATGCAATATAGAAATAGCAAATATAAAAATACTTTTACATACCACGTTTTATATTTTAAAATTAATATTATTAATGTAATTAAAAAGTAATTTTTCAACAAAGTCTTTTTTACATATATTTTATCAAGTTTCAACGCGGTCTTATTTTATAAAAATTTCTATTTACAATATCAGTTTTTGTATTTAAAATCGATAATAATTTCTGCCAATTGAATTTAAAAATTTTAGTAAATCGCGTATTTTAATGAATCTATTCTTTTCAAAACATTCAAGAGTTGATTATCCTTCTATTTTTAGTAGGGGATACTGTTAATAAACATATGAAAATTTCCTCAAAATGATTCTTTTTTACCATCTAAACGATTTTTAATGATTCCTTTTTACCATCTAAAGTTTATGATCCTTCAGATCTCTCCAAAATAAACATTGTGAGTGATGTTTCTCTTATTAAATTATTAAAAGAAGAAATATGAAAAATACTATAATAATTAAAGCCATTAATTGTGATGGCTGATTCAAATAAATTACGAATATTCTCGATAAAATAACAAAATATTAAAAAACGATTAAATTAAAACATAGAATCAGTTAATTATTGTATAGAATATAAAGATATCGAATTATAAATAAATTAATTTAAAAAAAATGTGACGCTTATAATTTTAAAAAGCCATTCTCAATTATGCTTATGAAAAATTTTTAAATAACGCGACCTTTAAATTCGTTCTTGATTCCTAGATAAATAAAATAACAACGACATAACACGTCATATGAGATCTCGACCTCCGTTTCCCGACTTTCGACAATTTCGACAGGCAGTTAAGCGCCCCGTCATCCCGACAAAAGGTTCTTTTCTCCTTGCTCTTCTTCCCTTTCGCTCTTTCTTACTCGAACCGGCGACTTAATAAACGTCAATCGCACGATCCATGACTCGTCCGCGAATCATCCACACGTAAATATTCTCTCTTTCTTTTTCCTTCTTTCGATATGTAATATATATTGTACAATGCAGCTCTCACACAAATCTCGCATCACGCGCACAAAGTTCCCTCTCTTTTGGCTCGTCGGTAATATTGGTAAACGCGAAAGGATCGCTTGCACCGCGGGTGTTTATCCGTATGTGTGTGTGTGTGTGTGTGTGTGTGTGTGTGTGTGTGTGGCTGTGTATATAGGAATAAGAATATTCGTTTATACTTCGAGTTTAGTGGTGATCCTTCACTGGGTGAATAATTGTTAGGGGGAATACTCGTATATTGCACGAGTACTTATACCGGCAATCTCCGTTCCCTTCGTTCGAACCCCGCGAGAAGACACTTTTATGCACTTTGACTGTTTATTAGATTCTTCTTCGCTTATGTTATATTGCCTTTCTATACGATATTAATAGTGACGATTCGTTATTGAAGTAGTAAGCTATAATCCTTTGTATAACTTATTAATCGCGTAATTCGTGATTTTAGTAGTTCTTTTTTTTTTTTTTTTTTTCTTTTTTTTCATTCGATAGTTTACTAATGGTAAAATAATTAATTTTTTACCGAATATAGCGATTTCAATTTTATTAGATTTCAATTTTTTATTTATTTTTCACTCAAATTTGAATTTTACCCCTTGTTCTTATTATATTTATTTTCAAAAGTATTTACTTTGCGTATTATAAATGTTTAATTGATAAACTAATTGAATTTCGTTTAAAAATAAAAATTTAGTTTGTATTTTTTTTTATCAATTATATCTTTTAATATTTAAGAGTTAAGATTTTCTATACAAAATACGAAAAAATATATTCAAAAAAAGTTAATAAAATTTTCTGATTGTGAACCGATCTATGTGTAGATTTATTGTTTTTTATAAAAGATAAAGATATTTTGTAATAAATATTTATTTAACATATTTTTAAAGAAAAACAAGTTTTTTATTAAAAAAAAAAAAAAAAAAAAAAAGAAAATAGAATATAATTTGTAAAATAAAAAAATGTATCCTTATTTTCTACAATTTTAGGATATTAAATTAATAAATTTTTTTATATTTTTCATAATTTCAAGTATATAACTTCAGAACATTGTCAATACTAAAAATCAATATCAAAACAATGTTTCTAAATTATTAATATTACATTTTTTCTTGAAAAATAAAAGTATAAAAAAGAAAAAAAGAAAAATAGAATCTCAAATGACTCACCTATTAAACTCGCTTATCTCCGCTCAGGTTTGTATCTTAAGCCTATCATAAACGACACACATTCACACACGTACACAAGCATTATCTGTCTCAGTTAGACATCTCAAATCGTATGTGTATATATCGCGCGCGTAATAACAATACCCCAACGGATATCGCAGCCAACGACTGAACGGATAATACGCGCAGTATGATTCATTATATCACCGAAGTTGTTTCACGCGCGATGACGTTAGATCCACGGTTTAAAGAATAATAACATCTTGAGCAAATGGAAGGAGGAATCTCGAGTAGATAAGCGACGGGTCACGATCGGCCGTATTTTGTTTCCGATCGTTGCGCGTTACGCGTACATAAGAGTCGCCGAGCTAAATACACCGTGCGTAACGCGCGAGATAATGAAAGGCCGGGTATGAGAAGCTGACAGTAACGAATGTTGGTACCGCGAAGTCTGCGGAATGTAAAATAATTTCTGCAGTAGTTCGAGTTTAAAGACGCGTGTGCGATAGCGCGGTATTAAAGCGCTGATGGAATGAAAGAAAACGCTGATTGCTTGTGATACGCGCTTTTCAAAGATAACTTGTTGTTGTACTTGAATGCTCATTTTTTTTCCTTCTTTCTTTTGTATCTCTTAAGAATTTAACCTATGCTTTATTGAGAACCATTCGTTTACATGCATTGCGACGCGATTATAAACATATAATGTATGTCTATGAAATATTTTCAAGCATTGTATATTTAAATCGTATTTAATTTTTACAAATCGTAATTTTTCCATTGAAAAAAAGCGTCTCTTGAAAAAAAAAAAATTTTTTCTTGTAGAGGATATGCATTATCTAATTTTTTAAGTTGATGAGACTTGAGGTAATATTTTCGGATGCTCGTTTATTACGGAATCCGGTACAAATACGTTATTATGCTTCAAGATAACATCTGCTATGGAAAATTTTCATTAATGTTTTTTATTTTCAACACAAAGCGAATTTTCATTTAATTCAAATTTATAAAATTAATACTTATCGAAAAAATTTTATAATATATGTATTGTTATTTTGTAAATAATCTCAATGAAGAAAAATAGTTTAATTTCACTATCTACTATTTAATATTTTCTTGATAAAATTGATAAAGCGACTTCTCAAACACAATTTGAAATGTGTGATTAAGAAATTTAACCGCATTCAGTACAGATTTGGAGAACCAATGAGACGTAAGTTTAAAGTGAAAAGCCATTTTTTACTTTGGTGATACATTAATTATTATTTCTTACCTAGCGATTTATCTAAAGGTTTAAAGTATTTTATAATATTTATTTGAAACACTAACGTATTTAAATTTGTAAAATTATCTTTTATAAAGTCTATTACTTTATACATTGTTGATAAAATAATTTTTAAATTACAAATTCCATAAATTTAAAATATTAGTCTTATTACAAAAAAGAATTACTTATATTCTATTGTTAAGTATTAAAATTATTTTAAGATTTTGAGTACGATGTAATTAATTTTATTTTTTAAAACTATAGAAGATTTATAAAAATAATCTTAACATTCACACAACTATAAAATGTTTTATAATCTTAGCTTGGAAAAATAATGTTTTAAATAAATCATATAAAAATTTTCAGCATTGATGAGAAAGATTTCGTACAGCAACGATGGAAATAGGAATTTTAGAAATACTAAGTGGCTTTGCCATATTGTTTCTAATTGGTTATTACTATTTTACATCAACTTTTAATTATTGGAAAAGTAGAGGAATACCAGGTCCAAAACCCACACCTTTTTACGGGAATTTACGAAACATTTTTTTAGGAAAAATGGCCATCGGTGATTTAGTGAAACAGGAATATGATAAATACAAAGATCAACCTATGTTTGGTATATTTGCCATGAGGTCGCCAGTTCTAGTCATCAACGATTCCGAATTAATAAAAGACGTCTTGATAAAACATTTCTCATCGTTCTCTAATCGTGGCATTCGCATATTCGAAAAAGTGGAACCTCTTTCCGCAAATCTGATCAACTTGGAAACTGCGAGATGGAAACCTCTTCGAGTAAAGCAGACAGCCATGTTTACACTTGCAAAGTTGAAAGATATGTTTTATCTGATATTGGAATGCGCGGATAATCTCGAAAAATTTTTAGCTCAAATCACGGAGAACAACGAAATCGTTGAATGCTGTGAAGTTTCGGCGAGGTATACAACCGATGTCATCGGTGCGTGCGCTTTTGGAATCGACATGATGGCTTTAAAAGACGAGAATAGCCAGTTTCGTAAAATTGGCAGAAAGTTTATTCACGCTAACAGATGGAGAGCATTCAAAATGAGATTTAAGCTAATACTTCCGTCGTTGTATAATCTTTTACGACCTATTATGTACGACTATGAAATCAACGACTTCTTTATCGGCACGATGAAAGAGACGATTGAATATAGGAAAAAGAATAATATTCGAAAGGGTGATTTTGTGGATATGTTAATTGATTTAAAGGCCAATTCGGATAAACTTCAGGATATTGGCAAGTTTAATGGCTTAATTTTTTAAGAAGTGATACAACATTTTTAAAATAATAAGATTGCAATTTATTTTAAATTTCGATTGTCGAAGTATTATTATAGAAATTTTGTTAAAATCATTAAAACAAAATTTTTTTATTTATCGATAAAGTTATTTGACTTGTTTATATTGTAAAGTTTAAAAAAGTATTCAATTCAAGTAGAAGTTAATGTAAAATATCTAATTTCTTATTAATAAATACAATTTTAAACTACAATAATCTATAGTTCAAACGTTAGAAAATGATTACTTTGATCTTATATCAAATTTTAATTATCATCAATTATAATTAAATCAATAATTATTATTATTTTTTTTTCAATAGAATTGACGGATTCGTTATTAACTGCTCAAGCATTTGTCTTCTTTTTTGCTGGTTTCGATACTTCAGCTTTAGCTCTAACTCATGCTCTTTATGAATTAGCTCTTAATCCATCTATTCAGGATAAACTAAGAGAAGAAATCAACAATGAATTGACAAGTAATAATGGAAAATTGGATCATACAAGTATTAAAAATATGAAATATTTGCACAAAGTTTTTAGTGGTAAATTTTTTTTTGTCTAAAATTATTGGCATAACAAACAGTTAATTTTAACGTTGATATACATTTATATGTAGATGGTCCGTTTTTCTTTTTTATCAGAGACTATGCGAAAATATCCCGTAACACCATTTTTAACAAGAGAAGCAATGGAATCTTACACATTTGCCGAGACTCAGTTAACCATTCCTAAAGGAATGAGAGTTTGGATTCCAGTGTATGGAATTCATAGAAATCCAAAAATTTATCCGAACCCGGACACTTTTGACCCCGAAAGATTCGACGAAGAGATCGATAAACAAAGACATCCGTCGCATTATTTACCATTTGGTGCTGGGCCTCGCAACTGCATAGGTGATTGTTAATTTTACGATATTCCTTTGTAACGATTTGCATTAATTAATAATTGTTTTATTTACAGGAGCACGTTTTGGTCACTATCAAACAAAAGTTGGTATTCTGACAATAATAAAGAATTACAAAGTCGACGTTTGTGAACAAACTCCCATTCCTTATAAAAGTGATAAAAGAAGATTTTTAATTGGCCCAGCAACAGGTATACATTTGAAGTTTACGAAACTGCTGTAAATTATCTGATTGACATTCTCTTAATTTTTTTTTGTACAAATTATTTATATTAATATTAATAAAATTATTACATTTTATAATATATAAATACATACATTATTTTAAATCGTATTATTATAAATATTAAAGTTATTCTTGAGTTGAAAATATTTGTCGTCAATAAGAAAATTGCAAATAAAAATGGGAATATAATTTGTAATGAAAGATTGATGATAAGAAAAAAAAGTATTTCTTAAATGATGAAAAATAGGAACTGTGATATTTAATCGATGTCAACGAAGAAATAAAAAGATTTCAGTTTATGCCAATAACCGTGTCGAAACTTGCGACCTCATAAAGTAATTTTAAACAAACGCACGAACCTTTATCCGAGCGTTAGCTTGTCAATAAGCTACTTCTAGTCAGTAAATAAAGGCTGCGCTCTCGAATTAAAAAACCGTCAAGCAAGGCAATGAAGGCACAGACTCGTAATAATTTTTCCGGCGAAGTGTTCCGACACGGCATTTTATTATTTTTTTTTTTTTTTTTTTTTTTTTTACCTATATCTTGCAAAAGTGATAGAGGTCGAGGTAAAGTCGATAAAGTTTCAATTTGGCAGGCGAACTGGTTCGTTCCCTAGTGAAAAAGAGAGAGAGAGAGAGAGAGAGAGAAAGAGGAAGAAGAAGAGAAGAAGGAGGCGCACGAATGAATTATTAAACTCGCGTTTTCCGTGTTCGTGCATGTGTGTATACGTATGTACTCGAGTGATAAATTAAACCTGCCGTCTAGAGCCGCGAGAAGATGGGCAAGAAGAGAAAGGGAGAGAGAGAGACAGGGCAGACACTTTGGTACGCGCATTATACGACTAGCTATACCTCTAAGTACTTCAGAATTGCCTTTACTTCTCACTTTCTCTCTCTCTCTCTCTCTCTCTCTCTCTCTTCCACTCTCTAGCTCTATCTCTTTCTTGCAGTTTATCGCCGAAGCTTTCTTATTCCACCTCGTTTTCTCGCGAGCTGCTTGTTGTAACTAGCGCCATACACGTGTAGTTTCCGCGTGGGCTTAAGTGCCGATTTTACGAGCGCGATTTCGAGCCGCGGAGTTTGTTACAGGAACGTTGTAAGCGCCGAGCCGACCGGGAACGAGACGCGACGCGTTTGGACGATTTCCTCTCCGTGTCTGTAAGAGTACATGCGGCCAAGTTAATGGGCCAAAGTAAGGGGTTGTAATATTCGTCTTGCGAACAAATTGAATGGGTTATCTGGCATTATGTGCGAAAGAACAAGTTTAACTGCGAAGGTGACTGAAATTTTCGTGTTAAGCTTTGGATAATGTGAGTTTTGTTTACGCTTATTGATTTACTTATAGAAATTGTATGTATGATAGTTAAAACTTTGTTTATTATAATACATTAACGGTGATATTTGAAAATTGAGATATTTTTTAAAATATCTTTGCGTATTTTTAAAAAAATAAATTATGTTTTTATATACGCTGACAAGAAACGTACAATTGTGTATATTGATAAAAAAAAAATTTGCTTATTCAAAATGTAAAAGCGTGAGTTTATCAAAATGTAGAAATTTTAAAGCAAATTTCAATCGTACATCAATATTTACGTATTTATCAGACTTCAAAATGCAAATTGAAATATTCCGATTGATTATTTATTTTACAAAAAGTTTTTACTCATTTATTTACCTTTAAATAAGCGAATAATCGATAGATTAACGCTAAAATATTGAACTGTCAAACATTTTGTATAAACATGTCAAACATTCATAGGTCTTTTAATTGTTTGACTCGAAAATAAAATAAACAGGTCGAGTGTTTGCACAGTTTTGGGTATAACGAAATACTTTGCCCCGATTTATCACGTACGCATATCTCTCCCTCTTCACTGTTCTTTTCAGGAGAGAGAGAGAGAGAGAGAGAGAGAGAGAGACTCGATAGGTAAACTCGTTATTAAAACGCACATACCGATTGACCTCGATTGTGTAATCAGTCGATATTCAAATTATGATTGATTTATTTTTTATTTCTTTCTTCTTCATAATTAAATATTTAACCCGTTAAAAATCGGAAAATCGGAAGTATATGAGATAGCATTATTCGCGGTCGTTCGTATTTTGGAAAGACTCCAGTATATATTACCGCGAGACGCAAACCTTTGGCATTTTTTTGGCAAAAGTTTCTTGCTCTCGATGACCGAAGCTCTCCGTCGCGATAGAACCGCGCGACCATTGAACAAAATACACGAACTGTTCCTTTCAATTTTAAAGAGCATGTACGCGAGCCCTCGAGCTTCGCTTGGGACTTTAGGTATCGCGCCTTTTAAATCTTTCCGGTCATGAGTTATATATGTACACGTTTCGATTTCCGTAATGTAATGGATTACTGTATTTGTCTTCATTCTTTACTGCATTCATTTGCATACGTATTATTTTAATGTTTCATCGGTAAATAGATTGTTTTCTATTAGTTAAATGGAATCATTTGTTTTATTTATTTTTTTTAATTAAATAAGACGTAGATTCGAAACTACTGTTGATAAATTATTGCTTATTTTTATGAAGAACGGAAGAATTTTGATTGGCTGAAAAGTTTTGCAGAGAAATTTAAAACAAATTTTAAATTACTCAAAATTATTTTCGTATAAATAAAATGACTCAAGCGATTGAATATGAGATTTAACAGTTAATTATAAACAAAAATTACTTTTAATTTCTAATAATGGAATAATCTCAATAAAATATAAAACATTTGATAAAATAAATAAAAAAATGATAAATTTAAACGATATTATTAAATGGAATTATTTAGAAAATATTTTTAGCTGCTTTGAATTACTTTCTTTAAGTTTTCTTAAAATAAAAATATTTAGTTACAGTGTAATCCGTGATTATAAAGACAAAATCTGATATCCAATTTGAAAAAAAAATGGATATAAAATGTTACGATCGCTTAAGTATGACTTGAATCAAGCGTCTTCGCAAATCGAACGAATAAAACCGCGAATAAAAAAGCATTCCTCGCCCATTTCCGTGAAGCAGGAAGGAAAAGAGAGAGAAAGAGAGAGGGAGAGAGAGAGAGAGAGAGAGCAATGGCCAAGCTCGGCTCGACTTTATCCTTATCGGAACGTACGTATACATATATGCATGGCATTCAATGACGCGCGTATGCGCACTCATACATAGCGCGGCGGGGATTATAAAAAAGGCGAGCGAGAAGAAAAGCTTTCATCGCGAAGTGGCAATTTGACGGGCGTCTTTCGATCGTCGGGCATCGATTAGCAGCTTTAATGCGCTTACCGGAAGCCCGTTCATCGTCGTCTCCCTCGTTTATACATCCCTCCCCTTCCGCGTACTTTTCTTCGCGACGTATTTAAACCGTATGTATACTCGCGCACTGTGCGAACGAATCGATCGATCCGAGCGCCAAGTGGCAATCACATCGAAAAGCGCAATAGAGAAAGAGAGAGAGTTAGAGACTCAATCACGTGATTTCCCGCGGGTGCCGTCAATGGTAAATGACCCAACCCCGTAGATCTCACTCTTTCTCTCTTGCTGCGTGCCTCTCTTATATCAAAGGATAAAGCTCTGATCATTCGACCGTTGATTGAGAGCTTCGAAAGACTTTGACTCTCGGTTTAACTTACTTCTGTCGATCGTAAATTTTCTTCGATCTTTTCCTTACCCATTTGTCGACGTCTCGATGCTAAAAACACCGATGATGTTATAGCGTATATTTAATGTATACTCGTTGCGAGTTCTCTTTTGAAAGTTTGCGTCTGCTATCTGCAAATTCTAACAAATGTCATAGGTACGACAGATTGTTGAGTGATATTTAATAAATAAGAGAATTTGGAAAATGTTTAATTTTTCACTTTAATAAAAAACATTATTACACCGAATGTATTTATGTTAAGATTATTTTAACACTTTACTAATAAAAAAAAATCTTTAGGTTTTGAAAACGTAATCATGGTATGTAAATTGGTTTAAAAAACTACAATACGTTATATTCATAACGATGTAGGTATCATTACATAAACTATTTTAAATTCATTTTTTCCGATTATATATTAGTTTTTCACGAACAAGTGTACAAAACTAAGTGGACTTTATCTAATTCAATTTTATTACTTCGAGTAAAAAGTTTTTCTACTCGAACGAAAAATCTACTTTTAGTAAAACACTGTAATAAAAATTTCCATAAAAAAAATATAATTAAAGAAAAAGTAAAAGATTTTCATCCCTTCTAATAAAATTAAAAATTCTTTTACGACGCATCAAAAGTACAAGGTATCTCCGGTTACTCAAGACCCAAAATACGCCGAGCAAAGTAAAAGAGAAAAATAAAGTAGCAGAACAACACACGCACGCGCGTAACAATTACTTTCTCGGCGACAAGTATTATCTCTCGCGTTCGTCCCTCGTAAACTGCCACTCATAACGCAAATCACTTTTCCGCATATTCCATCCGCCGATGTATTTCCTTCTTGCGTATTCTTCATACCCGTGGCAAAATCCTTAATCCAGATTTACGTTCAAAGCCGACGGACAGGCTTTATCGTCATCGTCATCGCCCGGCTCGTTAATATCGCGACGAGACGCTGTTTTCACTTGCGAGATAGTTACGAAGAAAAGTCGCATCGACACGTGGAGCGAGTAGCGCGTGGAGAGAGTCCGCGTTATTAAAGCCTCGTAAAAGAAGTCGCTTAGTCGACGTCGGCACTTCCGCGAGTAGACGATGAATAAATAAAGCGCCTCGCGGTCGCGCCGAGCAAAACCGATATGGATTCTCCATCCAGCTATGGGGATTACTTGTCTTTACACGGCGTATGTGTGCGTCAGTCCGCCCATGTACATGTATATATATATATATATATATATATATATGTAAAAGCTCGTATATATGGCTCGTAAGGGCGGGAAATAAGGGGAAGGAGGAACGACGGCAAAAGCGCCAAGCTCGTCTGCTTCGTGCACCTTTCTCTCTCTCTCTCTCTCTCTCTCTCTCTCTCTTTCTCTCTATTTCCCTCACCAACCTCGACGATCTATATCCAACGTTTCGGTACCGGTTGCCCATGCAACAATAATACCGCGTACATTCCCTCGCCTACGTCTTGAGCCAAATAACCCTCGCTTATGTACAACGGCGTACGATAGCCCGATGCGGGGGGACGGATGAGTGAGTGTTTGTGCGACTGTATGTGCAGGAGGATAAACTTGGCTGCACAGGTGTAAAAAATTTAAAGAGATTACCGGATTCGAAAAAATATCGCTGCTTCGATTTTGGGTAAATTGAAGGAGAGCCGAGACTAGAGGTAAACGGGAGGAGAGGGGGGGGGGGGGGAATAAAATGTCGATTAAATCGAATGACGGATAGTGAGTTTATGTAAAATTGAAGAAAATAATGGGTAAGTGTTTAGAGTGTAATTTCGAAAATGTAATACACGTAAGTTTTTTATAATTTAGCACACGAAAACTTCGAATAACACTTGTCGTTTTATTTTTATTCATACGAGCAGATACGAGAAATTGAAGATAGTCGATTTCATTTCGACTGCGATATCTTAATACATACAGAGAGATAAAAACTTTATTGAATTTTCCATTGTGCGAAAGTACAATGTATCGAATCGCATTTCGTAATGTAACCAATTCGTTCGACAAAAAATAAACCATTTTCAATAAAGTATGTTTGGCCAAGTTATTGATTTACATTAAAAAGTGGGTTGGCTTTGATAATAAAAAATAAAGAAAAAAAAAAAAAAAAAAGAAAAAAACGAAACAATTGAATTCAAGTATAATTGAAAATCATGCAATAGGCCATTGTCAGAATTTTAGCGAATCGTAAAATATACAAAATATTTTCGGAATTTTCATAACAATAGATATTTTCTAGCGTTTCGTATATAGAGAGCTCTGTTTATCTGGAGTGGTCGGAAAGTGCGGGTTGCTATGGGCAATCGACTAGATGTTGTTGAGTATTTCTCTTTGAAATGATACTGCGGAAAACTCCTGGGAAAATGGAAAATTGCAAACGAAAATGAGAAGTCCACATTTTCACCTCTGAAAATCCGCTCCTCGAATGATATTATACGTTCAAATTTTATATAATGCGCGCTTGAAAAAATTCGAATGAGAAATAAAGGCGTCGAGTGATAATTTTATTAGAGAAATAGATTATTTATTGAAATTTATCAATTTATTCTGTTCAAAATAAATGTCGAGTGTTTTCGTGAAAATAAATAATTAAAAAAAAAATTCAGCATAACACTTTTTCTTTTTTCCGTTTTCGATAATTATACTTAATTAATGTTATACGCTCGGTGTATTTGCTGAATATACTAACAAATTTACAGAACGCAAAACTATAATTGCAATCAAGTATAAAATTTGTAGTATATAACAAAATATTATTATAAACGACGATGACTCATAAAAATAATAAAATTAATCGCTTTGGAAAAAATATCGTTGATAAAAAAGAAAGAAAAAATGTTTTCATTTTTAATGGATAGTCGTAAAAGGAAATAAAAAAAAAAGGTAAAAGAAAATAAAGGGAACGCGGTACATAACAAACGCATGCACAGGGAGAAAGAAAACGAAGAAAATCGTAGCTTACCTAAGCAGCGAAAACGCACATAAAATCCATCTGGGATATTACGTTCGTTTCATTCGCATCTCTCGGTTTTCCCCCTTTTTGCCAGGACTGCCTTGTACACCCACACACTGCGTACTCACACACGCACATACACATACATAAAAGCGAGCATTCGTTTATACGCGAAGAAAATATTGCATAACACCGGTGTATCGATGCAGAACGTGCGTCATCTTACGGAGATTTATATTTTTCAATGTTCCTCTATCTCTTTTTTCTTTTTTTTTTCTTCTTTAAAGAAACAGTTCGCTGAAGTGAGAGAGAGAGAGAGAGAGAGACAGAGAGAGAGCGAGAAAAATAGAGAGAGAGAGAGACGACTTGTGGCACTCGAACGCTGCACAAGTATATATATATATATATATATATATACATATATATATATATATACGTACACGAGGAGAATTGGAATGTCGAAAAAATTTTGAGTACTTTTTCAAGGAACGAGGGAAGGAGCGAATGAGAGTTAGTTATACCCCCGCACACTGAAGTGTACAACCTATACACGTACATATAAACTCTCTCTTGAACGGATTTAGCTTCTTTAGATGATTCCGCGAGTGCAATAGTGAGAGAGAGAGAGAGAGAGAGAGATACACGGCTGCGTGCTCGGGTCAACCCGAACTCATCTCCGATTTTTCGAGTTGCGCGAGTTTTTCGCGACGCGACGTTTGCGAAGCTGCTAGTATCGACATTCTTCAGACCCTTTTGAGCACGATTTATCATCCTATTTTTGGGCAAAGATGAAAGGAAGATACAGGGATATATAAAATTCTTGATCTCAAAAGGATAATCTTCTTTGTGTATCGACTACGCCAGTTATGTTATTTGGAGCATGAAAATATGAAATGTGGTCAGCTCTTCTTTTGTTTCGAACAAATAAGCGCGAGTTGAAATTAATTTACCTTTGTGCGGAATTGCTTAGCTATGTATAGTAGTACGAGACAAAAGTGGTCAGCCACGTGTGCTCACCATGCGCATAGTTAAATTTTTATCTATTTTCTAAATTCAATATTTCTTGTCATACAAAGATTAATGTGATGTAATAAGCCCAACATCTTTTTATAACATTATTTTGCTTTCTACATACTAATTTTTATTGCAGAACAAGAAATAGTTAAATAAATATTATGAAATAATGATATTCAGGAATTTGAAATCGCGCAGTGAATCTCAACAATTTTTAATATGAAATATAATCTTTCATTTTTGCCTTTAATTCAATTTTTATTTAAACATTTCGAATAATTTAAATTCAATTTTATTGCTCCAGCAGAACAAGATATTTCGTAAAAACATTTTTTATTAAATTAATAAAACACTTTAAAATACATACTTTTATACTCATAACAAGAGTGAATAAATTTCTATGAATAAAGACAAATGCCGTATTAATAAACGTTACACGATGAAAAATTTGAACTAGAGTGGATCGGATGTACAAAAGAAAAAAAGTAAGCGCCGAATAAAGCAAGATAGAGAGCGAAGAAGAAAGTAATAATAAAAGAGTAACTGGCAGATCGCAAGATTCGTTTCTCCGAAAGACATAGGCCAATATTATCTTTGAGTTGGAATTTATACAAGCGGCGTCAGTAATGCCAACAAACGAACGTCTCCATTTCTTTCTCTCTCTCTCTCTCTCTCTCTCTGGTTATTCCTAACCGATGTGATGACGCAAGCGCGAAGAGTCACACACTGCAGACATCGATGACGGCGGACTGCCGTCTCGTGCGTTATTCAAACGAAGAGAAAAACGTTGTTCTTTATTTTGCTCGGTCACCGTATGCTACAGCGTTCGCGAAATTTTGAACTTTTGCTCCTTGCAGCTGATAATTGATTGGTTTTAACTTTTTTTTTTTTTTTTTTTTTTTTTTTTTTTATGACTGTTTTTTGTACGGAAATATTATAAGATGTACATATGTGTATAATTCAATTATATTTTTATTGATAATTTAAATTTGATTAAAATATTTTGATGACTTTTGCTGCTTTACTCCTTTAAATGAATATTATACTTCAAATAGTTTTAAATATTTAAACAATAATAAATATTTAGATTTATTCATGAACTCGCAGTCACAATAATTCAGGTTTAAAAAATTTACGATGGATAAATTAAATAGCCGATTAATTGAAGAAAAGTCTAGCTTATGGTTAAAAAATTTATTTGCGCCATTAATTAATTAATATTGTTAAATTATGCTTTTTACAGACAAAATTATCAATTATGTAGGTAGATAGTACATACAACACAACACAAATGGATTTGAAAATAAAATTAAAATAAGGCAATACATTTGATGCAATAAATTATTTATTGCTTATTAGAGCGATTGAATTATTTACACGCTTTAGTAACATTGCTATTGAGTGAATCAATAATAAATTTATTAAAATAGATATCGAATAAAATTTTCTAATTGATCTTTTATTCGTTTGTAAAAAAAATTCCAATTTTTAGCTTTTAAATCAGAATTAATCGAAAAAGCTTGTGAATTTTTAAATTATGCTCTCGATCAAGTTACAAATTAATCGATAATTACTTTTTTTTTCCTATAAGAACTAAAGCATCTTGTTATCAGATATGAAATTAAAAGCAATTTTAATCAATTTTCATTTAACTTTTCAATTAATATCTTATGAAAATCTTTGATTATAATATTAACTTACTTTGAAATAAACGATTTTAATTTAAACGATCAAAAATTAAGTAATGGAATCATCAACGTCAATTCCACGCGTTAAAAGTTTAAGTACACCAAATGAATGATTCATGTTCAGTTTTACGCGTGTTTTAAACAATTTTTGTTTTTTTTTTTTTTTTTCATTCTCGATTTTTTCACGAGATTTATATTAGTTTAGCTTCGTGTCCACTCGGTATATACTGTAACCTACACGTGATGGGTTCAGCAGATATAAATCCCCCAGGTTACTCAGTAGAGCTTATTTTGACAAACGAGGCTAAAAAGTAAGTTGCGACGCATAAATTGCTACACTGTCTACTAAAAAATTCTTTAAAGTCCTAGCGCCTTATGCATAATCTTTCAAATTAATGAGATACGTGTACCTTTACTTTCTCTCTCTCTCTCTCTCTCTCTTTCTCTCTACATCTGACGAATGCTGCAGACTCATCGAATCGATATTAATAAACGATGCTTTGGAGTTAACTTTGGAAAAGAATTTTGCCTTTTACTCGATTTCGTTTTTTTTTTTTTTTTTTTTTTTTTTTTATGCCATCATCGTGAATTTAAAGCCAGAAAGTAAAAATCTGTAAATCTCGGATTATTTAAACTTTGAATAATCTTATACGGCTTTTTAACTTACTTGCGTTTGCGAATAAAGGAGCTTATCGAATGTTTAAGAAATATTATAAAAATGATGATTACAATTATTATTATATTTCGGCTTAACATTTTTATTTAAATATAAAGGAGAGTAATATAAAATTTTATATTTTTATATTGCATTGAAAAATGTTTTTAATAAACTTTTTTTAATAAATTTAAATATAATTTTTTGTTATATTTCTTTTACTTTTTGATGATTTTTTACCGATCAAATATCGTATTATGTATAAAAAATTTTCGTATAAAAATATTATAAAAGCGTTTCAATTAAATTAATATATTCTACATTCATTTTTTTGATTCACAGTATATTTTCTCATCTACATACGCGTTTGTCAATGTTTTGATTTTAAAATTAAAAAAAAAAACGATTTGAAAATTTATAAACATTAACAATAAAAAAGCAGCTCCCAATTTAAACGAAAAAAACGTAAAGCATCGAAAGACAGTCAACCAGTTCGTGTATAAATCGGTAATTGGGATTATCAAATTTTATACGCGCATTTTTATTACGCGCGTCGAGCAATTGTAACGGCGCTTTGCGAAACAACGAGTATCCGAAGTGCGAGGGATAAGAGAATTTTCAGGGTTTCTTTTATGCATTGAACGAAACGTTGTATACGGTGGCCGTCGGCCTCTCGCGGTATTAAATTATTAATGGACTTTTCGTGTTTTCCGGGAATGCGAGTCGGATACTCTTCGACTCGCGCTCGAGGTCACTTTAAGCTTTTGCTTTTGCTAGAGAGAGAGAGAGAGAGAGAGAGAGAAAGAGAGAGAGAGAGAGAGGGAGAGGAAAAGGTCGAGAGTTGCGATATATTCGAAATTCTCTTCGCAGAGCGGAACGAGATGAAGAGAGAGAGAGAGAGAGAGAGAGAGAGAGAGAGAATGGAACCTTTTCTTTTATCTCTATTCGTTTTTCCGTCTTTTCTTTATTTTCTTTTACTTTTTTTTCCTTTTTCGGTCGCACCGCCACCCATCGGTTGTCGTGCGGTAGGAGGGTAAGCAAGTTTCTTACCGCTTTTAATATTCCGCCTTCCTGCTTTCGATTTAAACTTCGCGCGCGTTTTCGCTCACCCTCGAGATTCCTGTTTTCCGGACATTTTCCACCGAGCGAAGTAAAGAGAAAGAGAGAGAGAGAGAGAGAGCGGAGATAGAGGGAGAGAGGATATAACGCTCACGTTTTCCGACTCGGCGAATTTTTTCTTATTCTTTCGAGGTAATGAAAATATCGATTGTTTTCTTTTTTCGGTAGCTTTTCGTCTAATGCTCTTTCAAATACTGGTGAGCTTTTTTTAAAGATATTTTTATTTACTTTGATGAAAAAAATACGAAATTTCTTGATTTCTTTTTTTTTTTTACCTTTGAATAGTTAATATATTATCTTTATAATTTGAAATAATTTTTGTGCTCGATTGCGTTTTGTTCAAGAACTTCTAAAACGTATGAAAATTTAATCGTATCGAAGTAAGTTTTCAAATTGATTCGAAAATAGTATTTTAAAAAAAAAAATTAACTTTTTAATGATTTATGAGGCAATGTATAAGTGAATCATTTAAAGTTTTCAATATTTAAATTTAAAAATTCACTGTTAATATGATAAAATTATTAATATTGCAAGAATATAAAATTCCGGAGTTGAAAAATTAAAAGATGCTTTCAAAATCTTAAAAAAAAAAATATACCAACAAAGGGATTAGGTATAAAATTTTATATTGAGTAAACAAAAGTAATAGATAATAAATAATCATTAATTGATATACAATTAAAAAATTGAAATTTTTTAAATTACAAATGCTATCCTCTTCAAACGATCCACTTTAACGAGAGAACGAAAAATCAAAGAAACTTATCAGCGTAGAAAGAAAGAACGAATTCGAATTAAATAATCCAAGACCACTTTAATCCAATATTTAATTCTAAAAACAGTTACGATTTCTGGAAAGCAACGACGGAGTGTCCTTCTGTACATCTAAACGAAACAATCGCCGTTATCATCGCTGACCCTTTTGTCTTTCTCTTTTCTTCCTTTCTTCTCGCTCGCACCGCGTCCGAACATTCCTCTCTTTCTCTTGTTTACCTACAGGTAGCAATCAACTCTAGTTCTCTCTCCTTCTCTCTCTCTCTCTCTCACTCTCTCTCTCTCCCTCTCCATTTCTTGCACACGAGCGCGGCTCTTTTATGTCCTCCTCCCTCGTAAATAATGAGAGCGCTTCGGTATTTGTTTATTTAGCGAGCACTCAGCGAGCGCGCCGGCAGTTTTCACGCCTCCGAATACATAAACGTGCATGCGCTATCGTGAGCGATAGAGAGAGAAAGAGAGAGAGAGAGAGAGAGAGAAAAAGAGACGGAGTCTCTGTCCTATGCCCTCCTCTTCGTCCGTCCATTATTTACTGACTCGCAATTAGCCGTAGCTATACGGCACCTATCCTTCACACCCAAGTAAATTTAATAATTTAATTGAGCGAATCTCTTCCTTTCTCTCTCTCTCTCTCTATCTCTTTCTCTCTTCCCTCGGCGACCAGGTAAAACGTCGCGCCACCTCTCGCTCGATCTCTATAGGTGTTGTCAGCATAGGTAAACGCGAGCGTTTGGAGTCTCATTTTTTCCAATCCTTTTCGTTTTTGAAAATAGAATATTTTAAACCTTTTAAGATCGACGAGATAATTGATGATTTTAGATAAGTAGTGCGAATATTATTTTATCACTTATTATTTTATCACTGATCTCTTCTTTGATTGCATGATTTTTCGTATTTATTTATTTATTTATTTTTTTTTTAAATTGACAAATAGAGTATTTAAGTAACTATTAAAATTATTGAATGGATATATTAAACATTATTAATCGCTGTTTGAGGATTCACGAGAGATCGATGTAAAAAATAGTAAGATAATATTTCGCACTGTGTGTGTAACCGTTTCATTCAAAACAAATACTTTCCATTACATTCATGCATTGAAAGCGTCAAAGTTTTAACATTGGAAGACAGAAGAAAAAGTTACTGCAGTTTAAAGTTCCCACATGAAAAAAGCGATGTTTTGTGCATTTACTGGCAAGGATTTCTCCACACGGCATATTAACGCGAATTAACTGCGAGTTATGAAATAGTTGATTAATATTTTTTGTGAATATTTTGAAACTACGCGATGTAAAATTGACATGTGAAGCTTCGATGCTATTTAATAAACGTTGTAAATTGCAATTTCCATTATTGGTGTAAATATATTTTCATCGACGTTGTGTGTTCTTCATAATAAAATGAAGTTTTACGATACAAAAATAGTTTGCGCTTTTGATAATGGAAATATTTCATGAAAATTTTATACAATTTTATTATAAAAATATATATAGTTTCGAAATAAATTTAATGGCATAATATAATATTCTTTTTGCAAAAAATGAATCCTTGATAAGAAATATTCAAATTAAGAGCAAAACTATAAGTGCGCCCTTTCACATTAAAAAAAAAAAAGGAATTTGCTCCATTCTTCCTTTCATTATTACAATTTTAATTTAAGCGCAATTAATATAAAAATAGAATTCTGCTACCGTTAGAAAGAAAAAAAAAAAAAAAAATTCCAGCCGTCGGTTGAATTTTTCAATATCAATTTTGAAATTCAAGAATTTTATCACGTTGTCGCGCACTCCAAGGGGTTCGTTAAAAAAGAAAATTTTCATCTTCTCTCTCTTCTTTCCATATTTTTTCCCCCTCTCTCTCTCTCTCTTTTCCTCTTACTTTTTTCACTTTACACCTCTACAGCATCCAACTCTACGCTAGTCGTTTTCTCTGGATAAAAATGAGTTTTATAATGTAAAGAATCGCAGAGTCTCTCGTGGAATCTGCGCGCAATCCGAGGTTACAAGTCAATGGAGCGATACCAAAAGTAAATTCTATTACTTTGCTGTTTTATGTTCGAGAAATAAGAAGGTAACGAGTTACCTGTAGTAGTTTACCTTTGGCCATCGCCATAACGGTGTAACAGAAAGAGAGAAAAAGTTTAAGGGTTTTTTTTTACGGTTTGACTATTTACTCTGTTTCTACAGATTTTTATTGAATATGTTTCAGGTGACTCTTACAGTGTCAAGTCATTAAAATCTAATGTAAGTAAATATCTGTTTTCTAATTTATTTTGTTTTTGAAACATTTTTTAAGTGATAACAATTTTTGTATGCTGTTGAGCAATAGATTACAAAAAAATTGATATAATTATCATTATTTTTTTCAATAAATCATTAATAGCAGATGTTCATCAGATTATTATATATAATTTTTTTTTCTCTATCATAGATTTACAATTTTTATTAAAATATTAAGCTTTACATCATTAATATTGGAATAATGTTCTTTTATCGTGCAGGCAAGATATATTTACATACGTGATTCGTCAATTCTCATAAAACATTAATGAATCATAAAAATGTGAAAATTTCATGCAGTAAAATATTAAAATCCTTTAAAATTATATTTCTGAACATAAAGAAATTTTATTTTAATTTAAATATAATACAAACGTTATAAATTTTTTAACTTTATTATTACATTTTTTCAATATTACGATTAAAATATTAAACTTTATAAATTTTGCACACTAATATTCATATTAAATGTTTGAGTAATTAAATTAAGTTTGTTATATGATTCCAGATCTTTGCAGAGAAAATTTTAATGCTGTTTGCAGCATGAGTTTGTGTAAAATAACAAAATGAATTTCATGGATAAAGAAGAAATTGTAAATAATAAATACATAAATTCTATAGATTGTTTTGCCGTAAAATATGAATTGGTTAAAGTTATAATAAAATAATAACAAAATAAATCGTATTATAAATAGTTAATAACTTATGTTTTTTTAAAAAATTTTATTGAAGTTCATTTAAAATGAATTTTATAATTTATTCGTATTTCTTTGTTTTTTACTTTTTTTATGAAATAAAATAATTTATTTATTATTTTAACAAAGTAAGAAATAAAATGTAACAATTTAGACGAACAAATATATATTTTTGAAGAAATTTTACAATGATAATAGTTTATGAAAAATTTTAATTATACATTTAGAATAAATACTAATATGCACCCAATAAATATAATACATACAAAAAATACTTCGTTTACTTAATAAATTATACATATATATTAGGAAGTCCATTCTCACATTGACATAAAAGTGGAAAAACATATAGATAAAACGAAAAAAAATAAAAAATTTATCCTAACTATAGATTCGATAAGTATAGTAACACTTATAGTATTCCCTATTGTGCAGCTCGTCGACGAAAGCCAACAAAGTTTAGTAAGAACAGCAAGAAGAAGCGTGAAGGTGCAAGAGAGGAGACAGGGGACATAACAGGGCCCTTAATAAATCCTCGTCGTAACTTTGAGCGCGCGGTGATTTTAATTCCCCGTTGGCTTTATCTCGCTCGCGCTAATTCATGATTATTATTAACGACACCGAGGGCCTACAACGAGACCTCGAGTAACCATCCCGTTCTTATAACGCGAATGTTAGCTTTGCTCTGTTCGCGGTCTAGGCTGTGTATTTTTCTTTGGTTTTCTTTTTTATCTATTATATGCTTTTCAAGTTATTGCTGCATGCCTGATGTCTTACCCTTTTTTTTTTAAATAAATTGTTTTTTATATTGTTATTATTATTTATCAAGTTGTAAATTTTATATCAAAAAGATTAACGTTTTATGAAAAGTATTTTTTTATGTACTTCATCTATTCGTGTATCATGTAATCTGCATAAAATTACAGAGAATTCTGCGAAAATTTTACCATCAAAATTTAAATGAAAATCAATCTGAAAAATGAAAAAGATCAAAGATAAAATAAATCAAGTTTCCATAACGCGACAGTAACTTATTTTATAACAGTCAGAAATGTGAATAAAATGAAAAATTATGCGACCGCAACGTTTAAAACGTCTATAACGAAACGTTTCATTATTTAAATGAATGAAGCTCTCGAATGAAAAAAAGAAAAAGCTAGAGGCGATTCGAGGGCATCTAAAAGCATAGGATACAAGAAAACACTCGCTTGTATAAAACCCGCGCAAAGAAAGTTAGCAGGGCTCTCGTTGTACATCTATTATAGAGACAAATTACCGCAGCGCGGCATTATGAGGAGCTATTACGTGTAAGCGTCGAGATGCAGGGGTCGCATGCCCTTCTCTAATTTCTCCGAGACAGCCGAGCAAGTTTTACTCGCGCTAAGTCTTAATTGATGGCATGAATTTCGGAAGCACCCTGTTATGGTTTTCTTCTCTCTTTTTTTTTTCTTTTCGTATAAATGTATTGTATGCGCGCGATGTGCGAATTCATCTATAACAGCGCGCGTGCGCGAGTAATCATTGATCATTGTCGGGGAAGGGAGAACGTCGTGTTGTTAACGGATTCCGACGATGAAAAAGTATAGGGATGTAAGTGTGCCGATCATTTTGCGCCGTTTAACGTGTGGTTTAATGGAGAATATTTTATTGATGACGATGGGTGTATTCATCGAGCGATTAAATATTTATGCATGGTAATTATGCAGATATGAAATGATAAGTTGGATACGTTTTTTTTTTTTTTTTTTTTTTTTTTGTAAAAAAATATGCAAATTTAATGCGAAACAATTGAAAGTTTTTATAGGAAATTCGTTAATGTTATTGAGAAATTAAAAAAATTAAAATTTTGTTGATAAAGATGTATTAATCAAAGTTTTTTTTTTTTTTTTTTTTTTTTAAAGTCACGAATGAAGCTTTGAAATATATTAAATAACAAAATCTTTCATAAGCCTTAAAGTATCACGGTTTATTAATTCGCGTTGTGTAATATGCACGTAAAAGCCATTCTATACATAAGTAACACTGGAGAAAAAAATAAATAACGTCAAGGTGCAGAGATATTATAGTTATGAAAAAAACGAGATAAACCTACATCATAATGATTTTAAATTGCTTACACGTGTTACCCGTTACTTCACCAGTTTTAAATTGACTTTGAAAATGCTGCTTTATGATGATAAGAAGTTTATTATTTTGAAACACAGGTTTCCTATTGATAATCTTAATAGACACAAAAGCCAAAGTCTGACACAATTACGTTTTACTTTGGCAGCGTTAAAAGCTTTATATAATCATAGATTGGGAAATAATAATAAATAATTATTTAAATTAAGAAAAGAAACAGAACGATAATTTTGCTTATTTCAATTATTGTTACAATCATAATATTCTTATCTTCTATAATCTATCGACGAACAACAGTTTCTAAGAGAAAACAAAAAATCTCGCTTGTCCCACAAAGTTTTTAATAAAACGAAATTGCATCGCGAAACGAACATTTCAACTCTCGCGTATATATATATATCTACGTCGTCCAAAGTACTGCAGCGTTGAAAAGGCTCTTGCGCAATTTGTAATTCAATCAAAGACTCAGGCCGCTCCTTCCGCGAAATCAATTACCCATAGCTGCTTCCGTCTCTCCTCCCTCACTTCTTTCTCTTTTCCTTTTTAATTTTTTAATTTCGGAATCTACCCTTTACCTTCATCCCCTACCCCCCTTCCACACCTTTCTTTCTTTTTTTTTTTTTTTTTTTAACTCGACGCGTCGGTACATTTGCATGAGAAAGAGCCCCACAAGAATATCACCTGAGCTCTCGCTCGGGCGACGGTGAAAATACGAAGAGATAGAAAATAAAGAAAAAAACGAAGATAAAAAAAAAAAAAAAAAAAAAAAAAAAATCAATTTGTAATTCAAATGACGCGCGCTCGCTACGGTTATCTATATATCGGCTCGTACCTTCTTTACCTCCCTTAAGAGCCCCTGTTACAGCCGGCGAAAAATTTATACACACGTGTATATGTATGTGTATGTATATGTATACACATATACATGAAGAAAGAAAAAGAAACGAGAGCGTGAACCTTTTTCACGACGCTCGAATGTAAATCACTTCGAATTATCGAATTCGTATCCATATACATTCACACACGCATACGCACAGATGCACAAAAGAAACGACTTTTGCAAGAAGCAGGTGAGAAAGAGAGAGAGAGAGAGAGAGAGAGGAGGGAAAAAAGCGTCGTTGTCAAATCGTAAGAATCAATCGGCCGTTAAATTTTAAAGCGCGTATAATGCGCTCTCCTCGCTTATTCGGTTTCGTCGCTCCCGCTTTATATATCTAAATGTAATCTAAATGTAAGTGTACGATTGTGCCGATCTGACTCTAGATTTCATTGTAGGGTAAATCCTATAAGGGGAGGGACTGCTTTTGTATCTCGTACCTCAACCTACGATTTGTATTTCATGGGATTTATTGATTATTTGCTTTGTCGGTTACGTTATACGTGGAAAATTTAACTAATCCGATGACTTTATTACCGAGTTTTACTTTAATGTAACGTTATTTATTAACGTGTGTATTGCGGATGTAGCTATGCTTTGTGAAAAATTGCACTTTATTTTTTTGTTATTTTTCGAACTCTAAAAATTAAAAATTTTATTTCGTATGCATTTGGTTCGATTAAAAAACATGGAATAATATTTTTAATAAATTAAATTTCATTATATATTATTATTTACATGAATGTATTCATACAAATTTTTAAACAAAACACTTGTTATTTATTAACTATTGTTACATTCGAATTATTATTATTTTTCATTGTAAGAATTTTTAAAATATTCATTCACAACAAGAAATTTTATTATATTTATTATAATTTTCAATTAAAAAAAAAAAAAAAAAAAAAAAAAAGTTCTTTGATAAAGAAAAGTTGAAATTTTTGTTCTTATACAAATAACGATAATATAAAAATACATTATTCTAATAAATATCAGTAAGCTATAATATGAATTTATCCTCGTGTTCTGATATTTCGTTTGAAAATTGAATTAACGAATCTCTAAAGCATTAAAAATACCAACGAAAATTTACGGAAAAACCAGGTCACATTTTATGAAATATATATATATATATATATATATATATATATATATATATATATATATATAGCACGTGTCTCGATTCGTATTTAACCGGTTAGAAAGTTTTTTAATTAACTGTCGAAAGGGACTTTTAAATTTTTAAAGAAATCGTAAAAAAGTTACGAGCTTTTTTTTCACCTTGTTTTAATCCATCTTACGTTATTGAATAGTTTATAACGACTCTTTTTAAAAGCTCGCAACTTCGCCAAGTTTTTTTTTTAAATAACATTCGCGCTCGGGTATATAAGTAATCAAACAATACCCGCGAGGATATAAGAAAACGAAGTCGTCCCTCTACCTAGTAAAAATATTAGGAGCGTACCATCTTTGCTTCGATTTTATTGTTCACCTTTGGTTGAGCTAAAAAAAACGAAGCAGAAAAACGCTAGCGAAAAAACCACAACGCGGACGAACTTACAAAAAAAAAAAAAAAAAAAAAGAAAACGATCGGTTTAAATACCGTACAAAGTCGACTAATCTCGTACCTCTATCAATCGCGTGGGAGAGACTTTTTCAAAGTTTATGTGCGTGTGTGTGTGTGCATGCATGTGACACAACCGGACACAATGACACGTTATATACATAAAGTCGAGCGAGCTTTGGCGATTTGCTTGGACAGCCACGCGTCGCGGATAACAATGCGCTGAGGATTATTTTATAAACATGCGTTGCGAATCGGAGCGACTAAAATCACTCTGAACTACCCTGTATGTATGTGTGTATATATATATGTGTGTGTGTATATATGTACAGACAAAGAGAAAAACACCCGGAGAATACCCAATCCGTTGGCCGCGGTATTGTCGTTTCGACGGTATAAATGAAAGGAATGATTTATTTTTTCACTTCGTAAAGATTTTGAATTTTTCAAATAATCCGGCGATCGATATATTTTTGATTTATTGAAAATATGCGTAATATTATTGTGGTTTTACTTTTCTTTTAAATTGATTAATTTTAGATTTATGTTTTACATCAATTTTTCATTGTGCACTTCGCATTGCGCACAAGTTTAAATTCAAAAATTTAAGTTTAAATGAAAAATAAATTTTTACAAATAAAAATTTATAAGATTATACATTATTAAAATAGAATTTCAAACAAAAAAATTATAAAACAAGCTTCATAATTTTAATAGTGCTTTTTATTTTATTTTAATTGTTTAAAACAGCATTTTATAGTGAAATTTTTCTGAAAATTTCACTTTAATTCTATTCTAAACGGAGTTTTAGATTCTATTGTATTAAGTTGAAAAGAAAAAAAAAATACCTTGTATAGAGCATTAATACAAAATTATCATTAAAAAATATTATTCCATCGCTGTATTGTTATAAAATTTTTTAAACATAAAACCGTTACAGCATTGTTAAACAATTCTGTAAATATTTTATTTTTCGAAAGAAGAATAATATTTTATTATTAAAAATTGCAAAATAGAACATTTATTTTAGAGAATATAAGCTGCAACAATTTTAAAATAGCATTCAATACTTGATATTTTAGAAGATTTTTTTTAAATTTTCATCAATTTTTATATTAAAACTTAACAAACGCGAGTATTTCAACTTTATATTGAAAAAAATTATTTTGCACTGCGCCACTTTATCGTATTAGAATCAGTATTTATGTAAAAAAAAAAAAATAATAAATTCGTTATGCGTAATGCGTATAACTTTAAAATTTTTAATAAAACTTTTTTTCCATAAAAGCGTAATATTTTTATACTTGCAATAAAAATTGAAATTTTATGGATGTTACTTTATATTTAATCTACATATTCCATATTCAATATCAATACCAAAAGGTGATGAAATCTGATCTTCCACTATTTTAAATAAAGTATAGAAAAAAAAAACTATAAAATTTATAAAATGTCAAATAGGGGTAAACGAAGAACAAAGCTACCGCCAAAGAAAATGACAAAAGTTTAGGTAAAAACGTCGAGGACTAAACGTGAGTTAGAAAAAAAAAAAGAGAAAAAAATAATGCACGCAAACGCGTATATATACACGCACATATATGCACGCAAAATAAGTCGACGAGTAAAATAAAGGGGATTGAGAGAGAGAGAGAGAGAGAGAGAGAGAGAGAGAGAGAGAGAGAGAGAGAGAAGCGAGCGCGCGCGCGCGAGTCTCCGTTTCGTTAGGAGATGCTAAATCCCCTGTCACGCTTACCCATTGAAATCCCACAAAGTCGTGACTCACGTGGCCTTTCGCTCCCTCCGTTCTCTTTCCACGCGCGCTCCGGACAATGTCTTCTTTTTCCTTTCTCGATCTCCCCCTTTCCCCCTACACGTGCACGTATGTACTTGTCTTCGAGATCCCGGAGTTTAGAGCTTATGTATACGTGTGTGTACGATTCGCTCGAGGCGCCGCTTAGCATTTTAACCACTTCCCGCAACCGCGCGGTTGAATAATCCTCTCTCTCCCTCTCTCTCTCTCTCTCTCTCTCTCTCTCTCTTTCTCTCTCTCTCATTACGCACATCGAGATTTCTACCCTTTTCATTTTTTCCTCATTTTTTTTTTTCAGCTACTCTCGATTATTAACTTCATCCAACTAGCAATCCGTACATAATTGGAACATCGCCAACTGTCCTACTTCCGGTGCGAGCCAAAACGCATCCAAACACGGGACTCGTTTACACACCCAACGGAATTTATAAGGAGGTTACACGATATTCCATTACGTAACCCTGTTATAACCCAGTGCGAATGATATTTTTATCACGCGATTAAACCCTGCGGCTGAGCTTAATTTTGTACGGGTATGCATACATTGGTAAAGGTTACGCGTGGATGTAGTTTTGTATACGGTGATTTCTTTGCAAGGATTACTTCGTGATATAGAATTGAATAAGCTCGGCGATTTTATAAATTTTTAGAACGATGAAAAAAAAAAAAAAAATAAAAATAAAAAAAAAAACAATCAGTTAGATTTAACATGCGTGTTCTCTTCTTCGGTTTCATCGACACGATTCGCATGTTCTTTTATTTTATTTTTTATTCAAGATTCGAAACGATGCTGTTATATGGAAATTCTGAGAAATGTTAGTATTTCGAGGATATTCGTTGCTTTAAATGCCATTTAACAAGCGAATAAATAAAGATTACGGATTATTAAAACGCATACAATATTTCATATGATTTTTCCATACTATACTTATTTTTTCTTCGAAATCCCGATAACGATTCCGTACAATGAATTTCGCATTCGATCGCTATCGTATCGAAATATGTTAAGCTTAAAAATGAGAAATAACGTTAATTTAAATACTCCTTCCACGTAACGAATGCGCATTCCTCATCGAACCGACTTCTTTTTACTTTTATAGGTATTCGAATTTATTGCGCTTTCATATGTACGAGAGAGAGAGAGAGAAAGAGAGACGTCGGAGATATTTGAATATGCGTATTATTGAACATGTTGCTAATGAAGATTTAAAATTATGAACGTTAGGATTTACGCTCTTCGATACGGACATATAAAAATGTATTTACGTATATTTAATAATTATCGTTGAATAAATTTAAATAATATTATAAAAATGAATCGGAATAGCGACAGTGATGAAATATCTGTAATTATTATTACGACTATTTAAATTTTAATTTACATACGGTATCTGAATTATCAATAAACTGAAATTCAATCATTTAATATTTTATCGTTTAAACAAAAAAAAAATTTTTCTCATCTCGTTCTCGCATAACATATTGCTTGATTACAATCACAATATATTGTAAAGTTTTGTTTATACAATTACATCGGGATAATAAATTTTTTACCTCGACAACGATACAAAAAGATTAATTTCCATAGTAATAATAGATACCCATATATGTACCACAATAAGAAGGTCGACCCTATAAAAAAATCAACTTTTCACCCTCGGTATCATCATCTCTCTCACCGACAAATTTCATCATCGCCATATACACAATTACTAACGAGAACAATAGCGCGCGTGCAAGACGTCAATCTCGAGAAGCGCGCGTTTAAAGCACGCGACGGCCAATCAATTTGTCCGCGACAAAAGTAACCGACGCTTTTTGTTATACCGACCCTTCGAAACTATATATATATATATATATATATGTACGCAGAAGAGAGCGACGTTTATAAGTAAGGATTTTTGTTTACGTCCGTCGGCAGCTGCTTTTCACGTTTGTTGTCGCTCGGCGGGAGCGACGCGTTATGTCATTCGTATGTAACCTTCTCATGGTTCCTTTTCGTAAGTATCGCTCGCTCGTTTCGGTATGGGAAACCGGAATACGACAATCTCTTTGTAGCTTTCGAGTATGGTGTGTGTATGTGTGTGTGTGTGTGTGTGTTTGTGTATGCGAAAGTGTCGCGTGTGCTTTGTTGCCGAATGAAATTTGTCGGTAATTTTATGTGAAAATTAAGATTTATTGTTTACGGTAAGAAGCTTTTTTTGTTGGAACAATTTTTAATTTAAAATTAAGATTATTTATAATAGAATATTTAAAAAAATTTAATTCAAAGGCATTGAATTCAGTTATTAAAATTTTAATTAAATTATTAATAATTAATTAATTTTAAAGAGAACAAAAATTATTTTATTACCAACGTCGTTTCTTATTAATTTCTTAATTATCTATACCATATCTTATTTATAGTTAATTAAAAAAAAAAATTTTCATTTTAACATTACATAAATTCCAATTAAAAAAAAACGCGCTATTTAATTCATAAACGCGGGTATTCCATCAACAGCGACATTTGATCATCCTCGATACTTCGAGACTCTTCTTTCATCCCTTTCCGCGTGTATCGCATCAACATCGCGCTCTCATCTTCCCATTATTTCCCGTCGTGACGTTTGAATAGAGGATTAGAATTTTCGAGGGTTGCAAACTCTACACGCACCGTAAGGTTGAGAACGTTATCTCTTAACCGCACTCGTCCGGCTGATTCTTTTACGCGACTCGCTCGTTCCTTGCTTTTCCAAAGAGGAAAATGTACGATATATATATACACACACATAGCCACATACACACACATACACAGATAAACACTGAGGAAAATCTCACGCGACCGAATGAAAAGACGCGGATTTTTCGCCTTCGTCGATTATGCCGCAGCGTATACACACGTACAAGCTGTATGAGGGGATAGGTTGCGCGAACGGGCGCGCGTGACATCCCACGATATCCAGCGAGAGCGAGATTGAAAGAGATTGAAAGAGAGCCGGGGCTCAGGGTTAATCCGACCGGATATTCTACTCTGTCTCTTCGGCGCGGATGGCTTTTCGCCCTCGCTTCTTCCTACAGCAACGCCGAAGGAATATGCCGCCGTCGCCACACGGCCGCGGTTTTATTGCTCCCCGAGGTATTTGGAAGAACAGAGCGAAAGAGAGAAAGAGAGAGAGAGAGAGAGAGAGAGAGAGAGAAAGAGAAAGGTGAGTGAGCTATGCTCCTGAATTGGGTTATTTACGAAAAGCTCTTATTCTCGCGATGTGTCGATTTATCAACCCGCGGAAGTAGATTTTCTACTTACTGTATTGATCTCTTTTCTGATGTATTTTCGGTGTGTTGTAGTTTGCTTGAAAGTATTCTTTTTATATATTTTTCTCTTTCTTTTTATTAGCAGCTAGCCTATATTTATTTATTTATTTATTTATAATTTTATATATATATATATATATATTTTTTTTTTTTAAAGAAAAAGCCGTTATTTAAAATTCTCTTTGTATGGAAAACTCATCGTTTTGTATAAATATCTCTGCGTGGAGCAAAAACGAAAACCGTCAGGTTTATGTGGAATGAAAAGTAATGCTCGCTTTCGGTATATACAAAGCTCGGGCATCATTCATTTCCTTCGGCCAATCAATCGAAAAATTGATTTGAAAACCCTACTAAAACCTCAAACGACCTCAAAAAACAAAACGGTACGGAAATTGAGAGAAAGCGTATATCGCCTCTGTATATACAAAGAGCTCTATACATATATATATATATATATACAACTCTTCCATTACTTTTCGACGCTTGTGTGTACAAACTATCCGCAGGCTATACGTTATAAACTTTTGGACTACTGCCGCTACTCTTTCTCTATCTTTTTTCCGCTGATTTTATATGCTCGTCAAAGTAGCGTTTATACCTATACATGATCCTCGTGCAGTGTACGTGTATGTATGTGTATCTGTTTATATATCGACCTCGTGCCAAAAATTGTTGAAATACCTGGACGAATCTGGGTCACGTTCAAAAATCGATGAGCTTCCGTCATAACACGTCTACGAGAGATTGCGTTTTAGGCACATATATACACGTACGTGTCTTACCGGGTATGCGTGATACGATGGAATAATGGCGCGATATGTGATTGAAAATGTAAATTATTAGCCGAGATTCCGAGTGCGCGAGTTTTTGATAATTCTTTTTTTTTTTTATTTTTTATTTTTTTTTTTTTTCAAATTATTTCACGAAATGAAATTAAATAGTTAGTATTTTATACATTTATAAAGTTTTTAGCGCCGATATTCGATAATTACACATCGATTAATAATTTTACAAATAAGTTGCCTATATGAAAAAAAATTAAATAAATAAAATCGATTAAAAATACAATTTACTTCATTAATTTAAAAAAAAGAATAAATAAAAATGAAACACGTACACTTTCCTCATCCTAACTCAAGCAGTCTCTCCCTCTCGAGCCTTTCGCCATTCAACGCGGACACAATTCTCGAAATGATTTTCGTTTATTCCACTGCGGCAAAACTGTTTGTAACGTAATACACGGACATCTCACGAAGTGACACCCAAGCTCCAAGCGACTTGGGAGCAGGTGCGCTCGAGATTCCCAAGGGATGTGTCGCGTCGTGTTGGTTTACCGGCAGGCTTGTACACATACGCGCACGCACACGTACATGCATGTATATGTACGAGCTTACGAGGTGGCGTTCGATCGCGATATGTGTGCTACGTTATTTATACGATGTGACGAAAATTTTCCAATTACCGCGAAGTTATTCATTCCATAACGATTAAGTTTGATAATTTTGAATGGCCCTTCTGGATCGTTGCGATAATGGATTTTAATCGATGTATCGATAAAATCGTGTAATTTTTTACAGCAAAGTTAAGCGAGATAAGAAACATTTTGCCATTGTTTCCCCTATAAACTGCAGCTTGCAATTTTCATTCGAATTAAACATTAGCGAGAGATAGAAGTGGAAGGAAAGTGGCCTTGGCAAGAAGAAACAAAAAGTTCTCTCATTAAGCCTAAAACCGTCCTTGTCTACAACATAAAATGTATACAACGCGTATTGCTCGGATAGATTATCCCGGTCGAAGCTCTCCACAGCCTTCTTGTAGAGCCGGTAAAAGCGAGATAAATTTTTGAAGTCTCTCTCTTTTACTCTTCCCGCCTCCTCCTCATTGTTAACAAGATCGTTCGCTTGTATATATCCCGACTCCCTCGGCTCATCGGCAACGATAACGACGAAGGCGGAGGAACCGCCTTCATCTTTAGTAATGGAATGTGTTAATACGGGATGTCGTTTTCGTCGAAGCGCACTCGCTTGTAATTTCGCGCTCGCGAACTAGAACGGGTTTACGTTTACGCGGTTCCTCGGGAAAATTGAAGACAAGAGAAAGAGAGAGAGAGAGAGAGAGAGAGAAGCTGAACTACTGCTAGGTATATCGATTCGTATACGCTGGAGGAAGGAGCGAAAGCTACGCCCGGGTTAAAAATATCAGTTGACCGTTTAACGGTACCCTTGGAAGCGCAGATGGTGGCCGCTTTTACTCGTAAAGCTTCGAGGATTTGCCTTACGCGATGTACATGCGCGTGTATATACGTGTTTTTGTGACTGGACACGCCTCGTTCGCTCGGGAAATTATCCTTGCGAAAATCTGCGTGCTTGGGATGTATCCCAAGTTAATAGAAAATTTAATGGGTGACGATTAATTAATCTTTTATGGCTGTTACCCTTGATTATGAGGTGTACAATAAAATGTACAAAATTGCAGACCGCATTTTGTTATCGTTGGATCGTTCAAGTTTGTTTTTAATAAAAACTGCTGTAAACTCGGGAGGAAAATTGAGTCGCTAATTGAATATAATGTTACACTACCATCGTGCTAGTGAGAAGTTCTGAATAATTTTTAAAATGCGTAAATTTTTATTTATAGAAATTATTATTTTTAATTGCAATTAATTCTTTATGTTTATGAGTTAAATAAAAACAATGTATAACATTCAAATGCAATAAGATTGATAGACAATATTTATTGATTAGCAGTCTAAGATTTAAACATTTATTACTTCCAAAGAAAGTTCGTGATATAATTTCTTTTATTTAATATTCATTACAGTTTTTTATAATTCTTGCATTTTTCATATTAAAATTGATGTATGGCATAAATTTAGAAAGAAAATATACAAATCACGCGTTGTGCGTGTAAATGTCAGTCGATAAATATAAAAGCAAACACTTCCGAGTCCCCAAAAATAAACCAAGATATAAAAAAAAAAAAAAAAAAAAAAAAGCGCCAACCACGAGCCCATTGTAAAATTAATAACCAAGTTGGAAAAATTAATATCCATAGCTCTCGAGTCTTAAAAACCGCAACATCGAGATCGTAAATCAAAGCCAATAGCTCGTACTCCAGTCCAAAAGTTCCGCTCCATCGCATATCGAGCCATTCCCTCACGCTCGCTTGGGCCAATAAGTTGTAAAATCGTTGCCACCGGTATTCCACCACAAAATCCTTGATTACCACTAGTACTAAACGGACCGAAACCTCTCCCTATACGTTTCTCCGATCGTACACACTGCCGCATCCAAAAACATAAAAGATTATTACAACGTAATCCTTCTCTCTCTCTCTCTCTCTCTCACTCTTTCTCTTCTCTCACCCATAAAATGCAGCTCTCGGCGAGCTTAAAGCAACGTCGGTAGCCGTATATGTACACTACGAGGGAGCAAACGAGAGAGAGAGAGAGAGATTTCAGCCGTGATGTCGGTGTCAATCGCAGCCAGCGGATTATTGCCTCTCGCGTTAACCCACGATGCGCTAGTTCTGTGTTTGCGTGCGCTGCCCATATAACCGCGCTGAGCACTCGCCGGCCGTGTACGCACATAAACTACGGATGGACGCGTGCGTATACTCAGACCAGAATGAGGGAGAGAGAGGGATAGATGGAAACGGTATAGTACGAATCAAGAGAGAGAGAGAGAGAGAGAGAGACAGACAGACAGAGAGGGAGAGAGAGGGAAAGTGCGTAGTACAGCCGTCCTATAGAATCGTTTAAGAGCAAGAGAAGCAGTTCTGAGTGGCCAAGCGGAGATTACCGGTCACCGCGTAATTACCGAGCGAAAGCTACTGCGCGCGTGCGCTTAAGAGAGAGAGAGAGAGGGGGGGGAGTTGATGCGCTATGTAGGAGCCCTCTGTTTAATCTGCAATTAATGTTTCAAATTGCCATAAAGCCAGTGGGCGGTGGCCGTGCGGCAAGCTGTAACAGATGCCACTTATCAATGCGACGCGAGCTAGCCTATAAGCGTAATATGGAAGTGGACGTTCCTCTTGCTGCTACTGCTGCTGCGTATCACTGTTGCACTGCCAGCACTTCGTGGATAATTTCTATTTTGGCCTCGGTGCCGCGAGAATGAGAAGCTTTCGCTTCTGCGACTGCGGCTCTTCTGCCTGGTATTTAAGAGCTCGCGTCAGGTTGAACAGAGAAAGAGAGAGTGAGTTAGAGCGAGAGAGAGAGAGAGAGAGAGAGAAAGAAAGAAAAAGAGAGGCAGAGAAAGAAAGAGAGATGTATTTTAGAACTGCACGAGTCTACTATTATATGCGATTGTAATTGCGGCTTTAACGTTTAGAACTATGCGCTTCTGGTTGTAGCGAAAGGGTTTTACTTTCGGGATGAAAGTTCTCGCTTACGTCGTACCACCACGGTAAGCTCACGCTGCCGATGGATTTATGTTCTTACGCTCGATTTTAGTATTACGTAACTTTTTGAATAAATTTCATATTTTAATTCTTAATAAACATGTTGAAAGAACTTTTCAGTGTAGCTTTTTTATTTTTAATTGAAAAACTGTTGGAAAATTTAAAGAAAAACAATTAAATGTCTATTTCCTTTTAAATATTCAAAAAGAAATAAAATCGATTGTAGAATCAAAATGTAGATTGTCGGTACTTAAAATAATTTCTTTAACATGTAACATTATAAAGATCGTATATAATAGTATATAGCATTTCTAGGTAATATTTCAAAAATCTGATCGAGTACACATGTTCGAACAAGGAAGAGCAAGAAAAAAAAAATATTTTCCCTTAATTCTTTTCACAAAAACGAAAAACTATTCAGAAAGTGAAAGAGTAACGTCACACCCTCGATCATTTATATCCCCAAAAACGTGTGTATCAAAGCCATGGATCCCCGCAGGCACAACTCTCTCTCTCTCTCTCTCTCTCTTCGTCGACATCGGAAAGCCCGAGGAGAAGAAACGAGAGCGCACGACTGAAATAAATAGCCGTGGCATCTCAGATATACGCATATATATATATATACACATACGTGCATAATGTATCCTTCGCCCTTCCACGCAAGTAAAAAAAAGAAGTACGCGATCGAATCTGCTTATCCACTTGCTTCAATACCCAAACCTATTTCAATGGCACATATCGCAATACTTTCACCCTCGCGCCTCTCAAAATATCGAAGGAATCCATCGTGTAAAAAGAAGGGTGGATCTCGCGCGAGTTTACGACACCGCTGCATTTCCATTCCCCCTCATCCCCGCTCACGCACAATTTTAATGCTCCGTCGCTCTCCCGTCTCTTTCTCTCCCTCGACTTTCGGGCGTGTTGTTGTTCCACGGTAATTCGAGGGGGTTATTATTCGTTTACGCGCGTACATACGCTCTCGCAGAGGAGAAAGGGACGGCTCGTCGCTCACAAAGGAAAGCGCGTGCAACGTTTATGGAGAAAAACATTGATAGGGGGAGGAAAAGTGGAAAATTGATGGGACGCCGAGTTGATGCGGCTTGGTGTTGATGAATGCACTTGCGTATATATGTATATACCGTGAAAAACTGAATCTATCTATTATTTAGGAGATAACGTTATGTTTTTGTGAAAAAAAAAAAAAAAAAAAAAAGAACATGCGCTCGATTTCACTTTGGATTGCTTTTAACACATGTTCGTCGAGCATCTAAATTTCATGCAATATGCATTTTTTAAATTAATTTTTTATTTAAGATTCATTTTTTATTATTTGACGTTAATTCGAAGTATACTTATTTTAAAAAATAAATTATTCATTCGTGTAACACGTGCATTATTTTTTACGAATTACAAACATTTAATATTTTATAAAAGTCTATTATGAACTCTTGCGAACAATGTAAATCATTAAAAAAAGCATTTGCGCAACTTGAAATTTTTAAATAATTCAGACAACGAAAGACTATGAAAGAAATCGCATTAAGTATTAGCGTATTTAAACCTATTCCATACTAAATAGTTTCTTCTTACAACTCCGCGAGTCATAAATATTTACATAGCCAGTATTCTCATTCATAAATTCATAAATTCTGATTTTCCACCATAAGCGCTTTAATCTTATCGTATTTGATTTTTGTATTGAAAAAAAATATATATATATTTATAAATGTTATATCATTTAACATTTCACTTAAGCATTCATTTAGCGGTATAACATAATTTAACAATTAATTATTTTTATTTGCGCTGTGGTTTATCTTTATGTTCTATTTTATAATTCGTTAATTTGCTCACTGCATACATCGATTGAAAAATATATTATAATATCAATGTTTATAAGATATAAATATACTTATAATCATATAAGTAATCGAATAATAAAGCTTTGATCATATCATTAAGCTTTCTGTATCATTACAGAAAGAATATTTATATCGATCATTTCGAGACCACGCACTTTAGTCTTCCATTCGATTCGGCATGCGTCCCTCCAAAATAAATACAATATAGATTTTCCGCATACAATTCGACTCAATAATATTTCCCGAGTGTACACCTCCCTACCTCCTCCTTTTTCCATTCAAATAGATACTAAATCTTACCAGAAATTCAATAAAAAAAGGAATGGAAAAAACGTGCAATATAAATTATTGAAATCCACGAACGTTGCGAGCAAGTAGAAAAAAAGGCATCCAGACTGGTGAAAAAAAGAAAAGGGAAAAATGGTGTATCCGAAACAGCCGAATAACCTTTCACTTTCTCTCTCTCTCTCTCTATAAAAAAAAAAAAAAAAAAAAAAAAAAAGAAAAAAAGAAAACGAGAAAAGCAAGCAGAATAAAAACACACATTGCGTGACTCCGTACACGACATCAACGTGGTCTTACATATAGAAAAACACCGTCTATTTTCTTTCTCTCTCTTTCTTTCTCTCCCCATTCCTTCCGTCTCGTTTCGACGTTGCATTACGTTATTCTAAAAACTATCTACTTAGGTACTTTTATATTCAATACATTTGCGATTGCGAGGGTCCGCGCGCGACTCTCTAGCACTCCCCGGAGAGTCGTGCGAAAGGAAAAAGAGAGGAAAAGAAAGAAAGAAAGAAAGAAAGAAACCCTTCACCGCTACTCGCCCCCACGAGTATTTTGCCGGTCGAGCTATCGAAGGCTCGACGGCTCCTTTTTTTTCTCTCTCTCTCTCTCTCTCTCTTCCTATATATATATATATATATATATATATATATATATATATATATATATATATGTGTGTGTATACACGTCTCCCTATTTCTTTTTTCGTCTTACTCGCGGCGCATTGTTTCGTGCTTTCCTCCGCGGGCCTCTTTGTCATCGCGCAGTCGAACTCCGCTTTCTCTCTCTTTCTCTCTTACCGACACTGTGTAAGAGAAACTCGTAGCCGGGGAAAGAGACACTCGCTCGGCTGGAATATGTTATCGATTCTATTTTTCAAGCTTCCAGACGTTGCGTTAGACAAGTATACACATAAAAAGGAGAAAGGTTACGCGCTCGCGTATAAGATAACTTTTCTCGAAGAGGAAGACACAAGATATTTTTCGCGTCGAAACAACGCTATAAGATCAAGGTGGGGATAAAAGCCAAGTAAACGTCAAATATATCGCGGGTTACCTTCGTTGCGGTTATGTATATATTTATATATACATATATACGCATATATACAGGCGCACGCGCGCCTTTTCTCGAGTAGCTCCTTCTCGTGCTGGATAGCTATGCAGAAAGAGGTCCTTTTAAAAACCTATCGAGTTCGAGAAGTTGAAGCTGCTTGAGAAAGAGAGAAAGAGTGAGAGAGAGAGAGAGAGAGAGAGAGAGAGGAAGAGAGAAAGAAAGGTTAAGCATAATCGATGTATTACGATATTGCGCGCGGGACTTGAGAGCTATTTGTAATTCGATATATTGTACGTACCTGCTTCAATATACGTAGAAAGAGAGAGGAAAAATAAACTCGGTTTCGCGAAAATATATTTGCGGACGGTTAGATTCGCTGTACGTGTGTATGTGTGTGTGTGTGAGCGTGCGTGCATGTGTAGATATATGTATACGTATACGATGGTGGTATTTATCGAGCGAGCGCGAAATACTAAATCGTCCGGGTATATAAGGATGAAGGGGAGAAAATTTTAAGCGAAAAATGAAAAAGCCTGGCTTTAAAGGAAAATTACGTGAATGATTTATTAAGTTTTCAGTTAGTACGTGGTACCGAATGAAATTACGTTTTTAGGAATAAACGAAGAGTTATTAAACCGAAGAAAAAGCAAACGAAATCGCAATATCACTAATTTTTTTTTTTTTTTTTTTTTTTTTTTTTTTTTTTTTTGCTGAAGAAGAATATTGATACGTATTAGGATGATAAAAATACGAATATTAATTTATTTTATTTTTTTATTTATTTCTCGATTTACATAAATATAACATTTGTCGAAAAATACAGAGTTTGCTTATAATTAAATAATAATACACTATACGCAAATCCTGCAGAGGAAAATAGAATTTCCTGTTTGCAAGTCCGGATTAATAAAAACAATAAAAATGCTGGCTATCTTTACTGTAACTACATTAATAAACTCCAGCCACGCATCCACAAATTCAGCCACACATCCATACATTTATATAAAAAAAAAAAAAAAAAACATGCATTCAGAAGCAAAGTATGTATCCATGGCGGATTTCCCGACAGTTGATCGTACTTATCCTTCACACATTCATGCTTAGTTGGGATAAGAAAGTTTTTAGACTATCTTCGCCCCAATTGCGTTTAATAAAATATATCTTTTGAAAGTTTAACAGTGTTTATAATATTATATTATTAAGATTTCAATAAATACTCTATTATTTAACGTTAACATTAAATTACAAATTTCAAATTAAGTTAATGATTCTATATATTGTTTAGTTAATAGTAATTTAACGACAAGGTTAGATCCTATATAGGTTAATTAAAATTAAAAATGCATTAATTTAAAGATTCTATATTTTTGTATATTAAATTTCAATATTGTGAAAAAATATTTTGCTTATAATCCAATTATTGTTTTTACCAATATCTCGGTTACATGTTGGTATAAGCCAATTTAAGTTGCTGGCAATCTATTTTTACTTTAGAGTTTGTTTAATTCAGTATTCGTTATTTTCATTCATAATTCCTTGTCTGGTTCTGTAGCTTTTTAGTATTTGTTTTTTACGAATATCTAAACTTTATATTTAAAATAAATATTCACATAGTTTTGAAACGAGATTTTCAAATAAAAAATTTTGATGTATAAAAATTGTTTGCTGTATTTTAATGATTCTGTGTGCCATTATTTATTAACTTTAATCATTAAGAACTTCTTCGATGATTAATGATAAACTAATTGTACAATATTATTTCTGCATACATAATGCAATTAATATATAAATACAAAATTATCAAAAAAAAAATATATAAAAATTATATACAGCACTAATAATCGTCGAGAAGAACAAAATATGCAGTACAATACGAAAGTTAGGAATGTTGGAGTTCATGAAAGTCAGTCGCGGTTGTCGTTTATCTGGTTAATGAATTTCTACGGCGTTGGGGATAATGCGAAAGTGAAAATGTACATTGCTAATGCGCTTGGTTACCAGGCGTCAATCCCATTGTGGTCGAACTGAAAACTAGGTGACATCTAACTACTGAAACGTACGATTTCGTACCGTATATATATATATATATATATATATATATATATATATATATATATATATATATATATATATATATTTTTATCTGCACATACATAGATCTACGCGTACAACACTCATATGATAGAACTGCTTGCGCTCGTTATTAGATCGTTCATATGTGTGTGTGTGTGTGTGTGTGTGTGTGTGTGTGTGTGTGTGTGTGTTTGTGCGTGTGTGTATATATCCATATCACCGAGCGCATTTCAAATTGACTTCTATCCTACTTTTGTCCTTAAATCTTCCACCATTCATTACAAAACTGTTTTCCGTTGTTGGAATATTTCCAGCGACTACGGCTAAGATAAATAAGCGCGTATAATATAATCTAACAGTGTGTGTGTGTATGTGTGCGTGTGTGTATATATTTTAAGAAAATTCAAATTTTCTTTTGAACATTATATATTTCATTTTTTATCGTGTAAATTCGATTTCTCCGCATTAATTTACGTCGTACTTTGTCAGGAGTAATTTTGCGCTATTTGCGAAATTATTTGGTCCGCAAGATTGCGTATTATTAAAATTAACCGATAAATAATTTTATCAATTTTGCGATAAATTTTAGGTTTAGAAAATGTTCATTTAATGAATAACATTACTTTAATTTTAGAATTCATAAATTATTTTTTCTGGGTCGAAAAGTTTTTAAATTTCATTTTAAACTTTTACAAAGAAATAGAAAACTTGTTATTGATATTATCTCAGACACCATTATAATAATTATAATACATGCTTAAAATTTTTTAATTATCGCATTGCAATAAATTTTTAGATTTCGAAACATGAAATTAGCTCTTACTTATTCATACACATTAAATACTTAAATACGAAATAAAGTCGCCAAAGATTATCAAACTTCGACAAATGAATCAATAGATACATTTATAAAAAATAACGCTATAAATAAAAAAACGAAAATAATCAGGCTTTGGGCCAACCGAAAATAGACAGTTATTATATTAATTCATTCGCTCTTAAATCTCTTTCTAAAAGTTCGAGAAAACTCGAAACATGAAACATACTTTCGATATATCGCGAACCGAAAAACACGCGTTTAAGAAAGCCAGTAGTACGTAAGAGTCAAAATAAACGAAGAAAAAAAAAAAAAAAAAAAGCAGAACAACGTGATCCTGCCGCGACTCGTTAATTAATTGCCGCACGACCGAGTCATACGTATAAATATCGCCGTAATGCGAGGATCGTGTAAAAGGGGTGGCTAGCGTCTCTAGATATATACTAGGACACAGCTACTGGCTTTGTTTTTACGTGCGGCAAGAGGAGGGGGGGGGGGGGAAGGAAAGCTCCTATCGGTCGCCTACGGGTGCTATTGCTCCTTTATGTCGTATATAAACGACACACATACTCGAAAGGGCTCGTATCAGCTCGATCTATCTCTTTCTTCCTTTCGCTTGCGTTTAGATCTATGTTATAGTTTTTTTCTTCATTGTCGATTGGGATTCTGGGTAATATTTTTTTGTTTTTTTCATGGTGTCTTTTTGAATTTTTTGAAATGGAAATTAACTTTTTTAAATTGTCCGATAAACGTTACTACTTAGCGCATTGTAAAATATATATTTTTTATAGGCTGTCTGGCATTGACATATTTAATTTTAAATTCGATCATTTTACTTTAAAAACTTTTAATTAATTAAAGCATCTTTTATACGTAAATTAAAATTAATTAAACGTCAGATCCAGCCCACTTAGCTTAATAAGTCTCCGACTGTTACCTGTTTTACATTGTGGTTAAATCGTTTGCAAATATTTTTTTTCTCGAAATAAATTAATCATTTTCAGCTAAGTTATAAATAAAAATTATCGTTCAATTTTTAGTTTAAAAAACTCGCTTGATTACAAAAATTATTCTACTATAAATATAATTATTGCAATTTATGCGATTTATAAAAAAAAACGTTCACATACTTCATAATCTATCGAGCTATAATATTTTTAAAACTAAACTAAAACGATAATTGCGCAAACGTCATAATCGCTTGCGTCTTTAAACTTTCAAAGGCTATTTTAAAAGACCGTATAAATATATATATATAAGCTCTTGCAACGTTAAGTAAACGAGAACATACGCGGTATCAAAAGCAACGAAGTCAACCATAATATCGATGAACTTGCCTCTTAAGAGGGTAAAAGTATATACGATATTTCCATTAACGGGCGCGTAACGCTCGCCTCGACCGTAAAAGCAATAAATTACTTTAATACTCGAGCGCTTCTTCCCGAACGAAATCCAAACAAAAGCTCGTTGGTTTCGTAAGTTTACCGAAGGAGCTCGAAGGATGCGTTCTGTGGTAGCGTACGTATATATATATATATATATGTATAAGTGCGCGGTGCCAATTCGCTTGTGGCGTCCTCGTCATCGTCGTCCGAGCAAGGCCGAGTGGTATGCGTTTACTCTGATAAGTGCATGTACACGCGGGCACGCGTACTCGAGAACGAATTCCAATAAGTTGAGATAGAGCGAGATAGACGGGAAGAGGGAGAATGTGCATGAACGGAATGATGGAAGAATAAAAAGAGTATCGGGGAATATTGTTACTATGATCTATGTGTGTATTGCTTAAAGTGAATTTCGAAGCGTATCTTTTTTTTTTTAGCTGCTGCAGCTGTTCGTTTTAGCTAGCTTTAATCAATGATTATTTATAATCTATCAATTTTTCATGCTTTTTTTCACATTTTTTATTAAATGTAAATGAAACATAGATTATTTACTGCCTCAATTGTAAAGAAGATTATATCTTTTATAAAGTCGATTAATAAGATGATATGTAAGATTGTTTCACATTTGGTTAAGTGGACAATGTAAAATTATATGCATTTTTCTCACAAATTTATTTACGAAAAATCAAAAATGTTGCTGTACGCTTTTGAAATTAATAAATTTTAAATTAATCTATTGAACGTCTGGTCCATTAAAATACAAATAATAAATACCAAAAGTCCGTAATAAAAAATTTGAGATCTCAATTAAAAGACTTAAAAGTTCTATATTAAACTGATTATTTTTGTGTTGCGTTTGAATGAGATAATCCACAAACCAAATAATAAACTTAATTATAAAGTATACCAAAACAACATTGGCTGAAAAGAAAATTTTTATAATTAAAAAATTCATAATCAATAATTGTAATATCGGTATGAAAAAAAAAAAAAAAAAAAAATAAGAAAATATTCTCCAGTACGAGCTTACAACGTTGCAAGCGTAATTTGCCGTGCAGCGTTATTCGATTACCCGAGAAAAGGGTCTCTCGCGAGTAAGTAGGGCAGGAAGAACACGCGTGCGTACACGAAGAATCAAAGGTATCAGTGTGTGTGTATGTGTGTTTGTGTGTGCGTGTGTGTGCAAGTCGAGAGAGTACCTCGGGAAATTAGATTACGCGGCTTTTCACCTCGTCTTTCTCCACCACCTCGGTTCTCCTTTCTCACAGTTCATTTTGAGAAGACACTCGGCGAGTTTTGCTGGCGCGATGCATTGATTTTCACCATGTCGCAACGACTTGTAATCAACGCGTATACGCGATCGTTCTTTGTTTTTTTTTTCTTTTTTCTTTTTGCGAGGTATACGTCTAATTTGTGTACAATTTACGGGCGTAGTTTTTTTCTTTACTTTTTCCGCACCGGACGCACTTATGTACACAGAGACTGTAATCATGCGTGAAATCGAAGCGCGCGCGAATGTAGTACGGATACGTAATCATAGATGAGGTAAATAACAGGTGAAGTAACAGAAAAAAAAGGTGTGCTATCGTTAAACGTGCACGTGCGAGTGCTTATGATTTACCTACGACTGCACCTTTGACGGTTAGGTCAAAATTGCGGCTTGTTACGCAAATATGATGCTATACTATGGTGAAGCTTTTTATAAACTGCGAGAAAAACTTTTTGTTGTAGTTATGTATTATTGATTTTTAGCATTTAAATAATTACAGTTATAGCATCTACGCTTGTATTACAGTTAAAAAATTTAAAAAATGTAAAAAAACATTATACGTAAAATGTAAAATAAACATTGTTGCATAAAAAAAATTATTTTCAAACGTCAATAATTATTCTAACGACAAATTTTTTTTTCAGTCAATCAGAAAATTTCTGATTATTTTCAAATTTCATTTATCAAAAAAATTATAATTTAAATTTTCGTTAAAATCAATGATTAAATAATAAACGAAGAAAAATGTTAATAAAAATGACTATAGAGATCCTCTTTGCATAATCGAACATCTAAAAATCCAGCATCTTAGGGTGCACAAAAAGTATCCTCCACCCTTTTCCCAGAGCAACCCTTTATAATCTCCGCGTGCAAGAAAGTGCAGTTCTCTCTCTCTCTCTCTCTCTCTCTCTTCGAACGAAACGCACTCGGCGCATTCTCTTTCAATGCTACTCTCCGCAACGGACTAGCATAAAGAGAGATGAAGGATCGCAAGCGTACGCGAGGGAGCGTAAAGCAGCGAAAGAAGAAGCAAAAAAAGGCATCGAGCCGCTGATATACGAAAAAAAGTACAGAGGGTGAGCGGCATTTCACTCGGCTTACAATGGACATCGGGTAAGTGCGCATAAGAAGGGAGCCGCGGTGGTAACTCGGAAGAAAAGTACGCCAGTACATCCCATACGCGAAAGTTAGCTGCTACATAGAAACGAGAGAAAAAGAGAGAGAGAGAGAGAGAGACAAGGAAGCTTTTTGTACGATAGCTGCGCAGTGTACATCTAAAAGAGTAGAGGAGAGCGAAGTACAGAGGAGAGCCTTGGAACATCGAGAAATGGAGAAATATGGTGCATTATGCAGCGGCCGGTTTGAAGTTCCACTTTCTCCCCCGTTAGTCCGCTAAAATCTCTCGGCATAAGGCTCTCTCGCTCATTCCTTTCTCTTATTCGTGGTTTTATACGCATGCCCTTTATGTCCTTTGTTCTTTCTCTTAGGGGAGACAACAAACAAGTGCATTTCTATATGTATTGCATGGATTTTCTACGATTGTCGCGCTATCTCTTTGTTTTCTTCGATGCACTTTTTTCTTCTTCTCCAATCTTTGATCACTTTAAACCGAGTGCCAAAGACGTGTAACAATAATAAATGTCGCTTGATATTCCGTGATTACATAAGTACAATTCTGCAATTACAAATATATAAAAAAAACGGTAATTTTGTCAACTAAAATTTGAATTATTGCTTAACATCGTTAAATCTTGGATTGCAACTACCATGCCCGGCGATCGAATTTTTCAATCAAAACCAAATTTCCCGGGCCGATTTCAATATTCGGCACAGTAAAATAAATCAAATCATCAGATACACTCGTATTAACGTTCTTGATTAAACCCATCATTTCACATAAAACGAATCGAAATCGTTTCAGCATCCTCCATGCACGCACTCGTTGCCGGAGCCGAATTAATTTCCGGGTATTGTAGTTAACGTCGCTTTGATATCCCTTAACGAACATAAACGCACGCGCGTTGTTTGTTGATGTACACGTATCTAAGTACAGTTTTTTTGTTCATCTTTCTATCTATTTTTCTTTTTCAACACTGGCTCCTCATCTATGGACGAGGATAAGCACCGACGCGTATAACTTGAACTGGGCTCTTAATGTACGACTCGTTATTGTTATCGCGGAGTTGTGTATGCATCGTTAAAGGCTATTGGATTGCTGTACCGAGGGTTACATATACGCGTAGCATCACGGTACATGTTCGATTTAGTAATTGAATACCGAATCCCACCGTTCTTTTTACTTATTACTTTTTGTTTTTTTCGTCGGATCGAATTTTTGTATTGTTATATTATAAAAAGGACGGCGTTTTTTGTACACGTAGATATTAAACAATTAAAATATTCAAGTATCGAGTGATGTTTGTTCTTTTGGCGTCGATTAATTAAATAATTCGCGATTGTTATATCAATGTGTTTTCAAATTTATTATACTTACTAGATAAAGAAAAATAAAATATTTCTCGTTCTAATTATTGAAAAAAACTTACATTTGAAAAGCATAACATTTTTTTTCATTTTTCAATTTAACTATTCTTATGTTATTTTTAAGTCACTTACTTTTATAAAATTAAAATAACGATAAAAATCAGCAATGTTCTTCAACGACTTTTTCTCAATAAAGTACCATTTTCCGATAAAATTATGCATTGTTCGTGTATCTATAAACATAAAAAGTTTGTTGAATTTCTCTTTTAAATCAAATAAATTACCAATAAATGATTATGAAAAGAACCGAAACATCACGTCAATCAAGAAATCTTCCATGTGACCTAACGTATATAAAAAACACTCAAACAAAATTTTCTTTTTCAATCCTAAGTTGCGTTAGACACAGACATTTTAACCGTTTACTAACGCTTCTTCCATTTCGCATTCCCCGTATAATACAACAAAATTCCAAGTCCTTTGTTATTCTAATAAATAACTCCATCACGCGCGCTTGAGCGGAGAAAATCTCATAACCCGACTAATTCTTCTCTCTCTCCCTCTCTTTCTCTCTGTTTCTTTCTCTTTCGCTCTTTCGTTCTCTCTTTCTCGCGAAGACGCGCGAGAGAAACGTAATGTTTATGATGTACGGCATAATTACAGCAATAATTCAGAAGAAGAAGAAGAAGAAGAAGAGAGGGAGTGAAAACAAAGCCGCGCGGATATGGTGGAAGATAGGGGCGCAAGGTGTCCCTTGCGGGATTTGTAATACCCCTACATTATTTTATACTAAAAGGTGACCCCGCGTTTCTCCCTTTTATCTCTCTCTCTCTGGCACAAGCGAGCTTAAATAAAATGTTTGATATTAACCGTAAAGAGCCCCGTCGACGTAATGCTCCCCGCGCCGTGATTAAGTGACGCAAATGGACTTACATTACCTACCGGAGCTATCTTCTTATATATACCTATATGTATACGTTATATACTATAGGTATATAATTTTACAGAAACGTTGCTTTTTTTCTTTCCGTTTGTTTGAAACGAATTGAGCGCGATACTCGAGTATGTGGCGACTTAACGAGACGCATTTTTTTACTTTTTTTTTTTTTTTTTTTTTTTTTTTTTATTTAAGCTTTTCGTTCGCGTCGCGAGGAATTAAAGAGTGCGCGTTGCGTAATTCTTCCTTTCATCAGGACGAAAGTAATTAATGCTTCGTGTGTCGTATTATATGCATAGAATATAATTAAGAAAACCAAGTTTGAGTCTTAGTCGGATAATTTGCGCTTTAGTCGAATTAATTACGTGGCGAATGATTTTAAATTTATTAAATAAAAAAACAAAACTGAGATAAATTGATGTACTATACATAAAGTTGATACTTTAATATTTTGACAAATATCCTTTAATAATAATCTATTGATAACATTGTATTCTATACAAATATGTATTAAAGATCGATATAGTAAGTAAATATTTAACATTAATGAAATATCTTTTTCGTATAAGTTGTAATAAAAGAGATTTATGAAAGAGTTTTTCATTGTATACTCGTATTTTAGATAAATTATGCAATTACCATAATAATTTTATCGCATCGATATAAATTATTTGAAACCGTATATACCATACTATTATAGTAAATATGATTTTATCAATAAACATCGGATATTCTGTAGACACATGATACATTGCTTTATGATTATAAAAAGTTAAAATAACGTATGTTACAATTCAGATTATCTATCAAACGTTCATGTGACGTTTTTCAGATATTCTCCATTGGTCAAAATGTATTCGAAACAATTTGAAAATTCATGCACAGCTACGTGAAAAAGCAACAGTAAGTCTGTTACGGAAACATCATTTAATTTTTTACAAACGTACAAAAATTGAACAAAACTTTATAACGGGAAAATCGATCGACCCCGTTTTCCAGGTAAACGCATTATAGAACCGTAGAGATTTCGATGGAAAACTAGAGAAGGAGAAGGAAAATTATGCTTTGTTCGCGAGCCATCGAATATGCGCAAGTTAAACTGTCCTCTTTTCCACTGTTTACTGGCTTCGAGTAATTTATGCGGCTAGGCAAAGCTTTCTATTCATTGTTATACTTCTGTCTGACGAATAGTGAAAGAAAAAGAAAATTGGAACTTCCTTTGTGCATCAGCGGGAAAAAAATGAGTCTTGCAGATTTTTTTTTTCGTCCTTTACTTTTTGTTGCGCGCTTTGAGAATTTTAAAACATGACGACTGTTTAAAGTGCTCTGAAAGGGGACAAAAATAGAGAAATATAATGTGTTTATACATTGAAGAGAGTATATTTGCTCACTTTGATGTACGTGAATACCTGCGGAGATGGGAATGGCATTGCTAAACAAGACGAGAAAAGAGTTGGAAAGCTAATCGTCGATCGTGACTCTGAAGATGCTGCTGAGTTGTGGTCGAGGTTTTCTAGTGAGACGATGGAATAGAATGGAGAATGTTGGTGGTTTTTTCTTTAAACAACAATACGAAAGACGGGTAGAGTCTGATCCAGAGTCGGTGGCTTTAGTTGATTTTTATAGTAAATGTATGTTAATCCTATACGTTAATAATTGAAAATTGAATTTGGTAATTAAGGAACTTGAAAAAACTTGAAGTTGAGACTAAATTTATTTGAAAGCTATATTCATAAGTTCTTGTTAGAGCGGTGAAAGATGCAATAAAAGTAAATACATCAAAGGTTATATCAATAAATGTCATTGCGAGTTGACTCGTCATTGTACATACAGTAACAACTTTATATGGACGAGTTAACTCGGGATTGTGCGAAGAAGAGTTAATATAGTACGATTCTTCACCTTGGTTGCCACGAGCCCGAGGGTCGGATGTGCTTCAACTCACGGCTTTTTGCCACAGTAAGCGCCAGAGTGAGCTAACTTACTTTTGTAGCATGGCCGATCTCAATGGAACCGGTCTTAGTAAAGGAGTAATACGCCGTGTACATTATTTCTACTATTCTTGGGTTAGGCAACCATTGCTTTCTGAGCGTACTTTTTTCTTGTCTGATCTGATAATCCCTTGTAGAGAGCAATTGCCTTGCGTCTGAATGACGCAAAAACCTCCTGGATGTCCGTCGCCGATGAATTTGATCACTTATCGATTCGACTACCGGTTTAGATGGCGACGTCTAAAAAGAAAAGCGACAAATCAATACAATCGATTACCGTTAACAAATTGAACTCGGGCATAGGCCAGAAGTATCTAAATTATCCGAAGCAGACTTTCGGGTGATATTTTCTGGTTATTTCTATGAAAATATTTAGGGCAGAAATTTCTAATAACTGAAGAGATCCTTGAAAAAATTTCAGTAGGAGTTTAGTAATATTTTTATTCGTTATAAAGTTTTACTGTAGTTATAAATCAGTTTAAACATACAGAGGATGTTTATTTCACAACATTTAACAATAAACAGTATCAATACTTTATTTCAGATAATATACAAGATTTACCGTTTTCAAAAAACAATTGAACATAAAATATATGTTATACATTTTTACAAAAGCAAAAGTCATTTAAGCAAAACATTTTATATTGTACATAAATAACACTTCAAAGAACAATTATTCTGGTTGTAAACATTTTGCTCTCGGAACAAAAACATGCAACGAATAGCCGTTTTTTTCTTTCTTTTATTTTTTGTATCTCCAAAAAAAGCAAAGCGCTGAGTCAATCGAATTACATACCGGCAACAATGAAACTATACGCAGACTTTGTTCAAAAGTCAATCCTCTCAGCGTGGGCAAAATGTACTAGCAACAGCGGCAGCAACAGCAGCTATCCAACGAAAGAAGGGAGAAAAAAAAGAGCGCAACAAAAGCGGACCGATGAAAAACAAAAAAAAAGTACAACGTTTCAAAAAGCAAATAAAAACAATAAAGCAAGCGTTCCGCTCTCTCTCTCTCTCTCTTTCTCTGTCTCTCTTTCTCATTCTCTCTTTCTTTTGTTCTACATATCAGCCTAGCAAACTGCAAAATCAACAGAGAGAAAGAGGAAGATAGAAGCAATGCGTGCATGCAAAATCGCCGTGAAATTGCGCGCTCACCGGAATTATATCGAGCGCTTCGCTGGCACGCCAATAAAAAGACACGCAGCACATCGGAGAATCCACCTTTGCTCCGTCCGGCTAAACGTGTATGCACATACGAACAAACAGAGAGAGAGAGAGAGAGAGAGAGAGAGAGAGAGAGAGGAAAAGAGGAAAAGAGAGAGAACTACGTTAGCGCTGAAATTTCGTTGAGTGGCTGTTCACATGCGCTTCGATGCATCCTTCTTTCTCTTTCTCTCTCGTTCTGCGCTACTCAGTCATTCGCTTTGCTTTTCCAAGGCATACCGGAGAGAGGGCGAACAGAAGGGTCTACACTTGCGCGCGCCCTGTACAAAAACACTTATTCGCACACATGAGCAAACATCGCACGTGTGTTCTCTTGGAGCATTCATGCGTTTCTATAGCGAATTGACTCCTCGCTTTTGGCTTTTATATTTTTTTTTCTCCTACCATTTTTTTTTTATCGAGCGAGTTAGCGCACCTCTACTCTCTACTACTCTTACCCCTTCCCCCTTCTCTATATGACCCCTACTGGATAAACCTCTCTCTTTCTTTCTCTCTTTAATCTATTGGCTTACTAGGTGAACCGTGGCTGTTCTCACTGTTGACGCGAGGAATTAAGTGCGCGTCCCGCTAATTTCTTTACGAGAGGAAGCACGTCATATATGTATATATATATATATATATATATATATATATATATATATATATATTCAATTATTTAAACATTATAAGCATTATAATTAACCTCTTAAGAATGTACAAAATTAATATAAATATTTTTTATTTTTTATGTAATAAAAATAAATAATGTGTACATTAATTTTGTACATTCTTAAAAGGTTAATTAAAATGTTTAAATAATCGAAATTATTATACTTATATTTTAAACAAAAATTTTTCAAACATAGAATTTTACTTTACATATTATTTTACTTCTGCTATTATTAACGATTATTTTAAATAATCAATTCAATATTAATATCAATAATTGAAAATTTAATTTATGTATAATTTTTAAGAAGCCCTTAATTATTAGTGTACATATATTTTATTAGTATTCATATTACATAGTACAAAAAGGAAGTATCTATTTCGGAAAGTAATGAAATTGATATTTTGAAACTGAAAAGATTTACAAGATATTCATTGCATTTTTCTCTGGCTTTTTTTTAATAGATAAAAATAAAAATATACGACATTCGTTTAGCGAATTCAAAATAATTGATTTATTGATTTATTATTAGCTATTTTATTAAGATTAAATTATGATCAGTACAGTTCTAAGTAAAAAATATGATTGATTCTCTATTATCAAATTTTCATAATTAAATTAATCTTCGACATTAAGCATAAATTCAATTTATTATGGATAAAGTTGAATTTAACTCTAGTGATATGGAAGCATAAAAAATATTAAATTGAATTCGTAACATCGATTATCTAATTTACTTATACATATATATATACATATTTTTTTTTTGCACAATTTTTTATTCATCCGTCCGATTATTGCAACGTCGAGCTTCATCCTTCTGTACATACACCATCCACTTCGCATTTTCGTCACGCATCCAGTCGTTCGTTCGGACACGTTCAATCTTTACTCGGGCGAGGAGCTCGCAACGTGCGCATCGATGCTTCCTACATACACATACACGCGACGTTTCCTACACGTCGGGCGTGCGTAATAGGAAATTAGAGCGGTGACCGAGAGTACACAGTCACACACATACACACACGCACACACGTACACATGTATACATAATACGTGTACGTACGCGAGCGCAAGCTCGTATACTAACGACTTCGTTGTACTCTCATGAGTCACCTAATTCACTTAGGAGCTGAACATACGGAGCGAGGTACAGGGATCGACTAGATAGACTCACTCCTGTATATGGTCCAAGTGCGAGGGGGTATACCATGCACTTAATTTTCATTTTCGCTCGCACACTGCGATCGTGAAAAGAAGCGACGTTGGATTCGGTGACTTTCTTGTAACGGGAATTAGGGTAACAGGGAGCTGGTTTTGTAAAGAATGAAAATACGTTGGAATGGAAATACTGCAACATCAACGAATTTGTAGTTTAGTGGTCTAGAGCTATTGAAATTTAACAAAGATTTTTCATTTTTCATGATTTTTCATTATCTTTATCTGCACCTTTAATTTTGTATTGACCATAAAAATTGTCATCGACATTCGCTGAAATATGTGAAATAATATTCTACCTGTTGTTATTCTAAGAAACATAAAATCCGTTAAATTTCATGTGAATTTAACTGGAATTGAATTTGGTAATGATTAAGTTCTATGGTGTTTACATAGATTATTGTTATAATAATTGCTCCAAAATGGAAATATAAATTTTAAAATACATTGAACATATTTGCTACTAATGTAAATCGAGTTTGAAAATTTAGTCACTTATGTTAACTTCCCCAATTTTTTTTGACAAAACATTTATTAAACAAAAAAAATTATATTCTCATAAAGGCACAATGTTCTTGATTAAGTTATGAAAATTTTTTTAGCCGTTTAAACGGATCACGAAAAATATATAAATTTTTACATTTTCACAAATAAATAAAGCTCAGAATTTACAAAGATTAAAATTCATGTCACTTTTTTAAATTAACCGAAATCTTCTTTTCTTTACTACTCGCGATAAAATAATTCACGTTTTCATCACCGCAATCATTGTACCAACAAAATTTTAGAAAACAACAATATGCACAACGAACAAGTAACCTCGTCTTGATATTTACTCTAAAAAAAATTCACATGCACGCAAGACAGCGTACGAGAAATAAACGAGGGTAGCTGCACCGTTTTCGCGACACGAATTTTTCCATCTCTCGGATAACATCGTCATAATCCAGAGAGAGAGAGAGAGAGAGAGAGAGAGAGAGAGAGAGAGAGAGAGAGAGAGAGAGAGAGAGAGAGAGAGAGGGGGGGAGGAAACGCTCAATTAATAAGCAAAGACGCTGACGAATGCTAGCACGACTTTAGCTTAAAATCACGAGAACGCAACGAGAGATCGGTATAAGGAGAAGCGGATGTGTAGGTGGTTCGGTGTGGATTGTTACAATCTACCGCACGATCGAAGAAATCGGATCACGTTCGCGCGTTTTCTAAGCACTCCCTCATTTTCTATATCTGCGCGATACCCGAGTTACGGAATTGTTCGTCATGGATTGCAGCCTGAAGACTACCATATCTCTCTCATATATATATATATATATATATATATATATATATATATATATATATATATATAAATAAATATTTCATTCGTTCATTGCAATTATTGCGAATTTGGAATTTTCTTTTCCCGATTCTTGATTTTTTTTTCTTCACCCAATTGAAATGTTGTTTGCCTTATACGAAGAAGATAACAGATAGTCGTCGAAGTTTACGAGCTTTAAATAGGTGTTGTTTCATCTGTTTTATGTTCAACAAAGATGAAGCTAACGAATAAAAGAATATGGCGACTTATTTATGTAAAAATTTTAAATGTATTATTACTATTTTTATTATTTTTATTATTATTATTATTATTATTATTTAACCATCGGTATCTTGGGAAATTTTTATTTGAACAATTTCACATTTTGTACAGTTTACGACAAAATCCGCATTTATAAATTATCGTTTTCAGGTACGTGCGTGAAGAAACTTTAAAAATAATCCGGAAATTTATTTTTTGCTTGAAAAAAGCGTAGTATTAAAAAGCTTATAATTGGATTTTTATTGCGAATATTTATGATTGTGGAAACGCCAATGAAATCCAAATTGTTTATTACTTTCAATTATTGTTAAAATTAAACACAGATATTTTTAATAAAAATTCATTTGAAATGGTTTTTTTATTAAAGATTCATTTAAAATGTATTAAACTTGCACGATATTAGAAATGAAAGTAATTTTCAATTGAGAACTAGGTTAAATATTTAATTAAAATCAATATTAATTTGTTAGATAAGCTTTGTCAATGTTACTTTTTATTTTATTGTGTTAGTAATATTTTATATTTATCGTCTAATGAGTTAATCTTTATTAAAATTCCATCCTTTTTCAGAAATAAAACATGATCGAAAGGCAATTCGAATTCTCATCTATAAATAAGCTTAAACCTCTCTATTAATTATACGGCTCGTTAAGCCAGAACGCAAAATACATCGAATCCGGCAAACAAACACCTTTCGATATATCGAGAGTAAAATAACTTCTCTCTCTCTCTCTCTCTCTCTCTCTCTCTCTCTCTCGCGAGGCAATAATAACGAGGAAAAGTATTAAATAAGCAAACGAAACGGGCGCACGGGGCAATTCTGCATAATTGATGAACAGCCCCCTTTCCTCTTCCTCTCGATATACAAGCGGTTATAAGCCACACATACGCGCTGTTAACGATAAACATATCAATCGACTCGAGGTAAAGCCGATCCTCGGAGCAACTTATACGATCGAGAGTTATATACCGATTCTCGCAATGTGTCGATGAAGCGTATACGCGGTACCGATATTATCGCTCCGGGCTATTTCTTACGACGAGTACGGAGGTGCGCACGCGTGCGCGAGAGAGCATTTGGACGCTTAATTTATCGTTGCAATGGAAGTTACCCCCCCCCCTCCCCAGTTTAAGACCTTTGGTCTGTGGGAATTTTTCGTCTCTGTCTTTCTTTCGGTGAGGGCGCAAGTGTTTTCGGCCACAAATCACTTTTATTCGCTGCGCAAAATGGAGAGACGTTACATGCATATGTATATAATATATGTGTGCGTACTCGCGTTAGATACGCGTCGCGAGATCAGTACTATTATTAGTACCTCGCCCTGGGTTTTATGTCGCTTTGCTGTGTTATTATTATTTCGGATTTCGTTTTGTATTCTACCTTCTTCCCTTTATTCTCTCTTTCTCTCCTTCTTTCTCTAGCCCTTTTATGCGACGTAATTTAGAGGACGCGTGCACCGCTCGCGCTCTAATTTTATCGTTTTCTCCGGCGCGTGTTATGCGTCGTAAAGTTTTGACGTGTTTTAAATGTACGCGGAACGTGTGTGGATGTGTGTATGTGTGCAAGTACGCGGATTTACGTTTATTATTTGAGAGACTCTAATGACCTTGCGATGTAACTAATTGGAATAGCTGATGTTAATATGAGCTGCGTTTTCATAATAATTTTAGATAAATCTTACTTTATTTTTTTATCGTGATTTCTGATTTCTGATTGAGTATTTCTAATCATGATAATTAATTTTTTTCTTTTTTTTTTAGTTTATTTTACAATTAATTATATTTTCATTTGTAGTATTATTTAAAATTATTGTGAAATAGCTTTAATTTTTTATTTTATATTGAATAAATTGTTATTTATTGAATAAGATTTGTTGAAAATGATTCTGTATTTAAACTTTCTATCAGTATTCAATATCAATTTTAATACTATTTCATAATTATAATCTTTTGTAAATAAACTTTTTATGAAATCATTAAATTTGTTGAAAGGATATGAATTATTAGGATGTAAAAGATTAAACGCATAATTTACAAGTATAAAATAGTATTTATTATTTATTAATTTTTGTTTTTTTTTTTTTTAATTTGTTTTGATTTTTACATTTTACAAAAAGTATTTACAAACCTTTATTAAAACTAATATAATAAATGGAAAAGATTCGGTATGTAGTCACAGTATCTTATAAACTAGATATTCCGATTTTTCAAATAATCATGCACATTCAATAAGCACTCGAAAAATTCACAAAATCATAAACGCCCAACCGTTATAACTTTCAAACATCGAGCTATTCTTCAGCCTGACGTTCGCGGATCGCTCTGTACATCTGCACATCTTTCGGGAATTCCTTGCTCAATTCGGCGAGCAAATGGGCCTTCAATTTTTTGTAATTTTCTACTTTACACTTTACCTCTTCGTTCTTTATCGCCGCTTTGTTTATGCAATCCTTCGTGTACAATTGGGGATTGCGTCCTTGATCGATGATATCGAAGACCTCCGTTGGTATTTGCACGTCTTGCACTTGGTTTTTCAACGTTTCGATATCTCGGAGATCGGTTACTATGCGCTGGATCTTTTGATTTAGGACGGTTTGAGATTGCGATTGGAAATCCGCAACTATTATGTTGATTTGACGCATGTTTTCGACAAATAATTCCAGTTTATTTTCCAGGTTATAAGAACTGCTACCGGAAGACATAGTTACAAAAGCTATGCGACGACACGATTTTGTTTTGAACTTTTTTTTGGTTTTTCGACTTGTAACTTGCTTGCGAACGAGAGATAGACTGACGAGTGTACGACAGATTTTGCGTTTATAAGGACGTCAAAATCTTAAGTTGATAGTTAATACGACTCAAGTTTCTATGAAAATAACGGTTGTCGATAATCCAGTAATTAAAATTTATTCCAAAAGTGCAGGTATCTTGTACTGGTAGGTCATATAAGTGAATAATGTGTTTTTGACCGTAAATGCATTGTTTCTCAGAAATATTAAAAGATTGTAAACAGGTCAAAATATTCGGACTGCAGGTAAAGTATTTACTTGGACCTCTTGCAGGACATTATCAATTAGGCGTACTTCAAAATATAAGTAGATGTATATAAAGTTTACAAAGTAAATTTACGTTTCAAAAATAACTGTACATTAGAAAAATATTTAAATTAAAACAAATAATTTCTATTTATTCAAATTAATTACTTACATATATATTATTTCAAAATTTTAAAATAACAATGCATCAAAGTATTTACAAATAAATAAAATTTCATTTTCAGAAATCTAAAATATATATAAAAATATATTCAATTTTTCTATCACTTAAATTAATAAAATTTCAGGAAAAAAAAAATCGTAAATTTCATAAACGTTATTCGCCGAAAGTTAAAGCAGCTTGAAATAACAAAGTTGAACAAAACAATTCGCGCGGGCGATCTATATAGTTTCGCGATAATTAAAAAACGGCGATACCGCTGAATACCGGGGCGTACATGCTTCGCAAACTTCCTCCCTTTCGCGGATGAAAAAGAAGAAGAAAAAAAAAAAAAAAAAAAGGAAAAAAAGAAGGGTGAAGAGGTCGAGAGAAAACCGCATCTCATAATATAGACGTTATATACGGGGCGCACATATACGCCCGTCACGTTTCATAAAGCAGCCCATCATGCCTCGATTGTAATTAATTTTCAGCGCGACCTCCCCCATTATTATTATGTCTCGTTCCCCTCACCGCATATTTATATGTATATATATATATATATATATATATATATATATATATATATGCGCATATGTATACAAGCGTCCATTCGCTGTCAACGAGCGCGAGAGCTTTTAAAAATTCGCCGAGGGACGGTTGTCTCTCTCTCTCTCTCTTTATTTCTCTCTCTCTCTCTTTCTCTCTCTACGTTGGCTGACAAAAATCCGATAAATCGCGCTAAATTATTATTATACCTACGCACGTTTATTTCATTTCCCACCAAAGCACAAAAAATGCATATAGGTAAAGGGAGACGAAAGAAAGCGACCAACCTTGTGCTCGGATTGGTGTGGTGGGGGGCGGCGGCAAAGAGGGGGGGGGGGGCGAGGAGACAGGCTGGATAAGGCGATAGAACGTCCACTGGTGCGCTTTACTCGCGTTCGACGGAATAATGCATGTCGATAACTCTTGTCACGCGAGGACGGGCGATTTAAACTGACGGGTGACTCGAGCCACGAACGCCGCGCCGCAATATAGGAATTATTCAAAATCTTCGTACGTCGAATTATAAGGAGCTCCCGACGTGTGCGTTATAGCCGCCTTATGATGGAACGTATGAATATATATCGAAGAGCGAGATTAGGATTACATTTTACGCGTCGATCAATTTTTTTTGTTTTTATTTTGCAGAGTGCATGAAGATATGGTACAATGCTTTTGATTGATAATGTTTATCAAACATTTTTTTTTTATTTATTCCATTGATTATTCTTTTACGCTTTGAATAGACATATATGTGTTTGCTGCGAAGTTGAATTTAAAGTTGAAAAATTCAAACGTTGCGAACAAAATTTATCGACGTTCTCTATAAAACGTTTTGCATTTAATTTGGTTATTTTATTCGTTGACCTAAAAATATTATTGTGTAAATCACTTTCGCCTCACTTATTTGTTAGAATTCATTATTTTAATATTGAAATACTGGAAATATCATATAATAGATTGATATCAAATAGGCTATAAATAAAAAAGTCGATATTTTGAAAACTTAAGTTAATAACTTTACAATCCTGATGAAAAAACATTTCGTTTGAATTTTATGACTGACTTATAAATTTGTTTTTAAAAAAATTAATCGAAAAAATTTTGAAAGTTCCTTCATTTTTAATTAACTTAAAAAAAAAAAAAAAAAAAAGAAAAATAATTCATTTAAAATTGTATTTTATCGGCATTCAAACCTATTGAAAGATTTAATCAACCAATTTAGATAAAAATACTGGTTCTTTTAAATTTAAAATTTTAAGCAAAGGTTTTCACATTATTTTTTTAACGCAATAAAGATAATTAAATTTACTTTAAAATAGAAAAAAGGCAATAAGTCAATTAAACAGTGGCATTTTTTCTGAGTTTTACTTAGTTAAAGTGAAAATGAAAATTTGATTGGAAATTCGATACAGGAATTTTTTTATATGGAAGTAGAGCGAAGTATTATAACTTCATGTATTAAAATTCACATTGAAATAGTAGTAAAAAAAAAAAAAAATATATATATATATATATATATATTAACCAAAATATATATTACTGCAAAAATATTCTTTAAATGAACATAACAACACCAAGAAATTAATTAAAAATTAACTTTTAAAACTGATAAGTATCGTTATTAATTTTAATATCGCGCAAATAAATAAGGATTATCAAAAATTGCCATCTAAAACTTAAGCCTTAACAATCGCCTATGCGTTCACTCGCGTCACCGTAATAAATCAATAGCACGCGCGCATCCTAATTTCGCCAGGCCATTACGCGCGAATCATCATCGGTAGCGGCTCTCGATTGTAACGATATCCAGCCGTCCAGCGCGAATAATTTTAATCAAGAACTATTCCGATCGCCCTTTCGCCCTCGCGCACAGCCGCTCGCTTTGTAAAAAGAAGAAAGCTCCCATCGTGTGCCACCCTCGTGGAGATCGTAAAAAATAAAAAAAAAAATGAAAAAAAAAAAAAAAAACATTTAAACTATCCGCTCTCCGTCTGCTTTTACACCCTCGAGCGCATTCGCTAGACCAACGTGGATTAGGACGACCGCGTATACATACACGTGTCTGCGCGGTAACCGTAAACAGCAATGCCCTGCGTATAGGAGATATATAGAGTCCGATGTATATGTTACCGAGAGGAGAGCGGCGTTAATTCATTTCGCGAAGCAATTTAGATAATCCCTCGAAGGTTATGTTTGGATTTAATCGTACCGAGGGATCTATCCTTCTCTCTCTCTCTCTCTCACTCCACAGGATGCAGGAAAACAGACGGGAGTTATAGTGTGCTGCATATGTTCCCTGCTCTGCATGCGCGCGCGCTTTATAAGGCAGAAAAAAGTAGAAGATCGAGCCTTCGGAGATTAGGTATAATATGATTGATGACCGATGGATCTCGCTCTCTCTCCCTCCCTCTCTTCTTCTCTCGAGGCACCGGGTAATTACGATGGCTTTGTTCAAGTTTACGTTGGTTATTTATGTATCCTACATCCCGTGCATAAGCTTTTGTACGCGCGCGCGCGCGTGTGTGTATGTACATATGTACATGTATATGTACGTATAATGTCGGAGGACGTAATTAAAATGAAATATATTTCACTTTGTTGACTCGTTTATACTTTTTATGCTCACCTTTAGCGATGTAAAGGTAATTAGTAAAATCTTATTTGCTTATATACTTATTGCTTTTATCGCGCATAAATTTTCACCGGAATATCACAGCTGTTAATATCTTTACGCGCTATTAAATTTCTTATTAGATTCTCTCTACGCGATTGGATAGTCAAAGTTATACTTTACAGTAAAACTACGGTAAAAAAAACCTCGTGTAAGTTTGACGCGAGACTTGTATATATATATTTTATTATGTTAATTCATATTTTAATTACGAATAGTTTTGTATTTCATGCGATCTACAGTGTTTATCAAATGTAAAACTATTATTAGAAAAATCAATTATCAAATTTTTTATTTAATCATTTTTTATTACTTTTCGTATAAGAATAATTTGTGTTTGAATTTAGTCATGTATATTGTTTTAAAATTATTTATATGACATTTATTTACTTAAGATAATTTAAATAATTTTTTTTGAACGGCATTTTTTCAATTATTCATTTTGGTTGACTTTAATAAAAGTATTTTATCATAGTAAAAGAACAATTAGGACTTTATAAATAAAAAAAAATCTTAAATCTACAACGAGCGAAGTATTTAAGCAAAAACAAACGTTCGATCGATTTATCTACACGGCATTTCATTCGGTGACGATAACGATCTCGAAAATAGCCCTGTTAAACTATTTAAAATGCTAATCGAATAAACGTATTCGGCGCGTTAGAACTGAAAATGATAAAAAGAAAAAAGAATGAAAAAAAAAAAGAAAAAAAAAAAAAAAAATAGACGAGAATATGGTTATAGAAAAAAAAGCCCATATCTCGTAGCGACGATCAAAATTTTGTCGCGCGCGAAAGAGCCGGCACCGATGCTATTTTTGCCTTTGAGAGCGTATCCGTCTCGTGCACACTTACAAACTCGCACAACTCGTCCTCGTCCCTTCGTCCTGTTTATATCTGATCGTGGATCCTTCAGAAATCAAGGCTCCGGCGCATAGCTCGCTCAAGGGCCCTTTTTCGCGGACGCATTTGCATCAACACAATTAGCATTTCTCTCTCTTTCTCTCTCTTTCTCTCTCCGGTCTCTCTGTGAATTATTCAAAACTCTTAGAGTAGTGTATATATACAAGTATACTCTCTCACGTAATAATTCCCTGTTCATCGATTTCCTTGTCATGCATCTCCCGTATACACAATGCCCAGCTTTGTCTTCCTTTCTCTTGACGATCGCTATGCATAAAAGATCGCGCGTTTATTAATCAATTTCCTTCGTTTATGTATTAGATTAACGCTGTTTGATGAAGTTTTTGCTCAACGAAAAAATATATTTTGTGTATTTGTTTTGAGATATAAAAGAGTTTCAAATTTATTTTTTCGAAAATTAATTTTTTGTTTTAAAATTAAAAAAAAATTAATTTTTGCCAAGCTAAAGTATCAATGTTTTGAAAAAATTCCATTACTAATTTCGTGGAAATGTGTTAATAAATTCAAGGCTGTTCTTTAAAAATACAAAAATTTGATAATTTTATATTTGATTTAAATTAGAAAATAATAGTCATATACTTCATAAGAATAACATTTTAAAATTGAAGATTGTCTTTCATTACTAAGAAAAAATATTTTTCTTACCATAAAAAATGATTCCCCTTTGATAACAATTTATTGATTCAGTAAAATAAATATAGGTTTTACTGGATATAAGATAACATTATTTGTAAATGACAGAGAAAAATTTGTATTCTTGTAAACTATACTTTGTACTAGTTAAATAACCAACGCAATAATGGCTTTGTAAAATTCATCAAATGAGCAAATTATAAACAGTATTTGAATAGATATAATTATATAGGAATGCAAATAAAAATTCTGTATTTTAAAAAACTATTTTCTAATCATTAGTTATTAATCAAAATTAAATTTTATTAATCTTATTGCATATTAAAATTTAAAATACATTCGTTTATGGCCATAAACAAGTTCTATAAATTTTTATAAAATATTACTCGATTGATTGATAATTTCATTATAAAAGAAAAAAAAAATCTCTTCCAATTTCCATCGCTCCGACTAATTCAAAACAATTTATCAATCTCGTATCAGCGAACGACGTTGCACTAATTCATGCACACAATTAAGTATGAAGAACACTACAGCAAGAAATTTCTACTCGCTTAACGCGACTCGTATTTTATTTTCATCTTTCGTTTTGATTTTTATCTCTTCCTCGAGCGCGCGCGCATACGAGAGCAGTTGTCGCGATCGCGCGCGTGGTTACGCGCTGCGCGCATTAAGAGCTCATATCTCGCAAACAACGAATCTTTTGTTTAAGCTTTTTGTACGTGTTGCGTGTATATGTATTTCCTCGACGTCTCGACTCGTACTAAATGACGTTAAATACCTCGCGTCTTTCACCTCTTGCTCTCTTCGTTCACTCGCATCGTGCACACACACTCTCCCTTTCTCTCCTCTCTATGTGTACTCTTAGATTCCGGGATGGGAATTCGAATAATGGGACACGTTAGACTCGCCCAGTGTTGCGAATGGTAAAAACATCTGCGCTGAATAACGAGTTCACTTTGTGCATGTGATGAAATTATGAATGAGTTTGTTATGCGCCAAAAATGTCTTGTTATTTATAATTATGATAAATATATAATTATATGGTAATCTTTTTCAATATTTTATGCGGTACATTTAATTTATGGTATATTTAATTTTTTTTTTTTATATGATTGTGAAAAATAAATGACTTATTTTATTATTTCTTTTGGAGCTTAAAATATTTTTTAAAATTTTTTCAGCAAAATTAATAATTATAAAAGTAACACGTATATGCATAGTCTTTAGCAAAAGAGGATTTATAAAATTAATAGTTTAAATTTTCGTTTTCATAAAAAAAATTTAACAGTTTATTATAAATCCTTTTTTACCATCAAATTTTAATGCACTTAATTAAAAAATTAAATAATACAATAAATATATGTAAAAAATTTATTTTATTTAACGTTAATTTGTACTGTACTTTTTAATGATTAATAGCATCAAATAAAAAATATTACAATTTTTCTTAAAAATTGACAAATCTTTGGAATTGTGAATTTATAACAGAGATGTTTTTTTTTCACGCAGATATCTAACGATAGTTTTAAAAAAATCATCGTCTATTTGCCTCATTTAAAAGTCATAAATCCACCGATACCAACATGTTTATCAGTGTAACCACCGGCAGGATGGTTAGTTAAGGCATGATCGTTGATGCTGCCGTGTTTGTTGCCCCAAATTTTTTTGCCGCCCTTCGACGATCCAAGAGGTTTTTTCGTGCTCTTTGTTCACGTTGACACTGATTTGGCTATTATTATCGGACCATCGTCCACGACGCTGGAATAAATCAACGTGTAAATGTTGAAATTCGTTAAACGATTTAACGATTAAAATTGTTTTATTATACTTAAGCGCGAGGATTGAACGAGCCATAGCCAGGGAACTTTGGTGGATGGTGCGGCCTCGGTGGAGGTAAGAGCACTTGCGGTTTGCCTAAATTTACATCTATTGCTAACGATAATGCCACAAGAGCGAGGACTAAGAAAAGCACGAGGTACCTCATGATCGCATGGATTTTACTACAAAATCACATTGACTATTGAATGTTATTAATGTACGATGCACTAAATTTTAATGAAGTTTATATTTTTCATATTTATCGATGGATATGCAAATGCCGCAATGAAATTTTTTTTTCAAATAGTTTTATACATATTTTTTTTGAATAATATAAAATTACTAAAAAGGCATTAAATATTGTCATATTAATTAACTAGGTATAAAGGCGCCTAGTTTTTACCTCGTTGAAATGTATTTTTTCTTTGAATATTAATGCTTACCTTAATAGTATTCTCGATATTGAGTTATACTGAACTGAATAGAGAAAATTTCATAAGGTATTTGTGTTTCTTGAAATCGTCAAAAAGAAAATGAAATACAAAATAATTTTATCAAACAATAATACTGATAGCATCAAGGAATAACAAGAAGGATTATTCATAATATAAAGTAAACATCGTAAATTAAATTGTATTTAAATAAAAAGACGAAAGAATTTTATCTTTCAATATTACCTAAACACAGTGAAAATTTCTACCTTTGTTGAAGACTGTAAATCCCCTTAGTTATCAGAAATTATTCACACGCAATGTGTTCAAATGTTTACTCGAGCAAATTGTGCAGTTCCGTAAAAATTCAACCCGCTATTATTGACAGTTGCCTTTTTTGATTATACAATAGAAATTATTAAAGGTAAAAATATTAACGATAATTTATAACAACACAAACGACGTAATTTTGAGTAATACAGTAATAAGTACATTTTTTTCAACAATTATTTTAAATTGCATGTTTAAGCAACTGTTAAATAATATAGTTTTAATAATTTTAATAAAACAAGTTTGTAAATTAACTAGACATTTATTAATTTTATTTTTATTGAGGTTTGAGCTACAGTGTAATTTTTAAAGGCAAAAAGAATATATATATATAAATATATTTATTACAATTATGTTAAATCTGACTTTAATGCTACTATATTTATTATTGCCACATTTATTATTTTAATCCTTCTAACTGATCTTCAATATTTTTCAAAATTTTTCTATTTTGATCATTTACATCAAAAGTAGCTTTTCCATCAATTTCTAATGATTTTCGGTAACGTTGGTAACACTGTAAACATTTAATACTTATTCGTTATGGATTCGCAAATAATTAATTAATATTGAATAGTAATAATCTTTTACTTGCATTGGAAAATATCAACGGTTTACCGGAAAGATCTATAACTGGTCGGTTTGGCTAAAAAATTAATTACAAAAATAAATATTTTTGAATATTTTTTTTTTATAGCAAACTTTAATTTTAACCGATGGATTTCTATTTTACTTACAGGAAGATGATTGATTGGGAAGAATGGATTATCGTCCGAAAAAGGTGGTTGTCCTGGTATGTTCGATTTAATAGGAAAAATCACGTCACCAGATATAACAGCACTTTCAGATAAAGCGATTGCAACGAGTAACAAAATAAATATATGAAACTTCATTTTTGAAAGTTGAGATGTTTTACTGAAATAAAATGAAAAAAATTGTATTATAAGTGAATCAAAATGAAGAATTAGCTGATGTGATGTAGCAATGCAAAAATAACAAATAACGACTTTAAATTTAATAAATTAACAAAATTTGTATTTTGTTCGTTGTCGAACAAAAACTTTCTAGCAATGAATTTGACAACTAAAGTAATTTTGAACAAACATGTATTAGGTTATTTTAGATCTGTAATTTGAAATTATTACATGTAATGTTAATTTAATTAGAAAATATCGAAATCAAATATAATATTGCAAAATAGTTAAGGCATAGGCAAAAATAACGATTATAATAGTATAAATTTTATTAAAGAAAAGTAAAATTTTCTTTTGAAAATTTATTTATGCTCATGCTCATTTTTTTATGTTAATCAGTTAAAGTACATACAAAAACGTGCAATGATTTACAATTAATTAAATTTTCAAGTATAATTTAACTTAACTAAGAATACTTCTATTGTGAAAAATATTAAAATAAATTATCAAAAAATTAATATTTTACAGTAAAGTTATTTATATAATTTAAATGCTAATCGAATTCTTCAAAAATTAAAGTTTTTATTGGCAATTCTTTATAAACGAAATTTCATTTAAACTATTTTTATTATTTACTTACTCATAATTATTATTTTTTTTAAGATGTCATGTTACGATTGTGTATATGAATACTTACGTATACGTCAAATAATTTTTAGTTGAAGACTAATAAAAATTTGACGAAAATCTTGCTATTTATACCGGTCGATTTATGTTCAATACATTCAAAGAACAAAAAATTTTATACCGATAAGACCAACTGATAAAGAAAAGTCACAACCTTTATGTTGTTGTACATGATTTTATAAGACTGTTTTTAAACATAATTGTAATAAAAGCTAGGTATCTATAACTTTTATCTAAAGTAAGTCAATAGTAATTTAAGAATTCGTTAAAAATAATGCCATTGCCGCAATTTTTCTACTTATTTTGAAGCAATAAAAATACTTTATTGTATTTTGAATTGTGTCGAGAATAACAATGTTAAATATAACAAGATATAAAAATTAGTATAACTCTTAAGCTATCCACAGACAAAATATAATTTATTTTTTAATTTATACAAAAATACATTCAAATTTAAAAATAAAGGGTTTTCCTTTCATTATCAATATGATAATATAATAATCGTTGCACTTTTTAAAAATATTACTTGTTGCACAACTTATTCTTTTTAAATTGTTTTCTTCTCGATTAATTAAAAGCTGATATAACATTAAACTGAAACAAATTGGTACGTCTTATCAAAATCTTTCTCAAAATAATTAGCAAACATTTTAGAAATATTTTATTGCGTAGGTAAATGTATATAAATCATATTAAGAGTTATTATATGTATATTCAGCGATAAAAATAAAGAAAACCATTTTTATATTGAAACCATGAATATTTTATTTATTGTTAAAATTTTTACAAGATTCCATAACAAAAATAATTTCCAAAAAGGAGATGCATGTTGAATATAAATTAAAAAATGTAGTGTCGTTTTGATGCCAAGAATATGAATTTTCATGAATAATTTTTACGCAAGTATAAATTTAACCCCATTGAAAAGATCCACTAATGCCGACATGTTTATCTGTGTGACCACCAGCCGGATGACTAGCTCCAGCATTGACGTTTATGCTGCCGTGTTTGTTGCTCCAAACTTCTTGCTGACCTTCGACGTGCCATGAAGTTTTTCCGTTTTCTTTATTTACTCCACCGGTTACTTGACCCTTATGATGTTTGCGCTTTGGTTGGGCGTCAACAGCTACCATAACTACTACTATGAGCAGCGACAAAGTGGCTGTGAATTTCATCTTAACTAACTTTGGAGCTGAAAAATATTTGATTTAAACATTCTAAAAACTTCTTTTTATTATTAATTCCTCGTTTCTTGAAACATAATGATCGAATTTAAATATAGAAGAGCCTAAAGTAAAATTGTTCCAATAATTTGAGGTAATAATTCGATTTGCATCAATCTTTCATGATTCCTATGAGTTTTATTTCTAATAACTTAATTTTAAAACTTATGTGAATAAATTATAAAATGTTTTCCAATTTTTAAATAGATGCGAAATTCGAAATTTTATATTTTATTACTACTGTTTCTTATAACAATAAAAAACAATATTAGAATAATATAAAATCATTTTCAAAATTCCACTCGAATTTCTGTTTTTTTAATTAAACTTAACGAAAACTGATCGATAAAAATTATGTTACAAGATACTTACAGGTAACAAAGTTGACTGTAATGAAGGTTTAATGTACTTTAATTATTAAACGCAGTCTCTTTTCTCTTTTATATAATTATTTCAGTTTAAATTAAATGTTCCTCACTTACTAAGAGATAAGAATTCGCAAATTCTTTCTTCTTATCATTTTTGCAATGAAACATTCACGGGTGTATTGAAATTTTTTATTTATACTTTTAATTTTAAAATAAAAGCTTATCACAAATTTGTTTAACATTTATAAATATAACTTCAATTTATATAATGAGTATAAATTTAGGGTATTCCCAATTTGTTAATATTTGCATTTTAAATATTTTGAAAAAATGTTACAAATTAGTACTCGTTCTTTTTAACAAGGCAACTCTGTTTCTTGTCGCATTCTTTTAAAGTATAAATACCCGTGATATCTTAGGTCGTCATAAGTTTTATTGCGATTGTCACTCTAAGCACAGGTAAGCAAAAGATTGAAAATATTCAAGATGATTTTATTTCAGTCCACTAATTAATGCTAAAATGAAATATACAAGTTTTATTTACCGTTGATCAGTACGAAATAAAATATATAAAAGAACAATAATCGAAATAAATACACGTGTAATCAGCATTTATTTTTAATTTTATCAAATCATCAGCATATGTTAGTAGTAATATTTCAGGATAGCGGTGAGCAAATCGGTAACAAATTAAGGGGGGAAATCACAGTAGCACACAAAAAAATAGGCATATTTTCGGGAATTAATTTTGGCTGAATAAAAGTATCAATCGAAAATCTGTAAAGTAGGTTTTATAGCAATACTAAAAAAGTACAAAATGTAATTTTTTCAATAAAAAATATTTAAAAATAGCGGCTGCGCAGCATATGCCCCAAGGCGCCTATTTTTGAAAGTGTGTCAATGGCCGAAGACGTAGACTCCTTAATTTTTAACCTGGAAGAAAAAATTAAAATTTTTTAGTTTTTATATAACAACAGCTAGCGAGCTACGTAGGAATTTTTCGATGTATTGATTTTTCACAAAATGGTGCATGTTTGAAAATAAAGTTAAATTTTTAACAAAAAAAAACGCCATCAAATCTTCGATAAAAAAGACTAAGCCATATAAAATAAAAAATCCTACGTAGCTCCGTGAAGAAAGATATTTCAAAGCTACTGTCAAAATTTCAAGTCGATCGGTAAAGATTTGCTCGAGTTATGTCTTCGGCGAGCTCAAAAAAAGTGGTTTCGAGAAAAACGCGTTTAAAGTTTTAAGTACTGAGAAACCATACCTGAGTGGCGTTACCGCAGAATGAAAAATTTGGGCACTCGGACACTTTTGCCGTGTTCCATCATTTGGTATATTATTTTTAAGACCCTAAAGCACCTTTTAGGCGAAAAAAATTTTTTTCGAAAAATTGAAAATTTTACTGTGATTTCCCCCCTTAAAGAACACATCTCGAGCGATCGTTTTATTTTCTAAATTAAACTTGTTAAATATTTTTTGAATTTATTTAATTAAAATTATTATCATAATTAATTATTAGCTATTTTAAGAATTCAAAATAATTGACAACTTAAAGTTTCGGAAAAATATGTTCACCTGAAATGATAAGTTTTTTACCGCTCTGTTAAGCTATACATATATATCTTTAAATAAAAACAATAGTAAATTTTATTTTTCGCTTGAACTACACCTTAAATTATTTATAAAATTTGAAAAAATACTTAAATACATTTTTTATAATATTTTTCAGCTTCAAAATAAGTAAACATGAAATTCTTATCAAGTTTGTTGCTGCTCGTCGTAGTAGTTATGGTGGCAGTCGAAGCTTTTCCAAAAGACAAACACGATGGTAAAATAACTGGTGGCATAAATAATGAAGGTGGAAAAACGTCATGGCACATTGAAGGACAGCAAAAAGTTTGGGGCAACAAACATGGCAGCATTAATGTTGGAGCTGGTGTAAACAAGCAACCTGGTAGCAAACCTCAAGGAAGTGTAGGTATCAGCGGATCGTTCCAATGGGGCTAGTTTTTTTAAAAATTTTAAAAACGAATTATTATGATGCATGTACGATTATTTGTAATATATGACGTAATCCAATTAAGTAATAGTATGTTTTTTTAAATAATTGATTTTCAAATAAATCTATAAAAGGATATAGAATTTCTTAATTTATTTTATTCTTTTATTCCTTAATCTACGATACGATATTTTATTATTTTTGGATTAACAGCATAATAAGAAACTGCTATTGAGTGTTGAAAAATAATCTTCTTAAGGTACTAATAAACATTTTTCGAAAATAAAATATTTTATTATTACACCAAATAAGCTTGTTAATATTTTAATAATGTATAAAATTATAAATACGAAGTATTTAAAATTTGTATGAAACTTGAATTTTCAATTATAAACTATATCATGTAAAGAGTTAAAATTGTCAAAAAGTTTAATGAGTTTATTTAAATATATCTGCCCAAAATAAAGTTTTATTTTCAAACATTAATCGTCCACCTCAAATCACATTATGAAATGTGTAGAAATGCTGAACGTAGCAAATATTGCAGCGGATAAAATAGAAAAGGATATAAGATGCATGACTAAGTGATATTACGATGTCGCAAAAGGACTTCAGAAATTGGTATTTACCTATGTGCTGGTGGAACACCATTAACTTGTTCCGTTAGGAATAAGTTGTTTTGAATACATCTTGGTGTATAATCATGTATTCTTAGTAGTGTCTTAGTTGCCATCATTGGCAAATTAAATAAAAGAATCATTCATAGAATGATTTGTTTATATAGTAGTAAAAGCATGCAAAAGATTAAATAAATTAAAGATTACTAAAAATAATAATACTAAAAATAATAATTAAATTATAGTATTTTTCCAATTTAATTGAAGATGCAAGTTTCAACATGTAACATTCATTCATTAAGATTTTTTTAAAATTAAATATAATATTAAAAAATATAAAATCATTTTTAAAATTATAGTTGGATTTCAATTTTAAATTTTAGCATAACTCAAAATAATCTATACAGATTATATGAAAAAATAGTTCGAAGTTATTAATGGCGGAGATTTAAGGTACTTAGTCAATTTTTAATTGACTTTTCTTATCCGTAGATAATTATATTAAAATCCTCTCTAAAAAAAAATTATAGCCGACGCTTGTCACGTGATCACGTAAGATTTTGTCATGCGAGAGAAAAAGAAAGAGAAATATGTTGGGTTAGAAGCATTAACCTTTAAATAATTTTTAAATTATAATTGTTGAAGCAAATAAAATATACTTATTTACTTATTTATTACTCATTGTATTGTAATTATATATTTAAAAAAATAAATACTATATTTAACTTGTAATAATAAAATTTATTTAATTTATTTTTAAAATATCATTCTTTATTCTTGCGCTAAAGAGCTCTTCTTTTTTTAAATAGATCCTCTGGGGACATCTTTTCTATATTTTTCTCATGTACAATGTAAGAAATGTCGAGGCACAGAATCGAGATAGGATTTCCTGAAAAAAAAAAAAAAAATAAATAAATAATAATAATTGTGAAAAACTTAGTTTTTATCTATTAATTAAAATAAATGATATAATTATTTTCATTACTTATGATTGTCATGTTTCACCAGTTACGTACCAGTGACGGTAACGCAATCTCCTTTATCAAGCGTTGAAGAACCGAATTTGATAACTCTAATGGTGATTTTATATGTCCCGTCGGTTATGGCGCCACAGCTGTATGTCATCGATTCATTTCGGCTTACCGATGAAGTGAATTTTGTTTTGATATAACCGCTGATACCTAAAAAAAAAATTAAAGACAATTATCAATAATAATTATATTATCATATATATTAAATAATTACATAAAAGTAAACTTACGTATTACGTATTACTAGTATTTGTGATAGAACTTAAAATTTACTTCTTTAGTAGCAGCATTAATTGGTGTTATCATTGTTTCATGAATTCCAATTTACTCCATTACTGTGTTTTCTTGGATTATTAATTCAAAAGGAATTAAATTCTGGGATTCTTTGAAAAAAGTTGATGAAACAGCTTTATAATAACCTTTATCAATATGTACAATCCATGCATATAAAATAAAAAATTGTAAAATTGTAAGAAAAAATATGATATTTTTAAATAATAATAAATTTCTTTTACCTTATTTATTAAAATACCATCCTTATATTTATTAATTAGCTCTGGTCTTCAAATCAAACACATTCTATGTTTGTTGCCATTAGACAAAACAAATTTGAAAAAATGATATTTTATTTTTTTGTCAACTTCGACGGGTGCAACAACTCCATCCACAAATCCAACGATCTCACTAAATACAAAAAAAAAATTATAAATTTTATATATTTATTATAAATAAAATTTAAAAAAAATTTGAGGAAGAAAATAAAGATACCGAAGTGTCGCTGATCTGTTATGTACTAATTGAAAGTTTTTTTTTAATGAAATAATTTTATAAGCCCATTTTTACGAAATATTCAACAGTAAAATTTAACATACACGGAATTTACTTACGATGGAATGTTATTATTAAGTTAAAAGAAGTTAAGTTTAATTATGATAGATATTTTTAAAATAATATAAGTTTAATAAAAATGATTGAAGTATTTAGTCGCGCGTGTGGCTAGATCCGACAGTTTCTACTTTATAAACTATAACCGCATAATTAAAGCGTTACAAAATTTAAAAATTAATTAAATGTCACAATAGTTTATTTAGAAAGAAAATACATGTTTGTTTTATGAAATTGTTTTAAATAACAAAAAGCTATTAAAATTATTAATATTATTTCTAATTCAATTAAATTAATGTAAGATTAATTCTTGTAAGTTTATCATAAACTATATTATAAATGAAAAAGATAAATAATACAATTGTCACTGATTGTTTTTGAATACTTAAATAGTTAAAATTCATTTTTTTAATAAATTTAACAGCAATGATGTATTATAAAAAAAAAGTAAAAACTATTATTTCGTCAAATTTTTTAACGTGTTATTAAAGAGATTAACCCCAATGGAAAGATCCACCAATGCCAACTTGTCCTTGGGGTTTGCCATTGAGCTGTTTGTTGGCTCCGTCTCTGACGCGGATACTTTCGTGATCTGGCGAGCGAACGACACGGAATTGGAAAAACCATTTAACCTTTAATAACCTGATAAACGATGTTAGCTACTGAGTAATTGGCCGGTGAATGATAGGAAATGGAGTTTGTTTGGACGCGGCTTTTGCCTGTAAGGTTTGGCTGCTACCATAGCCACTACGACGAGCAGCAACAGACTTGCCAGAAACTTCATGATTGGAATTTTAAAATATTTAAACCATTTTAATTGATTAACAAAATTAAATAATGACAAATAATCAAATTGTATTAATCATTTCTTCACGTATAATAATATTTTTTAATATTTCTTATTATTTTAATGTAAATAATTATAGTATAAATAATATAAATAATATAAAATAATTATAATATAATAATTATAATATAAAAAAATGTAATGTATTTTAATATAAATAATCATTATAAATACTTATTTATATCTTATGTTTTCACTAATGCAATAAAAAGATGATTTACTTTGTAAAGGATGTGTCAATCGGATGAGACAATAATATAATAACGAAAATGAGTATCGATACTCTTGTATTCGAAAGTTTTTTACTTCATAATTATTTATCACTTATATCTACTTACTGATACTAATCATTTGATATACTTTCACAACACTTGAATAAACAAAGCCAATAAAATCATATATCGGGGTATCCCCGCTTATTACATAATCATTGTTTATCAAGAGTGCAGATATACAGTAAATTACGATAAAAAATTAAATGGAATCTCAGATATAAATAAATTAAAACCCGTCAGTATTTTAGAAGGTTATTAAAACCTAAACATAAGATGTAAAGTCCCGTTTGTTTTCTTCGTTATCATATTTATGAAAGTATGACATATGCAAACTTTTGATGTCCCCACTTTAGTAGAAAAGCGAGGAAATGAAATTGTATAAATATCTGAATCGTAATTGAAAGAACATCACAATCTCGCAGATCATTGTTTAGTACGAGTAAGTACATTTTTTATATAAAATTAATTATTTTAAATACTACAATATTATATATAGAAATAAAAATAAAAATTTTGAATTAATATCTGAAATCAATTTATAATCAGAATGCAGAGTTAATAAAATATAACTCCAATGATATTTTTTTTTTCTAGTCACAAAAACACGATGAAATTGCTCGTTAGTCTGTTGCTGCTCGTCGTAGTGGCTATGGTAGCAGCCAAACCTTACAGGCCTCCGGTGCAAAAGCCGAATCCAAACAAACCCTATATCCCATCTTTCCCCGGCCAAGGACCGTTCAATCCCAAAATTCCCTCTCTACACGGAGTAAGTTTATCTCTTTTTTTATAATTTCTCAGTAGCTGGCATGGTTTATCGGAGTATTAAAGGTCAAATTGTATTTTCAGAACCGCGTCGCTCGCTCTCCACAAAACGGCAAAATCGAAATTCACGGAAAGAAGGAAGGTGGAAAGACCTCCTGGAACGTAGAGGGACAACACAAAATTTGGGGTAACGAACACGGAAATATCCACATCAGCGGCGGAGCCAATAAACAGCCCAATGGCAAACCTCAAGGTCAAGTTGGCATCGGTGGATCTTTCCATTGGGGTTAATCTTTTTGACAACAAGTTAAAAAATTTGACGAAATATTAGTTTTTACTTCTTTTTATAATACGTCAATGTTGTAATTTATTTTTATTTATAATACAATATATAAATAACGATCTTTATTATAATTAATTCTGTAGTTTTATATTTATTTTTATCTTAAATTTATCAGTTTTAAAATAAATAATAATAAATTTAATATCAAATGATATATTGTACTTAACGTGACGGAAGAATAGTAGTAAATATTAGTTCAAACTTATTGAGTAGTGTCTCATAAAGCAAAAAAAAGTTATCACAGAATGCAATTGAATACTATGAATAGCAATTTTAACAAGTAGTCAATAAATTATCTCAAAAATAAAAACAACCATTAAATTGTAGACGCACAAAATAATTGCGAATATTTAAATAAGTAATCGAGGTCAGTTGGTAGGTGCTGTTGTTGGTATGATCAGGCCAAACTAGCAAATATATTAGGGGTCAAAGTGAATTCCGCGTGTATACAGTTACATTTTTTATGGATGCATGTGCTATTCGTATGAATATAGGTGAAATTTAAATAAGGATCTATATTTTAAATTAAATTTAAATTAGTGTGATGTAATAAGAAGTCAAAATAAGCACAAAATTTGATATGGGTTGCGTATTTATTTTTTTATACGGTCTAACCTTTTAAATATCTGTTATTATTATAGAATTAAAATATTAGAATATATAGAATAATGCTATCAATGATGCTATGAATATTATCGTATTAATATAAAATGTTGACTCTTAAAGAAAAATCATAAGTGAAGTATTTAGAAAAATATTTGAGGCAACGAATCAAAATAACTAAAGAATTTGAAAGATTACATTAAGAATAAATCGCGGATGTATGTGAGGCACAGAACAATGTTAGAATAATGAAACCAAGAACGTTACGATAAGATCATAATCATAAAATAGTTCTCAGAATTTAAGAAAGCAATTTAAATAAAAAAACCTTTAAGTAGATTTAGGAGAAAGTAAAAATCTGTTATGACCTTAATGCATGCATTAGATAATTTCTTGAGTTAGTCGCGATTATTTAGATTTTTATGATTATATAATTTTTAATTATTATCGCACACTTATTTTTAATCGTATTTGGTATTAATTCTGCATTATCATATCTTAGGATAACTTTGTAATCAGTATTTGAGACGTGCGGTGATCTGAAAAACGAATGTTCAATAAGATAAGTGAATAAAAATTGAGCATATAAAAAAAAAATAATTTAAAAGATAGGTTCAAACTTAGGTATAATACCTGTATATAAAAATAAACGCATAATATTCTACAAAAAAAAAAAAAAAATGCGACTATAAAAATTTCTACGTTTAATTTAGTTTGTTTCTGTGTGGTTATAAATAATGTAAAATAAATATAAAATTAAAAGCTTTATGGTACGTTCTTAAGAATCTCTTAAATTTTTTTTTTTTTTAACTTTCTTCGCTCGAATCCATTTTTAGTCCCTTATTTTTTTTCTTTCTTAGTGTTATCAAAGTTAATTACTCTGTTATAATAACTATTATAATAAGTTTTTTATAATAAAACTAATTATACTTATCATGATTCTAACTAAAAAAATATAAAGAATTTCAATATTAGAAGTAAATATTAATTAGCCGAAATTATTTTAAAATTTTTGGATTTATATAGTGTAACGGTCCACCTGGTAAAATAACGCGTCAAATCGAATTGATAGAATCGATTTCTTATTTTCAAGTTTGAATGCTGGAACCGGTGTTTTACCGTGTTATAAATTTTTATTTTATTATAAGATGGAACTTTGTACACGCTCTAGTTGACGCAACGAGGAAGACATCACGTCAGTCGCGAAAATTTCATCGCGAGCTCGCCTTCGCGCGACGTATGCTGTAATTAAATCATAAATATTTAGTGCTATTGTTAGTATGATTCTTAAATAATTATTTTACTCTTGAAGTTTTATTATCTGTTCACACTGCGTACCTAAATATCAGGCACAGTACTAAGTTCGATGATAACGTTCAATTATAAATTTTATAAATAATCTTTCGTTAGGCTCGATTAAATATATTTTTTTTTAATAATTTGAGCAATTGAGTAACTAACAACATTTAAGAGTTCATCCACGATACAGTGCTTTACTCAGTATTGCATAGTAATGGCATAGTATGGTCGTGGATAATTGAGGGGTGTAAAAACAAGCATAGCATTTTCGACTTTAATCATTTTTACAAAAAGTAATAAAAACCTATAACTCCAAAGAGACACATTTTTTGCTATTTAATAGATTATTATTCAATGTAAATAAAAACTAAATTCAAACAAAATTCACATAGAGATTTAACGAAGGTAACTGTAACAAGAAATTTCGAGTTCACAAAAAAAAGGGAGTTGGTCATTTTTGCTTCTACATCACTTACTTCTAAATTTAAATTTAAAAAAATCTCAGTCTCTCTCTCTCTCTCTTTGTTCTATTTAAATACAAGTTAATTTTTATTGAATCATTTTATAATGTTAGGACTTGAATAAATTTAACGCTCAGAATTTTAATTTAAAAGTTAAGTTAATCTTTATTAAATTTATTGATGAAACGAGAAGAAATTTTGTTGTCCGGTCGATCGAGAATGATTGTTTGATTATTTATTTTAATATAATATCAATTTATTTAATTTCAAACTTTTCGTTTGTTATTTATTTTTGTATAATACAAGTTTATAACATTTTAATCAAAGATTAAATGAAATTCTTTTCTTAAATTAGGCGCACGCGACTTACCAATAATCAATAAAAACAATTTTTAAATATAAAAAAAGTTATATATTTAAAAACGGCTATTAAAATACTATTATGAATCAACCCCAGTGGAAAGATCCTCCGATGCCAACTTGACCTTGGGGTTTGCCATTGGGCTGTTTGTTGGCTCCGCCGCTGACGTGGATACTTCCGTGTTCGTTACCCCAAATTTTGTGTTGTCCCTCTACGTTCCAGGAGGTCTTTCCACCTTCCTTCTTTCCGTGAATTTCGATTTTGCCGTTTTGTGGAGAGCGAGCGACGCGGAGCTGAAAATACAATTTGACTTTTAATACTCCGATAAACCATGTCAGCTACTAAGTAATTATAAAAAAAGAGATAAACTAACTCCGTGTAGAGAGGGAATTTTGGGATTGAACGGTCCTTGGCCGGGGAAAGATGGGATATAGGGTTTGTTTGGATTCGGCTTTTGCACCGGAGGCCTGTAAGGTTTGGCTGCCGCCATAGCCACTACGACGAGCAACAACAGACTTGCCAGAAACTTCATTGTGTTTTCGTAACTAGAAAAAATTAAATACAATAATACAAAAACGAAAATTAAAATATAGAAGAATTTAATGAAATAATAACTTGAATGCTATTACAATGCCATGATGCTCTTTATTAAATTTTGTACTTAGTAAAATTATAAATGAAAATTTGACGTTGCCATAATCAAATCTTAAGTATTAGATAAGTAATAAAATTATGTTGCCTTTTTATTGTTTCCAATCATAATATTCACAATTTCGTTGTTCTTTTTGCGATTTAAACATTTCAATTTTTGATATTACAGGCGTTTTTAAATTATGAAATTTTGAGAAGCAGGGGTATATTAATTGGTGGTCTAAAGTCAAAATGCGTTCTATGCAAAGATGGTATCAAAAATTTAGGTCGCGGGACATAAAGCAAGATAAACTTATGAGACCAAAGAAGTTTGATGAGGATCTTGTGAAAGCTTTAATGGGTAACATTATACGATTGACTACGAGGAAGACCAGGGATAAATTTTAGCATTAATCATGCACTAATTAAAAACGACTTAAAGCTCGGCTTTGTTTCATGAATTTTTATTATAAGTTTAAATATTAGACATTGAAATTTATTCAAGAAAAATAATACGACTTCTTTACCAACCTAATACTTATATATTAATTATATACTTTTTTATAAATGATAATTAACGATATTTATGGTTGCTTCTGCATGTAGTATGATTTACAATAAATTATTTTATAGAGAACTGTACTTACTCGCACTAGACAATGATCTGTCAGATTATAACGATCATTCAATAAAGACTCAGATATTTATACTAAAGATTTCTGTTTTATGTTACTTCTCTAATGAAGTGGGAGTAACAAAGTTTACATGAGTCACATTTTCATACACGTGATAACAAAGAAATCTGGAAACGGGACTTCACTTTTCATATTCAGGTATTAATAAATTTCTAGTGAATTATTGTTGGGTTTCAATGTGTATATATATATATATATATATATATATATATATTTAGAATTCCATTTAATCTTTTCTTAAAATTTACTATAAGTCTGTACTGTAGTTTAACAATGATTATGCGATAAGCGGGGATACCCCGATATATGATTTTATTGGCTTTGTTTACTCAAGTGTAATGAGACATTATAAACAATTAGTATTGATACTTAGATTAAAGTGATAAATAATTCAACATTAGTACTCTTTCGTCATTCTATTATTGTCTCATCTGATTTACACATTTTTTTAAAAGTAATTCATGCTTTCATCATATTATTATAATAGAAAATATAAATAAATATTTAAACAGAATAATTATTATTAGAATAAAGAGAAATCTTTAAAAATAATTTAATATAATACTATAGATATTTAATAATTTAATACTATATTTACGATAAGTAAAGATAAGATTAATGTTTTATAATTATTTTTCATCGTTCAACTTTTTCAAAAAATGTATAAGTAATGAAAATTGAGATAATAAATTAAAATAGTTTAAATATTTCAGAATCCCAATCATGAAGTTTTTGGCAAATATGTTGCTGCCCCTTGTAGTGGCTATGGTAGCAGCCAAACCTTACAGGCCTCCGGTGTAAGAGCCGCGTCCAAACAAACCCCATCTTTTCTCAACTTTCTCCGACCAAGTACTCAGTAGCTAGCATCGTTTATCAGGTTATTAAAGGTTAAATGGTTTTTCCAATTCCGTGTCGTTCGCTTACCTGAACGCGGAAATACCCACTTCTGCGGCGGAGCCAACAAACAGCCCAATGGCAAACCCCAAGGATAAGTTGGCATCGGTGGATCTTTCCACTGGGATTGATGTTAGATTAAGACCTTTTTTAAATCTGTTTTAACGATTATTCGCTTTTTTATAACGTACTTTTGCTTTAATAATATTTGTAATTTTATCAATGAATAAACGCGTTAAAAATAAATTGTTAAATTAATTTAGTAATATCTTTTTTAATCTTATGTTTCATAAAAGAAATTTAAAACGACGGCAACCTGCAGTTTACGATAAATTCAAAGGGAAGAAATGATACAATTAGAGATTTATTTTTAAATAAATCTATTCATTTTTTTATTTAAGTTTTTTTTTTTTTTAACTTTATTGATATTCGAAATGTGATTTTTTCATTCGATATTTTAATCGTAACTGCCGTTTCTCGTTCTTCTTTCATTTTCTCTCGTTTTATTTTGTTTTCATATTTTTTTGTTATTTTATTACCAACCTACTACATTCCACACAAGGTTTTCACACAACGCAGATGTATAAGAATCCGCAAGGTTTGGATAAGAAGCCGTGAACGAAAACAGTCGGGAAAATCTATATATATAATTAATATATTTCTTTGTGAAAATTGATCGACAAATCATTAAATTGACAGTGCACTTGACTTTTTGTTATTAAAATCAGTAATCCTGGTAAAGTTCATAATTTTGACAATCCATTACGGCAATTAAACGATTTTTTTTTATTGTAATTTATTTTTAGTCGCATCCTCCTTGTTAAACGATTTTTAATTTTTAAAGTTTGTAACGTTTTTACAGTTTATCAAATGATCAAAAATCTAAAAATTAATACTATCAACGATAAATAATTTTCCATAAAAATGAATTTATTGTCATTAATCTATAAAAAGTATATATCAAAAATATTTAAGGTTGTGCGATGTTAAAATAAAATTTGTATCTTAATTACTTAAAAGTACTCATACTAATAGGTTGATTGATCAATGTTCAAAATTAATTTATTTGATTATATTTTCTCATTTATCATACTTATAGAATATTTGTATTATTCATCAGAAATAGTGGTTATCAAGTGATTTTTTGATACATTTCTTAAAGAATTGATAAGTTCATAAGATATTAAGTATGCCTGTGTGATGTATAATTTAACGTTTGATAATTAGAACTACAGTTAATAGTATTAAATTGTGATCAATAATAACTATTGGATATAAGAACAAGTCTACAGTTTACTTTGTTTGATTCTTATATTCAAACATAGATATAACTCGTATTAATATAAGCCAAAACGGGGTTTAAATGTTTTTCTTTTAATGTTTCCCTAAATGTATTACTGTAAAATTGTTATTATTAACATTACTAATCATAAATTAGGTCAACGAACTAAAAATGGAACAAAAACCATACAATTAATAAAAAAAATCTTTATTTCCATTATATTAAAAGTATAAATAAATTACAATAAGCTAATTTTTCTTAATAATTCAAAACTTGTTATCACGAAGATCAACCCCAGTGGAAAGATCCACCGATGCCAACTTGACCTTGGGGTTTGCCATTCGGCTGTTTGTTGGCTCCGCCGCTGATGTGGATACTTCCGTGTTCGTTACCCCAAATTTTGTGTTGTCCCTCTACGTTCCAGGAGGTCTTTCCACCTTCCTTCTTTCCGTGAATTTCGATTTTGCCGTTTTGTGGAGAGCGAGCGACGCGGTGCTGAAAATACAATTTGACCTTTAATACTCCGATAAACCATGTCAGCTACTGAGTAATTATAAAAAAAGAGATAAACTTACTCCGTGTAGAGAGGGAATTTTGGGATTGAACGGTCCTTGGCCGGGGAAAGATGGGATATAGGGTTTGTTTGGATTTGGTTTTTGCACCGGAGGCCTGTAAGGTTTGGCTGCTACCATAGCCACTACGACGAGCAGCAACAGACTTGCCAGAAACTTCATAATTGGAATTCTAAAATATTTAAACTATTTTAATTTATAATCTCAATTTTCATTACTTATACATTTTTTGAAAAAGTTGAACGATGAAAAATAATTATAAAATATTAATCTTATCTATATTTTTGTAAAAATAGTATTTTTGAATATATTTTATTATTATAAATAATTATTTTAATAAATGTTATTATTATGTTTTTATTAATGTAATGAAAACATGACTTACGTCGTTAAGGTGTGTCAATCGTTAGGATGAGACAAAAGTAATATGATGGCGAAAGTAAGTACCGATGCTCTTATATAGGAAATCTGTAATCACTGCATAATTATTCATCACTTATATCTACGTACTGATACTAATCGCTCAACACATTCAATCGCACACAATCAATCAGAACAGATGGGGCATCCCCGCTTATCGTGTAATTATGAAATGTGTACAGAGTAAAAGTGGATTGTAATTCGGTGGAAAGAAACCGTGAAATTTTGCTGCAACTTACTAAATGAATTATTTGCACTTGAAGATTACAAGTAAAGCCCCGTTTATTAAATTATTATGTTATCGTATATATGACTCATGCAAAGTATTGCTATCCCCACTTCAGCATAAGAACCTCCTGCAACGTACAACAGAATTTCGTGTATAAATATCTACGTCTTAATTGAATGAGTATCACAGTCTCGCAGATTATTGTTTGGTTCAAGTAAGTTATCTCTTGTCAAAAATATTTTATTCTAAATCTTATTCCATGCACAAGCAGCCTTAAAGTCATTAATTATCATTTGAAAAAATATACAAGCTTTGTAAAAATTTCTTAAAATTGAATTATGAAGACAACAATGTTTCATTTATACTATTACTTAGCATTAAATTTACTTAATACGTGTGCCATGATGATTTTTTTATATGTATTTCGAATACTATGTATATTTTATACATGAATAATGCGTAATATTTAAATATGTTACTGTGCATTAAGACATAATATTTGATCTATTATTAAATCTTCGTAGTATTAATGCATTTTATTTTTTTCTAGAAACAAAAAAAAATAGAAATAATGAAATTCCTCGTCAGTTTGTTGTTGCTCGTCGTAGTGGCTATGGTAGCAGCCAAACCTTACAGGCCTCCGGTGCAAAAACCGAATCCAAACAAACCCTATATCCCATCTTTCCCCGGCCAAGGACCGTTCAATCCCAAAATTCCCTCTCTACACGGAGTAAGTTTATCTCTTTTTTTATAATTACTCAGTAGCTGACATGGTTTATCGGAGTATTAAAGGTCAAATTGTATTTTCAGAACCGCGTCGCTCGCTCTCCACAAAACGGCAAAATCGAAATTCACGGAAAGAAGGAAGGTGGAAAGACCTCCTGGAACGTAGAGGGACAACACAAAATTTGGGGTAACGAACACGGAAGTATCCACATCAGCGGCGGAGCCAACAAACAGCCCAATGGCAAACCCCAAGGTCAAGTTGGCATCGGTGGATCTTTCCACTGGGGTTGATCTTCGTGATAACAAGTTTTGAATTATTAAGAAAAATTAGCTTATTGTAATTTATTTATACTTTTAATATAATGGAAATAAAGATTTTTTTTATTAATTGTATGGTTTTCGTTAAATTTTTAGTTGACCTAATTTACGATAAGTAAAGTTAATAATAATAATTTAAATTGTCAATAAAATATTGTAATAATATATGTGACACGTTTAGGGTAGACTGTAATGTACCATCTGCAGTATGTTTCAAAAAGAATATTTATAACTATAGATGTTTTCAACATTTTAATATAAAAACAATATCAAAACAATGTTACGTATCTAGTAAGCATCCGAATCAAATTGTATATTATCCAGTTAATATTGTCTGTGGATTTAAATTTTATTATGGGTCACTTGTTTTAAGTTGTGAATAAAATTTTTATTTAGTTTAGTTGTTTTTTTGTTTAAAATTTTATTGCGTTAAACAAAAAAACGAGTAAGTCGGCAGGGCAGGTGTTCTGTAATCCACAAATCGTCGCTTTAAGTCTACATATCGATAAAAGCAGGTGATTACCACTACTTTATAAATTTAGTAAACATTAATTTATCTAACACCATGCTGCTCAGATGGTTTGAAGCCCATCTTTATAAATTAAAATAAAAATTTACGTGAGATATCGTAAGTCGTAAAATGTATCGGGAACCTAATACGTTTAACATAACTCTCATAAATAAACGACGTTTATTATTCTAATCGTCGGAAAGAGATTATTCTTAAAAGCTGCATTACGTAAGTTAAAATGTGGGTGATGGTCATGACAAATATAACCGATTTATTTTCAGTGGCAATGTTATGAATAGAAGCCATTTCATTGCTAAACAATGATTCATTTTACCAGCAACGTGCATTAATTTCAAGGGACTTTCAAGAAAGAACGTGACTTGTACTACATTACATTGATGCAAATTATTACTATAATCATGCTATCATCAATACAAAGCACCAAAGCATAGGCTTGGGTTTCAGTATGCATCATTTTGCCAAGAAGTAAACAAAATTTTTTTGTTTAGCGAGGTGAAATTTGGCAAATCGTTTATATTAAGTAATTTTGTAATAGTTTATTTGTCCTTTATAACGAAGTTACTATATAAATCTACATCTCTAACATATTTGTGATAAATGACGCTATGCTCAATGTTTGTAATAACATTAAGAGCGTAATCGAATACTTTGAAAGAAATTAAAAAAGTTTCCGACAATTGCAAACTTTATGATCTAACCTCGATATCAACTTGTCAGTTGACTGGGCGAAATAAAAATTAGAATTTAACTTAAAATAGTTTAAAAATGGAAAAACTAGATAAACGTCCTGATAAGATAAGGGCTTATAAGAATATTTGTATATTTGTGATCTAAAGAAAATTTATTCTAATTATTCGAAATGTTATTTATGTGCTGAATTTATGTTCCGAAAAAATAGCTCTTATTAGAAATTTTACTTTTCTTATATAATTCAAAGAAAATTATATTAAATCCGTTATTATTTTGAAAAACGTACAATAATTGCACTTTATTGATTAAAAAGTGAGTACTGATTTCATCGTTTTAAAATTGGATATTTTGACATAAAAAACAAAGAATGTCTATATCAAGAAAATAAAAACTTTTTAACAAATAAAATAAAAACTACACTAGAGATTACTCGAATGATATTTACAAAGAAACATATTAATTATATAAGGGATACAGAAACAAACATGACTATTTCTATGAAATAAATATCTGTTTCTAATAACAACTGCATAAATTATTTTTTATGAAAATAAATATCAAATTTTAAAATTAGACATATTTATGAAACAATTAAACTTTGTATAAATCATAAATATCATTTACCAAAAATAATAATATTAAGAATGAAAACTGTCCCAATTCTTGTTATTTTATTTTTTCAGGTGCTAGTGAAGAATACCGCTAATTACTAATGAGATATGTATCAACGGGAGATCCCCGTTTATCGCATTAATACGCAGCTGTAAATACGTTGATATCGATATCGTGCCGCATAATTAAACGTAAAAAATATCTATAAATCGGTGACTCCCGCGAACGAGTTTAAATTTAACACAAATAAAACTATCAATTTGCATAGCTTTTTTTAATTTGGCTTTAATTTACATTTTTTATTGTCAAATAGTTTGTAAAAATTTTTTAATTATTTTAAAAGTTTCATAACATAGTTGGAATATTTTTGTTGCGCAAAAAACATCTAACACCGCTTGGGATCAGGGCGGCGTATAAAGGCGTAAGCGAGCGGTGAAATAACAATAATAATAATAAAAAAAAAAATTAAATTAATATAAAAATTAAATTCTAGATATTTAATGGTACACTTTAATATTAAATTATACGATAATTATTTTAAGCCCAGGGCGTCAGCTACATTAGCGTGTAGCTCGTTACGATCATTCGCGGGCATTTCCTTTCCCGTGGTTAGCTCAGCGGTCGCGGGTTACAGAAGGAACGCCTCGTACGCAGCGCGTCGCGATTACACACACACACAGCAGGGCCAAGAAGGACGGGGACGGACGGGAACAAACGGAAAACGATGAGCCACCGTGATGGAGGATCCTTCCTTCGTCACAAACTCTGCAGCCCGAACAGCGGCGGGATATCGACAGCAGCAACGGGGCGACGTCTCCAAGAAAATACAGGTATATAGGTGCTTACATACAGGTGCATTGTGTATGTGTGTGTTATTAACCTGTTTCCCAACCTCTTCTGTTACCTTCTTCCTCGTGTGTTAGAGACAGCCGCGCCTTCCTTCCCTAGTACCGCTGTCCGTGTAATGTTCTGATTCTATACGAGTATAATTACTGTTTAGGAGGTTACAGGTCATCGATGGACAACCGGGATAGAAGACAAGCCCTAGGTAGTGTGTGCAAGCACTGCCAATATCTCAGTAAAGGATTTACTAAGAGCAGCTCTTTGCTAGAGCATTAAGCTGGGTGTTGAGCTCATTGCCTTGAAGAAAATGGAAGCTACATAACCCTGCGTGGCTATTATTTAGGGCTTTTTTGTCAGTCCTGCATGGCTGACTAGATTGTATTAGTGACATCTTATCGCTCGCTTCGTAATCCCTTAAGTGACCGATGCAAAGCACAACGTCACAAAAATTTATTTTCTTTAATAATAAAATTTTCATTTAAAAACAAGCGTCATTTGCATCACTGATCAAGTTATAAGAAACGAAAAATTGACATTTCATCCGGAAATAAAATTTATTACCCCAAAGCATGTACATACGAATGAAAAAGTGAAAAAAAAAAAAAAAACAAAGAAGAAAAGAAAAATAACAAAAACCATTAATCATTAATAAACGTTGACTATATATTTATCACGCGACAAATTATTCACTTTTTAATATCGGATGATTAATCGCTCTTATCATCGCGCAATCTGTACACAATCGCGATGTACGATATACAAGCGTCGTCGCTCGGTGCGTTACGAAACGCGAAGCGCCACGCACTAACGGGTCGCGGCCTGATGGCGAGAAAGTTAAAGGGGTCCGGCAGATCGTTGAATTCCGCTCATCGAGTAATTGACGAACCGTGTGCGTGTGCAAAATTCAACAGTACACACGGATATAATGTAACACGCGCACTGGACACTCGACCCTAAACGACTTCGATATAGGGGTTGCGCGCTACTGCCATGTGGAGAAACAAAGGAGAACGAGCCGAACGATTCGCCAAAAAAAAAAAAAATAAATAAATAAAAATAAAAAAGGAAAAAAAAAGGAAAAAAACAAAAAAAAAAAAAAAAAATACACACACACACACACAAAAGGGTTGAGGGAAAGAGCAGAGTGGAAAAATCACCGAGCCCAGAAAAAAAATCACCGCTGCATCGCATCGACTCTCTCGATCTTCTATGGCTATCCGTACACGCAATGCATCGTTCGCTCTCGTCCAACGGCTTCGACCCCTTTATCGCATACTGCACCGGGAGAACTCACGGGGCAATTTAATCGTCCGATGCTGTCAACGCACTACAGCTGTAGGGATGTGCGAACGACGGGAGGAATAAGCAAAACGCGTCGACGCTCTTTCTCTTTCTTCGTGTGTGTGTGTGTGTGTGTGTGTGTGTGTGTGTGTGTGTGTGTGTGTGTGTGAGTGCATGTGTGGATATGTGGACAGGATGGGATGATCGTCCGGATACAAAATAGAGGTAAAATTTATTCGTTTTGGTAATTATCGCTTACTCGCGCGAGGAAGATGTACTTTGATTTATAAAGTAACAATTTGATTTGTTTTTTTTTCAAATTGTTTAAAATTTTTTTGTTGAATTAAGTGAGCCATAAGGAAAAGCGTTGATTAAAAATAATCAAGATATTGATGTTTTCAAATTAAGTCTAGAACAAAAATGCTTCATCATAAAAGTAAAAATTATCTTGAAAATAATTTTAGCAATTTTGAACAATTTTAACTTTTGTAAAAGTACAAGATCGTTAAAAAACAATTCTTTTCGATTTTAAAAAATTATTAAAAATCTATTTTCAATTTATAAAATGTGACACAAATTCAATTTCAGAATTTTTATGAATAAAAATGTATGTAATTAAAATTTTGTATAATACAGTATAAAAAAAAATTTGAAAAATCTGATACAAATAACATATTCGTAATTAATTGTTAATTAAAATAATTTATCTTAAAAAGTTTATTCACATTTTTTTTTAAATATGATTTAAATATTATATTTTAAATTCTTGTTATTGGAATTTTCAAAGTATTAAAAGCCTTGTATAGAAAGTTAAATAAATAATGATAAAGCTTAGCGAATTCATAGTAGTAAAATAATTATCTACTTCTAAGTATCTTTATTCATTCGATTAACCATATCAAATTTTTTCAATAAATAACTCGTTAAATACTTCAATTCGAAAAAATAACTTTTATAAAAAAAAAGTAGCATAATGTTCCGTGTCATGATTATTAATTTTTAGCGAGATAGTTTTTATTTACATAGAAATGTCATAATTACTCTTTATTCAAAGTTCATTAATTTATCCATTTGAAACTAATTAAAAAAGTTTTCGAATTTAGTGGCATCGCGTACATTGCTTCATCGCGAGAAACGCCGTCATTTTATATTTCATCAAACTCCAGCTAAACTTTTTCATCGTTTCTCAACATAAAGAAGAGGATCCGAAGAAAGATCCTAGGTAAGCTTTAAAGACCGAAACGTGAGCTCGTTTTCAAAGAAAATAACCGCGAGAGAATCGCGACGAGTTAGAAGCAAGCCGAGAGCGAAACGATTCGCGCGGCGCATATAGAAACAGTTTCGAGGCTATTTTCAAAACCTCGACGTGGAAGACTTCGAACGTTGACCCGCGCGAAGTGATTTTAGAAAAGGTGCTGATATCTTTTTTCACAACTAAAGCCGATGTCCCCCGTTCGTGTGTTTGTTTAAGCGCGTGCGAGCTCGCGTTATAACGCGCAAGGAGTGCGAGTGTTTCTTGTGAAAATCGAGAGTTTACGTATACTGTGAGTTATGTGGAAAAAGTGGAAGGCAAGTGTGTACGTGTGTTTTCTGTCTTAATAACTACTCGTGTTTAATGAGTTACGTGGAAACGCGGTTATTTTCAATACTAAGTTTACGCGATACTTCGATAGGATGATTTGTGAAAGAAATAAAAATTGTAAATTTTATCATGGCTCAGTTTGGCTTTTTTATCTATCTGTTCTAAAATTTACTTAATTGAAAAAAAAAAAAAAAATTAATAAAACACAGTTAAACTTTGTTTCTTTTTTCTATTTTCAATCGACCTGCAATACAATAAATCTACGACCGTCGTTTAAAAATTTTGTATAGTTAATTTTATAACGCATCAAAATGTTTGTAACAAACGCTTAATTTTTAAATGTTAAGAAAAACAATCAATTGAATATATAATATAAAACAATAAAACCACCTTCAAAAATTGTAATAAACTTTGATCAAATGTAAAATAAAAGATAAATAATAATCGTTAAACAAAAGCGATCTCGAAGAATCATTTCTCGCGTTAAAATTGATCATAATGCGAGGCTTTCGCAATTCAATGGCCCATAATACGCAATCGGCGGTACTTTCGCTCTATCAAGCAAACAATGTCGAATTTAACAAGATTACCGTATACCGAGCCGCATTGCTCCGCTCTTCTCATTCCATCTCTATACATTTGTAAACGTAGAGCTTGCGCATCGATCTGAAAATTAAGTCGACGCACATCGACCGTAAGATTCTTATGCGCTATGAAAATTCGATACGTTAATCGTGTTTATTTGCAGATTTTGACATCGGCTTATTAGTGTTGAGTTATCAGTTTTTGTCAGTTATCATAATTATTTTAAATTATAAGGTTATAAACGAGTTACCGAGGTATTTACGATGATTAATAAAGTCAGTTGCAACACGATAAGATGAAAATGTGTCAAATTATTTCTATCGCTATAGTTTCATTACCGATTTAAAATTATTCGTTACTAAGTACTCGCAAACGTTTAAAATGAATTTAGAGTTTACATTAAAATCAAATGGATAAATAATAAACCTTTAATAAAACTTACACTTTTTTTTTTTATCGAAGAGGATCGAATAAAATAAATAAAATAAATCAAGATAAGAAAAATACGGATCGAAAATCAAATTTGTAACAGTCGGACATCAAGTTAATGAACAACGATTGGCGAGCGCGCCAGTCTCGATACTAACGAAACTCGACAATGAAATTTAGTCTTCGCTCGCTCACCGACGTCGACGACAACGACGACGACGACGACGACGACGAGGCCTCGTAATCTCGTTATGCAATTTAATAAAAATCACGGACTAAGGCGAATTGAAGGATTCACTCTTCGCTCTCTCTTTCTCATTCGTTTTTCTGCTTCCATCTCTTTCCCTCTCATGGTACAACGAACGAACGTCGACATACGATACGACGAAGCCTTGGATTGTCTGTTTAAAGCGCACCGTCACGTCTGACAGTTTATATATTCGAGAACGAAAAAAGCTGTAAGCGACAGCACGAACGACGACGTTCTAGAGAGAGAGAGAGTGAGAGAGAGAGACAGAGAGAGAGAGAGAGAGAGAGAGAAAACGGTACGGATCAACCCCTCAATTGCGCACGTCAACGCGAACAGTGCAGTTTCATTGACGAATGTATTGTTGTGTGTGCCTCGCTCGCGCAATACCCTCGCTGTCTGCATGCAATGTGTAGTTCGATTCGCCCGCGAATTGTGCGAGGATCGGCAGAATTTTTTTTTCTCTCTCTCTCTCTCTCTCTTTGGCTTTTCCTCTTTTTACGCGAGAGGAGGAGAGAGTTTTTTCGTTCCGGAGACAGTTTCAGAGCCACGCAGTGATTACCTGTTTCGTTCTGAAATACGTATGCATCGGTTTAATTATAAAACTTACTCTTAGCAATTATTCTGCTTTTATATTCACTTTTTACGTTATCGCTCGGAATTTGTTAATTTAACGTATTATATTAATCGTGGAAATGTGCTGTATGGAATATATAAATAGAATAATATTGATACTTTCAAATTTATGGTTTAAAAATCCTCTTTATGTGCCATCAAAATTTTTAACTTAAAAATTTTTTTTCAATTTTATTTCTATTTTATTTGATTTCTATTTTAGATTTTTATAAAATTTTGTAACAAATTTTTTATATTTATTATTGTACCTGACTTATTATTGAATTAAATTATTTTAATTGAACAAAATTATTTATTTTTTGTTTGATGCTTACAGATTGGAAGCTTAAAGACATCTGGCAAGCGACAGACTTCATCTCACAGGCTCATTAACTTTTCCTTATTCTCTTATTTTTTCCATTTATTAAACAAAACGTTTTCGAAATAAAAATTTTCATAACGATAAATTTCAATTTTTTAATGATTAATTTGTTTCTCTTTTTACCAATACATAAAAATTTTGACAATAACGTAAAGACGCGTTCACAATTGACATGCCAAATTTTACACGATCTTATGGTATAGTTTAGCGGCCTCGGGTAAACTTTTCTAACTGCCTACGCATATTTTCTCATTAAATGTAAACAAAGTCTCGTGATGTACCTGAACACACAAGGTTTAAAGGCCATTGATTTAATATTATTTTCATGTTATTTGATTTGCAATTGTTTATAAAAAAAAAATTTTATTATTGTCGTTATTATATTAATCAAAAATCTTAAAGTTTTAGTTACGAATAAATCTTCTTAAAATAAAAATACTTACATGCAGATGTTAATCTTTTTTTTTTCTTTTGATGATGGCAGCTTTTCTTTCTTTTAATTTTCTTTGAGTTAAAGAAAATTATCGATAATATTTAGTATCTATAATGCAATCCTTTCATGGCTCATTAATTTTTCATTTTATTTATAGAACGTCTGCCTCCCAAACCGTACTATACACATTTGATATATATATATATATATACATATATATATATATAATTCTTGTTTATATGTTTGCATTCGTTTTATTCAATAATGCAAAACAGCAAAATTCATCAATACACAATGAGTCGGTTCGTAAAAGCGTCTCTTAAATTTCAAAGGCATAATTCGTAAGTCCAATGAAAGCCAAGGCACTTCGTAAAACTTTGAAAATAAGCGCGCTAGTAAAAAATCATAAAGTAAAATAAAGAAAAATAAAGTATAAACTAAACCGAGAGAAAGGGAAAGAAAGCTAACTGTCATCGTTCGACTTGGTTAATTTCAAACATGCCTCCGAAAAAAAACTCCCGTCGTATAACTCGACGGCATCAAAGCCGAGGGGTTGTAACATAAATAACCTCGACGAATATAACGAGGAGCAACTTTACGACGGATCCTCGTTAGGATGCAACTTATCGAAACTCGGTCGCTGGTAAACAAAAAACAGAAGCAGACGTCTTACCTCTCAAAGAGTAGAACACAGCCGGTGGTCAACTCTCGGTGTTTATGAAGCGCTCGTAGAGGAGGAGGGGGGGGGGGGGGGAGGGAGTAGAAGATTCTTTCTCCAAACGAATATTTTCGAAATAAAGCCACGCCTTTTCGTATACTTATGAATATTCTGGCGATGAGTCGTCACGGTGGCTTAACGAAAAAAAAAAAAAAAAAAAAAAAAAAAAAGAATAGAAAAAATGCAGCTGAGGCTAATCGCTCAAGGCCGTTACGATAAAAAGAGAGATAAAATGATCTTTTGCGTTCAAAGGTGAATTTTCTTTCTTCGGAAAATACGAGATTGTTTTTTATGATAAAAAGAAAGATATTTTACACGATGTACTTTTCATTGTATATACGACAGCTCGTTGATCGTATCTAATCACAGACGTAAAAAATCTACGACTTATGATACTTTTAAAAATCTATTTCGGCTTCATTTGACGTATATAGTCTTACAAATTATTAAAACTTTCCGTCACAATCGCGTGTTTAATTTATGGTTGGCGTTTAAAAGATATTTAAAAATAATCGTGTCGTAAATTTCGATTTTAAAATACGATTCTTAAATCGAAAATATTTGTAATTGAGAATATTTATAAACATTTCGATTAATAAGAATGCTTTTTATTTTTTTATTATTTAAAACGAAAAATATAACAACTATAAGACAATATAAACTTCGTAAAGTTCTAAATCTTATACAAAATTTTACAAAACATCAAATTGAATCACATAATTACTCCTCAAAGCCTCGGTAAATCTATGGTACATAACTCTTATCTTCATCGGGATTGCGTCATAACGTAAAGCATCGCGAACTACAGCCGACAAATTTCGACTTTATAAACTTTTCGATCATTGGTAAACTGGCGCGCATAAATTAATGGCTAATGCGACGCGATGTGTGCATGTGTCGCGTTTCCTTTTTGAAGTTTGCGGCGCGTATCGGCAAAAAACTGATGGTTTTCATTCTTCCGCTGTATTTTTCGCGTCGCGTTACGTGCGTTTATTTTATTTATTATTTTTTTTTATCGCATGCGCTCGGGAATGGATTCAATCGAAACGCGCGCGATACCGATTTGATATCTCTTATCCGGTATATGTCATTTCGTGGCGATAGGCTCTTTTCAATATTTTTCTTTTTTTTTTTGCTTTTTCTTCCCTTTTCTTTTGCGCGAAAATAGGGATGATGTATTGACATTGCTTTATGAATAGATTGTTCTTCAAAAGGATTTATTCTTTTAATAATTCAAAATGGAATTATAATATTAAATAATAAATATACGATTTTTTTTTTTTTTAAATTGAGAATAACTTAGCATCGGTGAATCTTTTATTCATAAAAATATTTATAATATTTTTAAACATCAAAATATTTTTCATTATTAAATTAAAAATTATTTTTAATAATTTTTATCGGGAAGTATGAAGTAATTACACATTTTATTTTTGAAATAAACAAGATTGTTTTCATCAGGTCATATAAAATTGTATCGACATTGAAATTCTTATTTTATTTGACTATTAAAAAAATAATTTATTTAATATGTTAATTAAAAACAATATTTAGGTCTATGTACTCAAATTCGATAATTTTATTAATAGTTTAATTAACAGTTGATTGAATAACTATCTTTTAAAATTATATCTATTAAAATCTCTCGATGAATATGAATTATTGCACACATTTAAAGTTTCCGATGGAATAAAATTGAATTTCCAATAGAGATACACGAATCCTAAATATGAAAATGCCTCTAGCGTGAGAAAATATAAATAAATCAAAAGTTTTTCAAACAACATGGCGGTAAAATTAGAATATACGAGCAGAAAATGTGTCAATTGGAAAAAATATTTGAATCGAAAAAAGTCATTTGAATAAATCAATCATATCGCCAAGAGTGCATAACTTTATTTAAACGTTTTAGAGAAAATAGATTCGTGTGCGTATTGGCCAGCTAAGCAATTATGGCATGAAAAGAATAACAAACTCCGAATAAAGAATCATTCTAAGTGGAACAGAATAAGTTAATGAGGATATTAATATTGATTATCGTTAATGTTTTTATTGCTCAATAATTTCCTCGTACGTTATTCTTCACAAAAATCGTAATAACTAATTATTTGATGTAAAAATACTTTTTACTAAAAATACCTTTTGTTAATTACTCAAATCTTAACACATTTTTAACTATTAAAACTATTAGAAAAAAATGAAAAATATTTATTTTTATACTTGTATAATATTTTTTTATTATAAAATTAAATAAAGAAAATATTTAATTTAATTTAAGAATACGTTAATGTATAAATTTATCGTAAATAACAATTTTCTTTAGTTAAAAATAAAAAATAATTTTTGTTTACATACTTTAAAATAGTATGGCGATATTTTTCTTTCAATTGAAAATCTCACAAATTTTTTCGAACCTTAAATTTTTCGTTAAAAATCGATATTAATTTCAATACGACAAAAATTTCTCGAAAAAAATGAAATTCCAATAATTCAAAAAATAAATGTAGATAAAAAAAAAAATGGAAAGACAGAGCGAGAGAGACGGAACGCATCGAGCTACCGATAAAAAGCTTGAAAATGAGAGACAAGTGCTAAAAAAAAGAAAAAAAAAAAAACCGAAGAGAAGAGAAAGTAATGCACGCGAGGACATAAATCGAACTTTTGTATTTCCGTCACCGTTCCCGTTATTTATCCAGTGCGTGTACATACGTTAAGAGGGTAGGGAAAAAATGGAGCAATATTTTTTTGTACCGGTCTGCACATCTATACGTATATAAGTGGGGGAGGAGCGAGGGGAGGTTGGAAGCGTTGAATTTTTCAATACGCTTGCGTTGACAATCGACGCGCTTTGCTATTCAACGCCAACACTCGATCCCCCTCCCCATTTACTTTTTATCTATCAACCTTCTATTTTTTCTCATTTTATTTACATGCCGTATTAACTTTAAAAAAATCAAAATATAAATATAAATTTCTTAGGTAACGATAATGATACTGCTTTTTGTACTTAATTTATCGATGGCTAACTATGAAAATTACAAATAGGGGTGAAATATTTTTCGCGTATTAAACATTTTACTTGGCTGGAAAGATTTTTCGAATTTTTTTTTTTTTTTTCAGTTTTTTTTGTTCGGATAAATTTTTTCTATTTAAATTTCTGAGGGACTATCCCTCAAAGCTTTTAAACTGATAAAAAAAAAAAAGAAAAAAGGAACAAAAAATATACTAAGAATAATTCGCGTATGAATATTTATAAAAATGTATAGATTTTACTAGGCCGTATTTTACAGAGAAAAAAATGTATGAAAAAAAAAGTTGTATGAAAATTTTATAAATTTTTTACCATTCATTCATACATTTATTGGATACCGGTACGAAAGCCATAAAAAAAGATAAAGGTAAAAGAAAAAGGAAACAGAAACAGAAATAAAATTCGACGGTGAAAATTTCCAGCAGCCGAAGAAAAAAAGATAAATACATTATAAGTTTCTAGGTATATAACGTAGCAACGATGAATAATCGTCGACTACGGCAATTATACAACCCGTAAAATTCAGGCTAAAAATTTTGACAGCTCTAGAACGCATTGTTAATTTTTATACGCGATACACGCAAAACCTCTTTCGTTCCTTTTCTCTTTCTCTTTCTCTCCCTCGTTACGTAATAGTCGAAGCGATAATTCATGCCTGCGCATATGCAAGCTGGAAGGTTAATTAAATCCGAGATTCATAGGAATACGGCTTTATAATCCCTGGGGCATATCCTTTCTCTCCCCCTCCCCTTTTTCCCTCTCTCTCTCACTCACTCTCTCTCTCTCTCTCTCTCTCTCTCTCTCTCTCTCTCTCTTTCTCTCTCGAATAAGGTAGAAATCCAAACCTTTTCTCTTACAAAATTTTCGGTCTCTAGCTTACGTACATATTCGTTATTATATATACTTTCCGTAGTTATGCCCTCGAATTTTTTTTTTTTTTTTTTTTGCACACGTCGTATATGGCTTTTTTTTGCTCCCTTTTTAATATAGCGCGTAATTTAACCCATCTTGCTTGTTTTTTTTTTCAAATCCTACGGTAAAGAGTACGCGAAGTGCGAGAGAGAATAAAGTCGACCAGTCAACCACTACGCGTAGCTCTAGATCGGGCATTTGCAATAAGGATTTGCTTCGATCATTTTTCCATCTCTCTATTTCTTTCTTTTTCGCTTTGGAATTAATATTTAATTTTCCATCTTAAATTTACGCTATTGTGAATGTTACCCGTCATGGTTTATACATTCCTCGGGCACAAAATTTTATTTAAGGTTTTTTTATTCGTACATGTGCTGCTTGCTCTGAGAATCTTCGTGTACAAGCTAATAGCGAGAATTATTTGTTCAATTAAAGCGAATAAATAAGTAAACATCAATTGTTTTTTAAAATATGTGCAATAAATGATGAATTTTAAATAAACTTCTCTATACAATCGAGTTGATTTCACTAACGTATCAATGTGCCAGGAAAATTGAAAAAAAAAAAAAAAAAAAATCTATTGTCAGAGGTAGTAATAGTAACCATAATGAGAATCATTTTATATTAATATTGTTTCTGTAGTTAAAAAATACATTTTTTTCGCAACGTTCCGCTCTGAGGTTGCGCCATTTTTTATGCAATGATTTTATTCGTTCGGTTCTTTGTTCACCTATACTCAACTTGAGACTGCTAAACGAAGCGACGAAATCAGAAAAGAGTGCCAGTACTTACCGAAACGTGCCCTTTTATACATTTAGTGCAAACTTACCAGCCTATCTATTAAGGATAGGCGACTCGTGCCGTAAGAATACACAGCGCTTATATTTGTTGCAAATATTTACGTTGCATGTTTACCGGTCACTGGCTGCCACTGTGTCGACGAAAATTAGCAAAATGTTATTATGTTTTGCTATAAATATGGACGATTTTTTATTTTTATTGCATTTCTTAAAATGTTTTTTGAACCTTAATTTAATTTGAAGGAAAAATTTTAATTTTTTTGTTTTATTCGATAAAAATATTTCATAATAGGAAAGTTGCCTCCCTAATTTATGCAAGTATATTTTGCATAACATTACGTGTGGTCTCATTTAACATTACTGGATGGCACATAAAAGAACGCACAGCAAGATACTCTATTAATATTATGCATTCTTAAATTCTTTCAATTGATATTATGATTATTTAACTTACAAATTACTTCAAAATAATTAAAAATCAATAGAATAATCATTATTAAAGAAATAAAGAATTCGATATATGTGATGTAACACGAACCGAATCATTGCACTTTTATATACAATTTTAATGATTACAATATTACAAACTTTATACTTAAGTGGATCTTTATTATTTAATTCGTGCATTAGCTTTCAAGCGTAAAGTACATTATTATTAAATAAAATAAATAAAACTTGCTCGAACTGCATATCATACTTGTTGAGATTAAGTATAACAATTGATCTTTTACATGGCGCATAAATGCATTTTTTAATTTTTTTTACATCCAATTTAATGAATTTCAATATAAAATTATCTCATAAAAATTGTATCTTTATATAAAAACTGAATATAATCAGAAAGACGAAAACATAAATATTGAATCGAACCGGTATCAACATTTACAAGCAATCAAACCTTTCAAACAAACAAATTAAAGCAGTATGATAGTGTATATATATATGCAGGAAATAGTAGACGAAAAAAAATTTTATCAATTTTCGTACCTCACAATTTCTTTTTCTTTCTCACTCTTTCTTCATCTCATCGTTCTTCGACTATCGTTCTCATCAACGTTCGCTCCTTCCTACATCCTTTGCTTATCGTTTTTCTCTCTCTCTCTCTCTCTCTCTCTCTCTCTCTCTTTCTTCTCGCCAGTGTTTTGCATCGCGCACGGAAGTAACATGAGAAGTGCGCAAGACTTAATTGTTTCAAGCAGGCATTATATTGCCAATCAAGCTCGCGGTTGCTTTTATTATGCTGCCGCTGGTGGTTATTGCCGAATGCGCGCGCGAGCGGGCTTCTCTCTCCCTCGTTGTTGGGTTGCGTGCATGAGCGACCGCGCGTTGAATGAACGCGAGCTATTGTTCATTAACTTGTATGGGTGTGTGTGTGTGTATATATATTTATATAAATATAAATGTATATATAGATATATACATATATTTATGTTTCTTGTTCAAGCCCTATTACAATACGATACCTCGTCTTTCTCATTCTCTCTCACTATCTTCATTTTTGTCCGAGGCACATAAGCGGATAATATCTCACTCTCGCGCGTTATACCAATCTCGCCTGACATCTTCATTCAATAGTTTGTTCTTCTATAGCTGCTTTTGGGTTATATACACTTGATATCGTGACGTGAACTTGTAACTAGCGCGTATTCTCTTGCCGCATGGTAATGCTAAACCATTGTTGATGTGTGTTGCTTTCGTCGGTACGTAAAATATTTTTTATATATTTTCTTTTTCTTTTTGCCAAAGTTACGAATTGTTTCGGAGTAATTAAACATTTTGGTTTATCTTATAATACAATCGGTATAGGATATCTTTTATATATACAGAGCATCGCATTATTATATCAGAATTCAATTTATTTCTAAGTAGTATTTTGCTTTGTACATGTTATATTAGGCTTGAATTTCTATTTGGGACGTTCCAATGAATTCTTAAAATATATCTTAAAAATCTAGTATTTGCTTCATGAAAATGTTTTCGTTTGAAATAAAATTCATTCTTTGTTTGAACCTATAAATATTGATTTTTTTTAATAACGATAAATGTAAATTTTTTTAAACTTTCATTTGTGATGATTATATGGTATTATTCAATTTAATTATCTGGCATAAATTTTCACTTTTCAATTTTAAATGAAATTCTATAAAAATGATTTAACTAAAATAAAAGAAATTTGAAAAAAAAAAAAAAAAAGGAAAAAAATTTCACGAACGTAACATTGTATCCAAAACTAATATTTTCAAAAGCATCGTTTTTTTTTTCATTTCTTTCTTTTTTTTTTTTTTTTTTTTAATTTCCATTAACATCAGTAGAATTTACAATTTAAAAAAATCAATTAATCACTTACCGCAAATGACAATTTTGCGGCGACATGCTCGAGGCCAGTTAGCGGTTCTATATCGGATATATTGTACAAAAATCGGTGCACTTACCGTGAAATTAATTTTCGCTAAATTCTCTTTTAATTAATATTGCGGTGGACATTTTTTAATGACAAAAAAAGAAAAAGAAAAAAAAAAAAAATTACCCTTCTGACAAAAATTAAATTTAATAATTACTTTATCTTTTTAAGTTAATGACTTTTAATTTATTTTGATAATGACGCTTTAATTTTTCACATATAACGCTAAATATAACTTCTCTCTAATCTTCGTTGAAATCAAAGCGCAACTAAATTTAATCTTGTTTAATAATATATGAAGTGCATTATGTTATAGTTTAAATATAATTTATTTTATGGATTGTTTCGTTAATTTAAATGTATTATATGCATTGATAATTCGATCGAATTTCGAAGAGATAATTAATAATATTCAGATTACTCAAAATTATTAAATGTTGAATATTCACACTATATAAATTTCAAGGCAAAAATAAATTCTATAAATAAATAAAAGCAAATATGACGCATTTCAACAAATACGTAAATAATATCTTTTATCATCGGTATATGATATAGCTATGGGAGAATGAGCGAGCAAGAAACTTTTACTAACGTCGTACACAGCGAACAAAAAGATTAATGTACGTACGATATTCACACTCTCTTACGTTCACAAACCATCTCGGCCAATACTTTTGTAAGTATCGAGGGGCTAAGCGTATAAAGACTAATGCGCCTTTCATTAATGCCTCACCCCGATAAATAATATTTTTCCGATCTCCTCTCGAAAATCAACAGTAATATATATATTTCTTTCTTTGTGGCAACGTATCTCGACCATCGACCCCAAATATATATATATATATATATATATATATATATGTGTGTGTGTGTGTGTACTTGGAGAAAGGCACGCAAATATACACTTGTCTCGCGGTATGTGTTTCTGGATCTCTCACGTGTGCCTAGCAGTCGGGGGTAGCTTTTTCTTTGTTTGCGATTTTCCTTTCTTTATTTCGAGGCTTTCATTGTTCTGAGTGATGTTATCGCGCCAAGTTTCTCGAATGTTGCGGTAAAATTAGTTAATAAATTTCAATTTTAATGTTACATTTAAATCGCTTAAATTTGAAATTTTAAGCAATTTTATCGTAACTTTTCAGATTCGAGTCACCGATGTTAAAAGCTGTATTTCGATTAATAAGCTTACAGTTTTACGCGTACATTTGTTTAAAGTTCTCGAACGTAATATTCGACAATAATTATTCAACTATAATTATTACGAAAGGTATTCGAATGCAATCATCAAAGCGAAAACTAAATCAATTTCTCGCCGCGATGAAACAGCTAATTTGAATAAGCGCATCCAGGGCTCGAATGAATAAATATATACCGACCATTTTCGCCGTCTTCCTTCCAACGCGTGTATCCGAGATATCTCGCGAAGGCTAGCGCAACCTCGGGGAGGAGGAACTTTGAGGTCACCTCCGACTAATACCGGCACTTTGGTCTTTCCCAAGTCGGAAATTCTGGTCTCTCATCGTCTACCGACTCGGCGCATAGTTAACTTCTGTATGTGTATGCGTGCGACTAGGGTCGTATCTCTTCATCTTTCGGTCGTTCTCGACTCCGTCTTCATTTTATTAACGTAATTGCACTCGCCTTTGCATCCCTCTCTCTCTCTATATCTATATTTTTATTTAACATTTACCGAGATCGTACAACGAGTTATAACGAAAGGATGCGCGCGTGACGAATTACAAAAAGTTTCCAAGCCTTATTTGTTATTAGTGTTTCAGTATGAAATACGTTATCGTTATATAAAGTATGTAATTGGAAAAGAATAAGATAAACTTAAACTATAAAATGATTTCTTTGTTGTAATTTTAGACGAATTCGATTATTGATTTTAATTTTAAAGATAGAATTGGCAGATTATTTACCATCCTACAAACGACCAAGCTAATGAGTTATTTTTATTTTTAGAATATTCTAGATCAAATCGCTCGAATTGAAAAATAATTTTTTGTCGATAACTTCTTTATAAAGAACGTTTATTCGAAAAACAATTAGATCACACTGCAGATATATAAAACGCTAAAAACCAATAAACGCTTTGCCAGCAAGTAATACGTTATTTATCGAATAATAAACACCAAACGTAGAATCATAAATTAAGAATCGAATTATCTCATCGACATAACGCAGCAGCAGCAGCAGAAGCTTTATCACAACAAAAGAAATTAAAAATTGACCTCTCTCGCGAATATTCTCAAAAGCAGCTATCATTGCTCATCATTCAGCGTGAAAAATGAGCCAAACGATTATCCAGACAAGCTGTAAATTTTCAAAACCCGACGTCTACTTTATATGTCCCTTGCTAAACAAAAAGATATATACGTGTCTAGGAAACACATACAAATGATTCGGCACGTGTTTTATTATCTTTGTAAAACGGAACGTTCTATCATCTTTCACGACGACGAGAAAATAAAACAACGTTGAGCAAAGCTTGAGAGGACGAGCGGTAAGATTAAGGGCGAGTCAACGCGCTAATGCTTCTGCCCGGGGTGTTACCTTACACTTTCCAGCTACTTCCATCTTTCTATATTTCTCTTCGAACGAAAATATTCTCCTCGTCCCATAGGGGAGCGCCTATACTACGCGCGTTTTTATTTCCGTTTTTAAAAATTCCATCCGTAAGACGATACTCTCCACAAATTGAATGTTTTGTCGGCGCTTACTGGGGTATATACACTTTGCATTCGCGAACCCTCGATTTTTCTTCTTCTTCTTTTCTCTTTCGCATTTTAATCCCCGTGAACGAACAATCGCTTACTTCGACTCCCTTATCGCGATATCTGAGACTCTCGCTGGTGCGAAAATATACCGAGTATGATTTTTTTTTTTTTCTGCGTGTGTATTCCATCGTGCGTATTTAAATGGCATCGAACGTAGATTTAATTTTTTTTTTAACGACAATTGGTAGGGTGTAAGATGCCCTATATTATGATAATTTAGTTTTTTTTTTTTTTTTTCAATAACTCAGTGAATTGTAAATTTATTGATTAAGTAAGGTGTAAGAAGATTTTTCTTAATGTTAAATTTAGCATTTCTAAAGTTTTTTTTAGCTTTATTAATTTAAATACAAGAATAAATATTTTTTAACAATATCTATTTTGATTATCATCGAAAATCATTTATAATTAACTTTTTTCACTTAAAATAATCAATTTTAAAATTTTATTAAAATAATGTAAAATCAATTAAAAATAAAAGAATTATTTATTTTATCCGGGTCGGAAGAAATAAAATAAAGTTTAGATTCGCAATCATCGCTGTCAAAACAATTCAGTCGCTCGGAGCTTCGAGTAAAGCGAAATTCATTTAAATCACCGTAAAGAATACTTAGTTAAAATGAACAACGGTGCAATCCTTAGTTACAAATTGGGATACTTATTTGAGATTGCTGTTTCACTTGCATAAAATTGCGTTCGCTTAATGACAGTAAACGCCCGATTGTCATACACCTACTGCATCCTCGGCACAAAGCGACGAGGTTCTGTATTTACTCAGAAAACGCAACGTCAACGAGTTTCTCCAACGATGTTGGTACTTCAATTAAACGGGAAACTTTTACTTTGTTGGTTATTTTAACGAAAATTTCAAACTTGCTTAATATTGTTATTTAATTTATAAAATTTTATACTTGTATATTTATTTTATCGAATAAAAAATAATTTTTTTAATGACGAATATAAATAATAAAATAAAAAGTACGACGTAAAAACGATATGTTATACTGTTATATTCATTGAATAAAAAAATAATTCATCATTTTTTTTTATCTTTACTCAGTAAGCATTAAAGAAAAAACAAAATTTTTTTTGACAGTTTATTATTTTTATCAATTGCAGAATATTATTTCATTGAAAAATAAACTTTTTAATATTTTCTTTTAATTTTTAAAAAAATTATCAAGTACAAAGAATTCTACTTGTACTTGATAAAATTAATTTATAATAATTATTTATAATTATTTATTTATTTGAATAATAACTAAAATATTTAATATATTTTGAAATATTTCAACGTCCAAATTTTTCATGATTTCAAAGTTCGTATGATACATATTTGTTTTTATTAATCTCTAAAATAATACAATAAAAGCTTAAATTTCTGTAAATTTTAACGCTCGAAAATTAAAAACAAAATTTCAACAAACAAAGAAAATTATTCGATTAAATAATTACGAACAGTTGAAATAACCGTAAACTAGAAAAACAAAGACTTTTACTAAAACGAAAAATTACAAACAAAACTTTATTTCTTTAACGACTTCGTTAAATTATACATTCACTTACTACATATACCAACTGCGTTCGTTAAAAAATAGTAACGATATACGCGTAGAAACATTCGCGATATGTCAATAGCAATAAAGCGCGTTTTATCGCATATCGACACGTAAAATGTAGGGAGGAAGCGACGGTAATAAGTACGCATACGAAATACGCGCGTAACGATATGTATCTCCCTCGAGGGGAGGGAAAGGAGGATCGCGATGAGGTTTGACGGGTGCTGCCACCCCGTGAGTTTCGCGTCGAACCGTCGAAGCATTTTCCGCGACCCCGGAAATTTTATTCGATTACCGACCAATGGAGCAACAGCCGTGAGATTCGTTAGCGAAATTTTACGAGCGCGATTTATGAAATTAACGTTTGCGTCGTGTTTTTTTGTTATGTCGAGGACATACATTCGTGCTGTGGATTTAGTGTTTTCATGAGCAAGGAAAGCTGTGAACTTTTTAATGTCGTTTAGTTTTTGAAGATATTATCGATTGCATTTTATGTTATTTGCTTTTTATCTGCAGCTTTGATTCGGTATGTATATTTAAATTAATATAATTTAGCAAATAAAGATTAGAGTCTTTATTCATTTTCACGAATTCTTTTATTTATGTTTACCTCGTATTATTTCTATTGTTCAGTTCAACAATTTTATTTTATAAATAAAAGTAGTAATTAATTAATCCATCCACTGTTAAACGTAAATAATATGTATAGATTATTCTTATTGCCACTTTGGTTTGGCGTGTTTTTGTTCATCTAAATTTTTCTATTTCTTAATAATTGTACATAAGTAGTAACATAATTATTTACAGACAATTAAACATGAGTATACTGGTGACTGGCTCCGAATAGGTTAAAATACATCAAATATTTTTTTGACTCCACTCTCTTTCTGTCTTTTTCTCTCCTTCTTTCTCTGTCTGTTTTTTTTTTTTTTTTTCTCTTAAGGTATACATTTTATGCTATTACTATACACATCAAAACCATACCACGCATAAGCTTCCAAACTAGACGAGTCGAAACAGAGGATCAAATTCTGAAGCTTCTGCGCGGCCACACGAATATATATGTGGCGAGGATTTACGAGGACGCATGACTCCTGCCACCGGAGAATAGTAGGATGTTTACTACCGGGCGCAGCTGGGTTATCTTACGAGGCTTACACGAGTACGTCCAAATGATCCATAAAAGTACAAGGTTTGCTCGTGCAAAAAGCCGAGTGTATATAAGGAGTGTTACTTTGCCGTTTTTCAATGAGAAAGTTCGAGGGTGTAATAGAACCTTGGAGAAAAATTTTGTGCGTCGATGAAAGGGAAGGGATGGCTTTCTTTTTGTCTCATGGGATATTAGTGGCGATTGGGTTTCTTTTTTCGTTTTTCGACCGGCAGGCGATGATTACCCATTGGAAAAAATAACTTCCAAATGATTATATATGTGACCGTCGCCTATGGATTACAGTGGTGTGTGTGACAATTCGCACCTTACATTTAGATCATTAGGAACTTGAGTTTATTATGAAAAATTATTAACGCTGCTTATTTCGTTCGTCAAAATCAAAATCAAAAATCATTTTTTATATATATTCAAGCTTTAAATTAACTAATATTTAATTTAAAGTATCAATTTGCAACATTGATTTTTTGAAAAGAAAGTATTATATTTGTGAAAAAAATATGAGTGACGATTTCCATATAGAAATTAATATTATTAAATTTCACAAAAATGTATAAGCTTGTTTTATAATAATAAATTATAAATGAAGTACATGTCAAGTATGTATTTTGGATAAATATTAAGATTTTACAAATTTTTAGATGCTAGAAATTTCAATGTCCGTATTGATTCAAACAAATGTTTTTAAAAAAGAATAAGTATCAATACAGTCGTACAATAATCACGCAAAGGCAGAAAAAATAATTTTTCATTTCACGCTTATGAGCAACAAGCGACGATCTCTTCGCAAATATTCACGATTTCCATTTTCGCATTAGTAGACGACCTCTCGAAAGCGCGGCTTCAGCCCCAAGAACCCGTCGTCCATTTATATGCACAAAGTCACGAGACTTTGAAATATTGATGACATCGATAACCGGTTTATCCGTCAGTCATCCTCCGGATGTATCCCCGCGTGCACTTAACCGCCAGAAAAGCCAATTGTAATCCAGTCTCAGCGGCAACAGCGGTCCGCAATATAACGATGACCTTCTTTCAAGGGGTTGTCTGCGTGTCTTCGGACAAATTCGAGGAACGAGGGTGTATGTTAAGTTATATAAACGTGTACAGTCACGCGCTTACGAATGACGAGAGGACAATCGGCTAATAATTTTACATTATACTAGTATACGTGTAAGGTTGGAGGAGTAATACAGTACTAGGGGCCATTAAAAAGGCCGAGTGTGAAATTACGGAAGCCGGACGTTAAGTTGTTTACGATGATGATTTTTTAAAATATCGCCGTGGTAAACGAGATGTATGCATTAAAGAATAACTCATTTACTTCAAGCAGGAGCTTTGGTTTTATTTAAAAAAAAGTATTATTATAAAAAAAACACAATATATATATTATTTTTTTTTTTTCTTGCATTTCATAGTTTTCAATAAGTTCAATAATATTAAAAATAAAATTAAAAAATAGTTCAATAAAAGTTTCATATAAGTAAAGATTTGTACTTGAACGAAAAAATGTAATTCAGTGAACGTTTGTTACTTTATTACAAACGATAAAAAATTTATTCATTTATCGTTATCTTAACATACTATCATGCATAAAAGCATAATTTTTTGAACGAGAATCATAGTTATTGGCGATACCCTTTAGTTTATGTGATTAGTGATAATTTAAAAGCAATGTAAATGAGAAAAATACTAAAATGAACATTTGAAAAAGCAAAGTGTCATCGAGTTTACGATGGATAAAGTTTTGTTAATAACTTTTATGATTTAGTTAATCAAACGAGACTTATACTGCGTCTTTGAAATGAAAAAACGTAAACTATTAAAATTAATAATACAATAAAGTATCTACTTACATAACTAACATACTACCTTTGCAGTAAAGGAGCTAAATAATCAAAAAGCACATCGCTTTAAAAACTCTTCACACAGTCAATTTCATTCTTCGCCTCCGGCGGTGTAATCCAAATTCAGTTGTCTTACGTAAACGTTTTTTGCAAGACACACGAGAAAACATTTTCTTTTTTTTTTATTATTATTATTCATTCATCGCTTCGCTTCGTCCTCTCGCGCATCGTCGCAAAATGATTCGAGAGAGTGAAAAAGATATAGCTCGAGTGACAGAGAGAGAGAGAGAGAGCAAGAAGAGGCGAGCTTCCCCCGTTTAGAGTATCTCGATGGAAATCTTAATAACCTGCGTTAAGTTGGCGAGGCGCGTGCTGTTCGCCTTATACGCGTTTCGCCCCGATATTAGCATAGCGAAAATGTCCCATCGACGAGGAGCGAAATGCGCCACGCCGGTGTCGGATATATATATATAAAAGTGGATGTGTTGGGGGACGACTCCCGTCGGGAATTTATTATTTGAATTAATATGTTGATTTTATGCTGCACTTTTGTACGTCGTTAATTGCTCGAGGCGCGCGCGCGTGCTCGTGCGTGTATACATATATATGTGTGCGGGTTACTTTTCGGTGATATTGAAAATGCGCACACGCGAGAGAACATACGTTTTGATCGATCGAGATAATATTTACGATCGGAGATCGATTGCCAAGATAAGCGAACGAGATATTTTTTTTTTTTTTTCTTCTGACGATTCGCTTTTAGCATTTTTATGAGGTTTCATTTCCAGATAATTAGTCGTTACGCGTGCGCCTTTTGAAATTACCGTTAACGCATTAATTATTTGGATAATTTGAATAATTCGTTGTACTTTGTGAATTTCGCTGAAATGTTTTTCGTTTCGTAAATATATATACGAACGTAATAAAAAAAAAAAAAAAAAAAAAAAAAATGAAAATATTACAGCATCGCTTTTAAATATGTTATGTTTTTATGTTAACATCATTAGATGAACATGACAAGTCATTTAACTATTTTACGATTTCCGGCCGAGATAAATTGAATTTGATTTTAATTTAGAAACAAAACGTCGCATAATAAACTGAATTTACAACGCACTATTATAATATATTAAGTATTGAGTAAATCAGTTTTATTATCAAATAAATTCTGATACAATGCCTTAATTAATAATAAAATATTTACATAAAAAATGCATTCTTCAAACGATGATGAATGTAAAGGAGTTGAACATTTTTGTTGAACGACATTTTTTTAATTAATTGTTAAAATTTTAATTTTCTTTTCATTCGATCAATTTTACGCATAAATCAAAAAACTTCTCTCTATATGCTAATTTTGGTAACGTAAGAAGTGTACCGAGTACATGTACTTGACAAAAAAAAAAAAAAAAAAATGATTTGTCACATCCCAAAAAGCGAGTTACTCAACATTCTTCGACTTAAAAATAAAAAACAAAAAAGTTAAGATTACCTATCGGTAAAATTAAACGACGAAATTATCGTTCGTTCTATTACGTACCGATCAAAATAATATTTCGCGATTATAACTAAAATAAACCCATTAAGCGAAAATTTGTTCACAAACTCGCTCTATTGACTATAAATTATAAATCGCTTTTTCGCGACAAACCAGATAATATATGACAAACGATTGTACATTAGCCAAAAGTCTCAAACCCATCGATAATAATTAAAGTTGCGACTCCAGTCCGAGATTAATGAAACAAATGTTTCGAGTTTGTTAAAGAGAAGCTCGTATCTTCCAATCAAAAACACACTTGAGCTTAGAGCGCGCCGCGAACTCGTTAGGATGCGAGATTAGCCCCATGAACTCGACTCGAGTCTGGACCTTATGTATATACGTATTTTTTTATTTTTTTCGTTTTTTTTTTTTATTTTTCGAACGATTTATCATTAACGCTCGGATAAGCGAGTCCCTCGATAAATGATTACCGGTGCGTGCCAGTGGCACCGACGACGGTCGAGAGACCGATGAACGACGCCCGCCGTCAACGCTGTATCGTAAACGTTTCTTTTATTTTTCGCTCGTGCGGTTCGTTCGCATGGGAACGAGCGAGGACTAATACTCGGGATACATTGTGCCTTATGGGGAACGTTAGACGATTTGACGATTTAATTGTGTTTTTTCGGGGAGAAAAATAAATGTCGCGTGGTTTAACGAATTTGTAAGGGACTTACGAGTACTTCGATGTAAAAAGTTTTATTTGCCGAATAGAGCCGGAGCGAACTGTACGAATCATATTGCCGTTGGCAACGACGTTGATATTGAAAAATTGTCGGAGGTAGTTTTGCCTGGAAGTTTTTGTTGATTTTATGTGTTTGTTTTATGAGAGTGCATTTTTATGCTTATTAATATCATGAAATCAGATTGAACGTGTAGAAGAAATGTATGTTGTCAGTTTCACTCGCGTGTTCTTATGAAAACTAATATCTTTTCGAGATAATCGTTTTCTTTATATCTATACTTTCTTGCTATATTATTAAAAATATTTGCGTGACATTAATGTCGATATAATAACGTATTTCTAACGTTTGATTATTCTCAACTTTTCTTTATCCTTAAATTTGTTGGTGTTAATCGTTTTATAATACATATAAACGAACATTTAGTACGTATATTTTGCACTTAACAATCAATCCATAAAAATATTTGTATATAATTTTTTCAATAAATAAATATATATAATCTATGTTGATGCGGAGTGTAAGATTGCATAATATTAAAAAATATGCGATCCTCTTAAGTGGGTGAAAAGTTGAGACGTATCCGATTAGCGAGATACTGTGTAAGTGGATACGTATCAAGTTTGGATAGACTTACCCCGGGTGACTGATAGACTTGGTATGCATCTGCTTACGCGAGTATATATATATATATCGCTAAGATAATCGACTAGATTCCATTAGCTCTTTTTAACGCACTTTATTAAAGTGAAAAAATTTACATGTTAATTTAAGAATTTTTTTCACATCGTTTAATATTATAAGAAAGTATTGTTGGCGTGTGAAATTTTTTTAAATTATACTTTTAATTAAATCATTCAAAATTATATACATTTATTTAAAGTTTTTTTTACATAAAAAAATATGTTTTAAATACAAATTAGATAAATTTGATCAAATTTAACAAAATATAATTTTTCCATCGTTCATCAATAAAAGTCCTAAATGAATAAATAATTTCTAGCAATAGTTCATCTATTCAAGTTCTGCAACCGAATTTTTCAGTCCAATAAATCCGAGCTAACAAAACAACATGACGCGCAAAGTAAAGCCCAACATCCGAACGAGAAAGCGAGATGACGAATTCGCGTAGAAAAGGACAGAGAAATGGAGACGACCTGCAAGGTATCGCTTTTCGCTAAAGATAATCGAAGCCACGCACAGCTGCTACTGTCGGCCGAAACCAAGTTACGACTAATTTTCTTCTCTCTCTCTCTTCACCTTATACACTACAGCGTAGCTGATGGTAACACAAAACAGACTCGTACGACGATGTCTCCTAAACAACAAAATGGGCAATTCCAGGCAAGCAGAGGTAGCAAGAACACGTCGATCCACTTAGCGTGCGGGAGATTATATGGTTGTAAACGCAAGGATGCGACTCCTGAAACCGGCAGATCGTGTGTGTAGGTGATCGCGGGATTATCGGTGAATTACAGGCACGTGAAACTTGAGATGTCGGATGATTGCGATTAACTATTTTTGGAATATTTGCGTTGAAAATAACTTAAAGTAATATTTATTATTATGCATTGTTTTAATTTTTTACGTAATGTTTATGATGCGAAGTCATTTACTTATAATTTCAACCTAGTTAAAGTTCTTTTTTTTTATCTAAATGATCAGTCAGATAATAAGAAAGTTTTATCATATATCTAATCTGTATTTATATATAATTTTGAGGATTAACCAATTGATTTAACGACAATATAATGTCCAAGGGTATAAAATCAACAAAAATTTGTTAATTTAAATCAAACCGTTTTAAAGTAACAACTTATTCGTTTTCATAAGCATCCCTATTTTATTATTTACAATAAAATTACGCGCTGTAATTGTAAATAAACGTCGCCCTCAAAAAAAAAAAAATAATTCGCAAGCCTAAATTTGACACGATAATTTACGGTGTCGTATTTAAGAACGACATTTAGAAAAAGCTGAGCGGGTGAGTTCAAGATCACAAGGTCCGCGTCGTGACACAGTTGCTCGCTCGTATACGCAAATCGATTTGTTTTCTTTTTCGAGCTTCCCCGCGTTTCTCTATGCTTAACCCGTTCGTACATTCGATGCGCGCGCACACACACACACACACATTCTCACACACACAAATGTTCTTCGTTAAAGAAATTCCGAGATAGCCGAGTTTCTCTGGCTTAGGTCCAACGTTTTTCCCTTCTTCTTTGGCTGTGCTAACGCCTTACACACGTATATGCGTTTCTTATTATTTTGCATACTCGTGACACTTTTATTTTCCTTTTTTTCCATCCTCTCCGTACGCTGTTAAATTAGTCTCTGGTATATATACGTAAATCCCGCGGCTCGAAAATAAACTTTATTATATTCTCGCGGAAGACGCGCCCTGGTAATTTAATATTCTCTCACTTGAAATGTTAATGCGTAGGATTCACCGACGCGCGAATTTCATCGGTCGAACGTTGCGCGTTCCTTTTTTTTTCTCTCTCTCTCTCTCTCTCTCTCTCTCCTTCGCTCCGGGCGATGTCGAAAAGTTTGATCCTTAAATCCTGCCTTCATGGATAAAGTGTTTTATCGGCTTATCATAAGTTTGCTTTGAGTGGTAGTTATTGTTTCATTCGATTCTCTTTTTCGTAATTTTTAAATTGGAGTGTTTTAGTTTAAAATGGGATTCTCCCCCTTTTCCGTATACCAGGCTTATGTTAATTTTTTTATTAAACGTTCCAAAATGGAAAATATTTTGTACAAATAGTTATGAAATTATCAAGCTAACATATTTTTTTTTTAAATTTAAAGTTTCTCTTTAACGGAAAATAAGAATTCATTTTATTAAATGAAAATAATTTGCTGTGTTTATTTATAAAGTACTTAATCTAAATATCTAACTTTTCTAATTATAATTTCAAAAGTATAACCTTCTATTAATGAATTCATTTTATCTAAACTATACTACAAACAATTGTTTTAACATTTGTTAGTTAAACTATCAACTTTTATTGAAACAATAATTCAATGAAGTTGTAACATAGTTCTCAAACATCAAATCAATTTTGAAAAATGTAAAAAAATTATTAATAAATAAATCCTTTATTTTGAAAGTGAAAATTTTTATTTAAATTCCTGTATATTTCAAGGATAATTTTTTTAACGTTGTAATGTTCCAATGTCAATAAAAGAATGTACCTTTTGATAAATCTTCGACAAACCTGTCTTATCTAAATGAATTCTGCGTAAAAAAGAAACTCGGCGCACACTTATCTAACATCATTGAGACACGACTTCCACGAGTGCTATCTCGCAATGAGTCTAATATTTGCCGTGTCTCATTGTTTAGACGCTTGCGGTAAGTATAACCATAGCCTATAGCACCTTTAGCTAATCGGGCGATAAATCATGAGGAAAGTTGTACAAAGGCACGGAACGAAAGAAGCACGCGTAATCGAGTCGCGAAAAATCGATTTTCATTCTAGGGATAGCTAATCCCGGTAATTCATTCCAAACGGAATACGTAGATTTTCTTTTGCTTTGTTGGTGCTTTGTTTGGCTATTATTATCTTCTTTTCATTTTCTTCGAGATAAATTATCGCGCCTGGAGTTTTGGCATGTGTTTTGCTATTACGTAAGAACGTAAAATATACACAAGTTACAATTGTGTATTTTATTTGTAAGAAGTAATTGAAATGTCATTTGGACATTTCTTTCATAAAATTTTGATTGACAGATGTATTGTTTTGATCAAATTATTTATATGATGATTGGAAACTATTGGAAAGTTATAAGTAAATTAAATAAATTATTATTAGAAAAATTCCATAAGTCATAGTTTCCGATATTGTAGAATTAATTTCACTAATCGCATAAACTATACTAACTACAAAATCCAAATAACAAACGAAATATAGGCCGACTGCGAATTAATAACACTTCGAGTAAACATCAAAGTGATATTTACAATATTTTTTTGTAAACGTGTCGTCGAATAAAACTAGAAATTGATTTTTATTTCGTCGCCACGCAATCTTAGTATTACGAAAAACGTCTAACTCGTCAAGAACGTCAAAATACCTCGTCATGATGATTTCGCATTAAAAACTGTGCACGCGCAATCGTGCAAGATTAAAGACCCTCGAAACGCAGGAGAGGAAAAGGCATATACGCACGCTATCGAAAATGTAAGAAAGAGAAACTCGTCGACTTATTAAAAAGTTACATCCTACGCGTGCATATGTATACACGGAAACCAAAAGTATTAACAGCCACACCTCTCCGCTTTCGTTTTTCTCGAAACCTCGCGCCACGGGAGATATCATTAACTCTCGGAATTCAAAGGGTCCGAGATATATATATATATATATATATATATATATATATATATATATGATAAGCTGGCATCGCGCGGGTGAGGGAGGATTGATATACGTTATTACAGACAGCCATTAAAAAAGAAAACTCCGATGTAAAATGAAATATGCGGCTTTCGGGGGGCCGATTCTTTTTTTTCACAGCGATGGTAAGGGCAAGGGAAAACGAGAACAAGCCGGGGAGGTGGTTGAGAAGATTCTATCGCAGGGGTGCGAAGGAAAATAAGCGAGTGTAAGGGGAATGTGAAAAGAAAAAAAGTTGTTGGATTGAAAGTTTCGGATGATTCGATTATTTATTTAAATTTAAAGTATGAATAATTAAAAATTTACATATTTTATACAAAAGTTGTTTAATTAATATCATTTAATAGATTTGATGAAAATTAGTATATTTTTCTTTTATTAGAATAAAGAAAATCAAACCTTAAAATGTACGTAAAAATCTTGATGAAAAGTTTATCAGAATAAGAGAATGAATTTAAAAGCCAAAAAAGTAAACCAATAAAATACGCTTAAGGTAAAGTATACGTAAAATACAAGGAAAAAGAGAGGCATGAAAGAGAAATAAAAAAAGCAGCAAATAAGCTTAACGTTCGTGAGCACAAGCTGCAAAATCCTTCGAAAGGGAAAGAACCGAAGCGAAAGAAAGAGAGGAAATGAAATCGCGTACGATAAATTCAAGCTAAGGGGCGCGACGTCTCCCACGCATATCAACTCAAGCGCAAGTGCAGCACGCGGCCTCGGCACAAGGTAGGTCGTTGCGAAAGCGCAAATAAATATTGTCTCGCGATGATTTTCTTCGAGGAATCGAGAATAACGTCGAGAAGATTGTGATTTTTTTTTCTTAAATTAAATATCATAGTTTCCAAGTATAAATTATTATTGTAAGTATGTGGAGATTTAGATTAAGTATTTTTCTCTTGTTGATAAGAAATAAAATTTCATATTCATTATTACTTGGAAACTATTATATTAATTTTCCATTTAATTTACACTGCGTGTACTACTTATAATCGTAATCAGTTTTATCACAACTTTGTAAATTGCTCACTAAAATTATCTCAATTTTTTTGACTACTATATTAGACTCTCACCAGTCAATTGAATAGACCGACTTCGTGAGATTAATCACATGATGATCATGAGAATCGTCATCAAAATGACTGCAGAATATCAAATGTCTTTAAGGCTCGCCTTCATTGATTCTAAAAAAGAAACTTTGATAACGTTCGGTTTACAAAAATATAAGCTTGAAAGTGAACCTTTCTTCAAAAACAACACAAATTATGGAGAAAAGAAGAGTACGTTTTCAACAAAATTGTTTACTGAAAAACATTATTTAAGGTAACAATTAATACTCCGCAATCAATTGAATACATTTATTAAAAACTGTTTTAGACATATTTTATTAATGTTTCTAAAATCAAATCTAATTTTTTAAAACAGTTTACTACAATATTGATTGGAAAAAAATATAATTTTATTATGGTTAATAATATGATTCATGTGATTATTCCAAATTGACGTCAGATCGTGCCACACTAAGCATTTAACGTCATGCGACATTGTCGCGTTAAAAAAAAAAAAAAAAAAAAAAAAAAATCGAATCGTATAATCAAGTATATTTTTATATTTTCAGCAAAAGATATCTCAAAAAATTATTTAGATGCATATATTTTGCTTGATATCATTACCAAGCTTGAAACTTAAACTTTAATCATTACGATTTTCGTTTTTATTTGCAAACTTTTTGTGTAAGAATTTAAAAAGTATTCATACAAAACGACAAGTTTTACATACAAACATACGATAAATTATGCTTCTTCAGATTTTTTTCTATAAAAAAAGTATTAAAACGTTTGAAAAAAATATTAAAACGTTTGTCAAAGTACACAGATTTTGCATACATATTTTTCATATGTGTACGGTAAATTATTTTTTAACAGAACCATCTTAAATGCTAAAGAAGAGCAGGGAAGAGCAGGGAAGAGCAGGGTGTTAATATTTCAGATATAAAGTTAACTAATCTAATCTTATTCTCTAAAACTAAAAAGTTTGACCAGATCATCCTAACTGCTTAGATATGAATCTAAAACGAAAATTTTAACGAAAGAGTTTCTTATTAACCCCAAAGTAGCGCAGAGAGCGATAGAGAGGACGTTCCTAAGAATCATTTTGAGACATCAAAAGAATAGAATCATTCAGAAAGCTAAATAAAGGGACTAGCGTCATCAAACATATTACGAAGCTCAGATAGCTCTAGACTAGTTATATCGCCAAAAGACAAGACCTGTGATGTAAAGTATTTATGATAGAATGCAGAAAAAAAAGGAGAAATATTCTCAAGGAAAATCTCATGTAGTGTAGTGATATAAGTTGTAATACAAAAAAGCAGCCGAATTAAAACAAATGTAAATAGTACAAGACCGAGAAAAATAACATAGACTGAAAATGGCTTACAGCTGCGTTGCTGTAAAATAGAGAAAAAGATAAACATCGACGTGACAATAAAGCGTAAATTTGAATAAATTATGAAAATGGTTATTTAAATTAATCGAGTTAATTTTAAAAAGTTTTAAAAAATATCTGCGTAAATTTTTTCAAAAACCATATTCGGTATCATTTTACTACGTTAGTTAACTAAATCCACGTTGAACAAGGGGAGCGAAAAAAAATCTATTTTCGAGAAAGAAAAACGAGTCACGCATGTCTCCGGCCTATATTTTTATTTTTCGATAATAACACTCTCCTTCTCAACCTAAACTCTTCGAGTTCTTTTCCTCCCCCCCCTCTCTCTCTTTCTCTTTCTCTCTTCTGTATATACGTATATAGTTCACAAAAAGATCGAACCATAAAAGGGCTTATCTTATACGAGAAGGTTTATGGCACATTTTCCAGGAACACGGCTCTTATTGATTTTCGCATGAATTTTTATTATCGGCTTGACACATCCCTACTCGTGAAAGTATCCGGATGTTGTATGCATGTTCGCGTGTAGCTTTATGTCCACGAGATTCAATCGTGAGAAAAAATTAAATGTCTTAATTGATTATTATTTTTTCTGCCAAAATCTCTGATGTGTAATTTTGTCTCTTTGAGCTTGCATATTATTTAGGAGTTTACGCGTTGCGTTGAAATTTTCCAGTAATAAGTAATTCTGAAAATTATTGCTTTTTCTTTTCTTTCTTATTTCTTTGTTTCATTCAATTAACATTTTGATTCCGATGTAAATTTTCTGGTAAAAATTAATTAATTAATATTTTACGCGAAACAAATTTTTTTTTTTTTTTATTTTAAAAAGTTACACGTTTTTATTTATAATTTAAATTGATTTCTAATGCATTTAAAATAATTAATGGATTCCGAAATTAAATATTGAAAATTACATAAAACATTAAAATGTTAAATTTAATTTTAAATAAAAAAAAAAAGTTACGCAATTCAATCGTGGAAAAAGAAACAACTTTTTTCAACGAAAGAATCGTATACCTTTCTCCTTCATCCACTTAACCATTCGCCCATTTTAAAAGACACGCACTTCTCATTCTCCATCACTCCGTCTTTCTCGTTTCGGTTAACATCGACAAGCGTTGATCAACGTTCGCGCCCTTTCGACTGTATACGGTTCAGCATCCGAAGCACACGAGGTGCGCGCACAACTAGTCGCAGGCGTTAAATTTTCGCGCCCCTTGTGAATATATATACATACGCGCGTAAGGGAATTGAATTAAATCGCTTAACGGACTTATGTTTTGAGAGAGGGGACGGACCCTTTGCAACGCCGGGCACCGCAAGTGATAAATGTAATGAAGCCCTCGGTGCGTTCTACGGTAGCAAGACGCGTCTCATATCCATTAAGCCTGTCCGTCACGCGAGAATTTTTCTTTCTTTCCCTCTCTCTCTCTCTCTCTCTCTTTCTCTCTCTTTCTTTGTGTTTTTCTGTTTTGCTTAAGAATTTCAATTATATCGACGCGCGGGAAGAATGCGCTCACGGTTGTATTTTCGCGGATCTTATTCTCGTCACGCGGCTTTGACGGGCCAAACAATGAAAAATCATGGCTTGACAAAGGACGAGAAATGGGCCGCGTAAATTTAATGCGACGCGTGCTCGCTTTAAAAAATGTTTTCTTCTCGAATGATACGTCGTATCGTTAGTCATTTTAAACGTCGAGAGGTACAATTTCGCGATGTTCTTTAAAATCTGAGAGAACGATCGCAAAAAAAAGATCGAGCGCTCGCGCGAGTAAATAAAAATTGATATCCCGCGCCGTGGTAATTTTAATTTGAATAAGCTTCTTGGATTAATTCATATGCTAAGTACGTACAGGATTTTTCAATTACGCCACAATGCGCTTTAAGCAAAGCTTATGATTTTTTATCAACTCTTATTTGTTGATGTCGAAATTATTTTAAGATTTAATCAGATTTTAGTTATATTTTGAAATAGAAATACAAGGTAATCGTTCGCAAAAAAAAATGCTCATTTCAAATTATAGCTTTGGGATGATAATATTGTTTAATATTTCAAAGTTAAAGAGAAAACGAATATCAATATACATGAATTTATTTTCTTATCCAATAATTTATCTTTACAAATTTATTATCGTTCTGTCAATATTGATATTTTAGAAATTAAATGTCTACGTGAATGCTTAAATATACTTTAAGAACATCCAAAAATTTTAGTTAATCGATCAGTACTAAAATTAAGATATTATTATAAATTTTCAAATTAGAGACGCAATGTAAATAAAAATGAATTTGGCGAGTTAAAAATACACCAAAGCAAATTTAAAAAAAATTAATAAACTTACCTGAAAAGTGTAATAACAAGAAAAGTATGGTTGTAGAAAAGAGAGAGAGAGAGAGAGAAAGAGAAAGAAAGGGATTCAGTTATTGCGTCACGGTTGAGCGTGACAAACAACGAATTCACTCCCTTCATTTCTGCTATATTTGCTCATTTCATCTCGCAATTCGTTCCGTGTCGCCACAAATTGTTACGGAATTGAAGAAAAGCAAAACCGTTTGATGCGTGACATAACGCCGCCGTCAGGTTTATTAATAGCATACATTAGATTAATTTCTTAGAAGGGAATTTCTACTTGTTCGTTATAATGGCTCGAGATTAATTTTATCCCGCGTATGTGCGCCTTTCTAAGAATTTAAGTACAATGCTGTAACAGTTTTTATAATTTTAAAAAGTTACGAAATAATGGCATAAGTATACTACGAGCACTCGTGTATTTCTCTGCAAATAATTATTGACAATATAATATAATAATTCAATATTTTCGTTATCTTACTTTTTTTTAATTACACCGGTGTATGATACATTGATGTAATTTCATAACGTAAATTGATAATAAAATTTATTGCATGCAATAAAATTTTTTGATTTATTAATAAACTAAGATACATAAAGAGTAAAAGTAATTTATGATATGTAAAAAACTTTATATATTTTAAATGTATTTTGATTACCACTCAACCTAAAGATTTTTGCTAACATTTGTTTTTGCACAATAAAATTTTATTTATTTTGCATGCTAATATTTCGATAGTTAATTATTCAATTTCAGCCAATAAATTTAAGTTTTGTATTGAAAATAATAAATTTTTAAGACAATTAATCAATACTTTCACTCGACGTGATTCATCAAAGACAATGCCAAGCACCGCGACAACCTTTGGACGAACGACAAAAGAAAACCAAAATTGCGCGTACAAATGAAAGGGCAGCTCTTTAAAAGGTAACATTAAAATTCATCAAGAAAAAAGAAAGCCGAAGGTAGGAAGAAGAGAAAACGAAACCCGCATATAAAATCCTTTTGCGCCCTTTCTCTCTACGCAAACCCCCTTAATACATCTCAAGCATCAGGAAATAATTGGCCGTCGGAAGTATAATTTTTAATCCCCCTTGAGAATTCCAAGATCTTAAACAAGATCCCTCTCTCTCTCCCTCTCTCTCTCTCTCTCTCTCACTCCCATCGCGCGGATATTCGAAGCATAAGCTCGCGCTCGCGCCGACAGACGTCAAGAAGTCCTACGCCGTTAAACTGCCTGGCACAATATTTGCAAAGTCCCCAGCAAGTGTAACCTCGTGCTCGCGAATTATTGCTCATCCCATTCTAATACACACCATCGTCTATCCGCGCAACACTTGTCAGCTCGCGAATATTCGTGCGGAAGAGAAAGAGAGAGATGATCGATGCGCGATGCCGGTGAGCGACGCGGAACAATGCGAACTTCTCTCAAAGATAACTTCTCTTTGGCAGTACGGGAGAACGAAAGAGAGAGAGAGAGAGAGTCAACATGAAAGGGGAAGTTTCCATCCCTAATTGGTATTTAGGAGATCCGAAACAGAGAGCCCAACTTGACTCTCTCTCTCTCTCTTTCTCTCTCTCTCTTTCTCTCTCTCTCTCTCTCTCTCTCTTTCTCTCTCTCTCTCTCTCTCTCTCTTGGTCTATCTTCAAGCTACCTGCCTTTGCATCCTCCTACTCTTTCGGAACGCAAGTCTCAAACCTCCTCTTTCTCTCTCACCCTAAACTCGACATTTAGCACCGTTACCTCCGTACGTACATATATACATGCATAAGCGGTAAGAGTTAGAAAGAGAGAGAGAACTATCGTTGCTTCTGCTTCTTCTTCTTCTTCTTACGACGAATACTTGTTGGTTGATGACTTTGCCACTTGATGTTTATCATTCGGATATACCGAGGGTTCCGTTACTACACCGCGAGATTGAATTATGCACGCGTCGGTTACTACTTTAAAAAGGATCCCTTCCACCCTACCCGAGATGTGCGTGTTCATACACTCGCATTTATCTATCTTTCCATATCGTTATAAACTCGCGATGGCTTCTCTCTCCCCCTCTCTCTCTCTCTCTCTCTCTCTCTCTCTCTTCTCGAATATCGGCTCCCACGTTTTATTTCTATCATGTTTAGTAAGCACGCACGAGAAGTGGTGCTTTCCCTTCGTAATATTGCCTGCGCGTTTCTTTTTCGGGAATTATTTTTATCGCGCGAATACTCCGATACTCCGGCAGTGCGTGTGACCGTCGCTCTCGCGAGTTCGTACATTTTTTAAGAACGAGACTTGCTCCTTATGGTTGTTGTAAATGTACAAGACAGGCTCGAAACGAGACTCATATTTTTACGTTACATCCTTTACATTTTTTTTTATTCGAGTTCTTATAATCAAACGCATTCGCTCGTTTCTTTTGTTTATATTCAATAAAATTTCTTTATCGCTGATGAGAAAAATTTTGATAAGTACTATATGTGAAAATAAATTAAGATAGTGTACTATTGTAGTCTTGTTTTTTTTTATAATCATAGGTATGACTAAAAAAATACTTTCGCAAATTGTTTTACCAGAATTAAATGTATTGTTTCTTTATAAGTCGAAGCAATAGAGCAAAAAAATAAATAAATAAATTCATATAATTTCAATGATATATAAAATAAAATTTATCATTGAAATCGAAAATTGTTTTAATTTTTTCTTTTTTTTTAATACTAATATAAAAAAAAAAGAGTTATAAGCACGAATACTCTAACCGTTACGCATCTTACAGACCAAAGATTCAAGTATCAAGCAGAAAAAAAAAAATTTTTATTCACATAAAACATACCCCAACACTCATCGTTTGCCCCAACGAAAATAAAAAGTAAAAAAAACGAAATGTTCCTCCAGTCGTAAAAACCGCACGGTTGGCAATTACAACCCTCGAGCGTCTCAGCAAGCAGTTGAAGTAAAGTCGAGCGAATATCTTTTTCGAGAGAGAGAGAGAGAGAGAGAGAGAGAGAGAGAGAGAGAGAGAGATGGAGAAAGGAAGAGTCATCCTCATTTCAGTTTTTAAAAACACCGGGGTGAGAAAACGTCGCGTCCTCTAGCTGATTACAGGTACGTACCGGTGCAGTCGGGAACGCTGACTATGTTTCTACCCCCGATCGACTTTCAGCTTTACGGAGGGTTGCCAGGGTTGACGCTTTACTGGCTAGATGGCGCCAGGAGGGTTGATACACTCGAGAACAGGGGTTGCTATGTTTCTTTATTGTGATTTTGTTAATTTTTGAGTATGTATGTGAATCGATTTCTTTGTTTATTTAGAAAATGTCTTTATTTTCTTTTTTATAACAATATCTTGAAAATTTTAATAAAAGTTCCATTGTTTTATCAAAATCGTAATGCAACTTTGTAAAAATTTGATTATATATAAAGTAGAATGAATATTTTTTTTTATCAAAACTAATAATTTTGAGAATTTCGTTTCAAAGTAACACTAATATAAAATACTAATGTAAAATAATACTAGTATAATTAGTATGAAATTTTTATGGTTGAAAGAATAAATTAAAAATGTTTTTTTTTAAATTATGAAAACTGATTTATTTTATCGCGTAATATTATTAAAATTTAAACTTTCCTTTGATAAACGTGATTCTATTAAGCTGAATAGCTTCTGCTCTATAATTAACAATGTATAATATTTTTTTTTAAAAAAAAAAGCTTCTTATTTTAATCTTTCTTAAATGGAATTCTCTTTTTATTTAATTTATAAAGCTCATTCGTTTGAAATTCATTTAATGAATTCAATCACGGAATTAAAATATTAAAAAAATTTCTTATTAAATTATATATTATTATAGAATTTAAATTATACCATATATGTTAATAATTATTTACAAAATTTATTAACAGCTTAGTAATAAGTTATAATTCACGTGTTAAATTAAATTCAAAAACCTTTTGACCATCCCTCTGTTAAAAGCATTCGAAATAATTACATTTTTCTTTTCATAAATGAAAATTTACACACATGTATACGCGCAAACAAGTATAAAAAGAGAGAAAAATAAAAGAAAGAAAGGAAAGGTACGTTATAAAAGAAAAGGAGCATTTCACTCAATTCTCTCAGTCGATGTAACTTTCCTTCTTTCCTCCCTCGTTTTTCGAGCTTTACACCGCTCGCAAAGAGGGGCTATTCCAGCACCAAGAGCAGCAGTAGCCGTTGCGCTCGCTCGCTCCATAAAATTCACTCTCTCTCTCTCTCTCTCTCTCTCTCTTTCTCTAGCGAATGGTCTTCGAATCACTTTTCTCTCATTCTCACTTTGGCACTAAGGTGCCGTAGCCACTCTTGCCTCCCTTTTTCTACTCTCCTCTCCCACTTAGCCAGCCGACCGGGCATCAATAGGAATGCCATTTGAAGCCGCTCTAAGAAACTGCTAATAGACTGCCTTCTTTTCTCTCTCTCTCTCTCTCTCGCTTTCTCTCGCTTTCTCCCTCCCTGCCATAAGAAGGAACGAGAACGCTCGCCTTTTTATTTTTGCGCACGATGGAAAGAAAGCCAGACGAATCGCGACGTTAGACCAGCTCCACCGGTAGAATGTATACGCGCGTGAGTGTTCGAAGTTAGAGAGGAAATAAAGAAAAAGGAGGGATTGGATAACGTAAGGAAAGAGAAAGGGAAGAGGGCGCGAGAAACGAATGCGAGAAAAGATGAAACAGAACAGCGATCGTGTTTTTTCGTTCGATGGATAAATCTGGTTTTGCTTTTTCTCTTTTATTTTTTTTTTTTTTTCTCTCTTTTATTCCTCGGAGAGTATATTTTATTACATTTGGCCCTCGTTTCGTTGCTTGTTTCATGCAAATGTACGAAAGAATGCTCTTTTTATGTTTTGAAATTATTTAAATATATGTAACGAGTTATTTGTTATATTTCATTCGGCAAATTGTATTAAAAAATTAATCTGTGATTTATTTTTAAACATTTTTTAATTATATTGTAAATATTTAATATCTAAGACTTATTGAATATGTGTATAATGAAATATTAATTTAACGAAGAGTATAAAATAGTAATTAAAGATGAATTATTTAACTATAAATGAAATCTTACCAAATTATAAAATATCCTGTCATATTTTGCCCATACAAGATTTGCAAAAATTTTTTTAGCTATACTTGTGTATGAATATATTTCAATTGTAACATTTTTTTATAATATGCTTTATTTTAAATAGTTAAATATAACGCTCGTTTAATATTCAATTCAGAAACTTTCATTTCTTTCCGCTTCGAATTAATATTCCGTATAAAAGAGCAATGTTCTACAATTGACCTCGTTTTCGGAGCGAAAAAAAAAAAAATATTCATTTCCGACAACGTGAATTAAAATTTCACCAGATATTATGCAGCGCAGCATTCGCGAGGAAAGAAAGAACCTAAGTAACGGATTTCGCAAAGTAAATTCGCATTAACAATACGAAAAAATCAAGAGAAAAAAAGCGGATTACTCGCTCTCGTTAAAATCTCCAATGCTTCATTCATAATTCCAGATTATCGTACTAACCACTCGAGAAAATTTTCCGATTCCACTCAACTATGTCGAGAAGTGAAAAAAAAAAAGAAGATAGAAGAAAACGCCTAGATGCAGGCGTAAAACAAAAAAGAACAAAAAGAAGAACAAAAAGAAGAAGAAAAAAAAGAGAGAAAAAGAAGAAGGTAGAAGTCAGCCGATTCAGCAAAAAAATCCATCCTCTCTCCTCCGCTCAACTCTTCTCAGCCGGCAATTTTTCTCTCCTTCACGTCCTACTTTACAAGCCACACATGGTTTACCGAACGACTCGAACGAGAGCCGCTAGCATCCTCGTATATATACATCCTTAAACCGAGGCGTAAGCCTTTTTTCTCCTATACCTTAGGCGACCATCGAACGGGGACGAGCCATTAGCGGGATAAGAGTCGCGCGTACCGTCGACCCTTCGTTACTACACACACACACACACACACACACACACACACACACCCAACTGTGTACGACTGTATTTTACGCGCCGGATAATCCCCATCGTATAAGATTTGTCGCGACTTTACCTCGCAATATAGCGCGTTAGGATCTTTCCGATTTATCCGAAATCTCGACGGGACGTGTGCGTGCGTCTATAAGGAAATGGTCACGCGTGGGTGGACACTTCAGTACGGAAGTCACACAAACGAGGTACGAATTTCAGAAAGAATCGATGAAGACGGTTTTGCTTTTCGGGAATACTAATCTTCAATTACGAGAGGAAAGGAAAAGAGAGCAACGATCGGCTAATTTCGGGATTTCTCGTTAAAGCTTCTCCCTTTTTCTCATCCCCTTGTTGCCCGCTGTTTTATTGGTTAAGTAAACGATTGGTTCGAGTGCAAAATCTGAAAATAAACAAGACTGCGTTTTTTTTTTTTTTTATATAAACGTGTAGATAATTAAAAACCGTTAACGTTTTATGTTTGGAAAGACATTAATTTTGTATGAGACAATATGATGTTTTATTTATGCTATTTAATAAAATATTCTTTGTAATATTTTAATAATCCATTAAATTTAAAATAATTCGAACGATATTCAAATGAAAATGTACAAACTAACTTGTAGCAAAATATGAATAGATATTTAATAAATAATATAATAAATTTAAGTTATTTAAATTGATTGAGATAAATAATAATAAAATAAAAAAATCAAACTAAAATAATAACAAAGAATAACGTAAAAGTAAAGCATACATCGTCTATCAACAATCTGCCCTCGGCAATAATGTAATCTTTTACGATTCGTTTATTACCAAAGAACCGCTCGGTATTCGCGTTTTACAATTGCGATCGTTGGCGTCACGCGTCGTTTAGAATCGAAACTTAAGAGGATCATTTTCGGATTTGATCTTTGACGCGGTTAAACGAGAAAATTAGCGCGTTTCTTGTCTCGCGTTTATGGGGATATAAAGCTGTAATAAAGTTGCGAAGCGTTGGTTTTATTATTGAGATTGAGTTTATGCGCGTGCGTGATGTGAAAATTTTTGTTTTTTCATTTTGATAATTATTATTTTGAATTATTTAACGTTGAGCAAATGTTAGTTTTTGAAGTATCAATAAGCCTGTAACTTTTTCACTGATTTTTAAGATTATTTTAAATTAAATATGTAGATTTATTTTCACAAATTATATTGCAAAGCAAAAATATCAAACCATTATTCGACTTTGCATTTAAATAGAATCTTATTAAACGAAATGTCAATCTCATTTGCCTAAAATTTTATTACAAGTTAACAAATATTATTGTCAATTATAATTATTTAAATGGATTGTCCTAATATTTTCTGAATAATTTATTAAAACATATGACAATTGAATTTTAAATGCATTAATCTGCATCGGTAAAATTTCATACGAATTAATGAAACATGAAATATGAATAAATTATTGATTTAATTTCAGTTTAATTAAAGTCCATTTACTTAAAATTTTGGTATTTATAGCTGAAATCATTCGCTCCCGCCGTCAAATGTAAATAGCAAAGCCTTTGGCTAATAATTGGTTTTACATAGTGCAAGGTTCGTTAATATTATAATACGATTTTGTTATTCATGCTTCTTTTATTTATTTGTGCTCCCACATTTAATACTAATAATTCCAATAAGTCTTACTATCTTTTTTATTGTAATCGTTTATTAAAACAAACCATTAATTTATTATTCTGTTGAAACAAAAAAAACAACATATATGCTAATTATAATATGTATTGCTAGGATAAATAAAGTGATATAAAACGAACTCTTATCGTCAATAATTAACCGTTTAAAAAACTTTGTTTCTTCATCGAGGCCATCAGCGAATCCTCGACAAATAATTTCTCGAGTTTAATCTTCATTATCAAAGTGAGTGAAAGAAAGGGAAAAGAAGTTTGACATCGTAAAGGTATTAATCGAATTCGACGACACAACTCGCTACAAGAGTAATTCATTCGAAAAACGTGTATCCAACGCGTGAAACTTTCGCCGCATCCCCTCGGTACATCTTCGTTTATTTCCTTGATCACCTCCCGAGCGCGATGCGATACAATTTAATAAACGAGACCGTGAAAATGAATCGTGATAAACGCGTGCGAGATGAGGAAGGAGAGGGAGGTTTTATTCGACCGTATATATCTATACGAAACACGAACTCGCGCGTTAAAAACGGAAAGGGATAAAGGAAGGATGGAGAAGACCCGGGCACGGAAACGTCAGAGGACGTCGCGCGTCGCTTTGTCCGTAAGATAGAAAAACAATATTGTTGTTTCATCGGTAAGTCCCGGCACGTCGGGGCGAAAGTGACGAGCGAGAGCGTGTTCGGGCTTCTTCCCTCTCTCTATGTCTCTTTCTCTCTCGTTTGCTTTCTCGTTCTATACACGGACCGGCCGGTGGTAGGAGGGGGGGGGGGACACACAAATTGGATTATGCTCCGCCGAAGCCACGATGCCAAGGGAGGCTTAGGACGTGGAAGATGAGAGTTAGAGAGAGGGTGAGCGTCAAAAAAATGGAAAAAGAGGGATGGTGAGAAAAGAAGGGCACGGGAGAGATGACAGAAGAATCTCTTTCTCTCGTAAAGCCAAGGACCAGGTAAAAATATTTCGATGATGAAAATTTTTGTGAAAAGTTGTGAATATTTCGTTCGGTAAGGTAAGTGTAATTTAAAATAATTATTATTATATTTGCAAATACTCTTTTTTCTTTGTTAAATTATTTTAATTGCTTATTAAGAGTAACATTATAAAATACAAAATAAATTAAAACGATCGATAGAATTTTCGTAATATATTTGATGGAGAAGCATTTTAATATTTCAGAACGTAAAAGTTTTTATATTTTATCTTTGCACCTCTTGATTAAATTCTATAGCTGATTAAAGCGCTATGAAAAATTCCACACTTTTATTAAAATATCTTAATACTCATTAAATCAAGATCATTTTATCACATTTTATTATGCTTGAAAATTAGAAAATTCTTTAATTTAATTACAACTAAAATTTTTCATTTGGAAAAAGATTTGTAACGAAATAATAAATCATTTCAATTTAGTTAAATTGAAATATAATAATTAATTATTATTTTAATGATTTTTTATTCAATTTGAGAAGTAAATAATGATTTAATTCATAAAGTTAAGAAAATGTGCAAAAATTATACACAGTAAGTTAAAATTTAAGATCGATTAAATTAATCCGTACTTTATTGAATCCAAATTGCTCCCCAATGAATCTTTGCAAAAGAAAATCAGTGACAAGAATTCGATGAGTTTTCTTAATAATAATTTAGCCAAGGTCTTTATTCGGGGACAGTCGTGTACGTGACTTCACACTTATATATGTATAAGTCGTGCGATATGGTTACGGATATACGCGGGAGAGCCGTGATGGATTGACGCTCTTAGTATCCAAGACAGTAGTCAATATGTGGGTTAACGCCGAGCGACGAGCGGCGAATGGAACTTTTTTGGCACGCGATACCGTACCGAAAGAAGGATACGGTATGGAAGATAAAAGTGTCTTAGAGGCGACAGCTCAATTTCGCCCGAATGTTTTACCTTTGCATGGATTGACGTTGACTATCGTTGCTCTCTCTCTCTCTCTCTCTCTCTCTCTTTCTTTTAGGAAGCGAAGACCTTTGCGAAATGCTTGAGCGCGAAAAAACTTTTTTTTCTCTACTTTTCTTTATTTTTTTTTTTTTTTTTTTTTTTTTCATTACCGTCCTCTGCGCTGCGATTGTTCACGAAGCGAAGTGGTAAGAAAAGAATAATTGATTACGATTCGTTGCTGAACATTTTTCAATTTCAAAACCCTGAGTAGTTGGTAGTTATAAAAATTTAATCTATTTATATCATTAAATATATATTACATTAAAGTTGAAATTCGCCATACTAGAAAAGATCTTAAATTTATATTTATCATATCAAACGAAAGCGTTCCCCTTTTTGAGAAACAGAAAATTCGATCGGCGACTTTGCCATCGGAAAAATTGCTTAACCTTAAGTAGACGTCGCCATACATTCGCATTTGAAATTTTCACGACTTTTGCAAGAGGAAAATATAAGATGCGAGATAGAAATGCCCCCCGGAAAAATGAAACGGAGGAACGCAAGAAGAAGAAAGAGTAAACTGTGGGAGACGAAAAGAGTGAACTAACCATTGGAAATTCGTCGACCTATCTCTCTCTCTCTCTCTCTCCTACATTCGCTCTCTCTTTATTTTATTACGTTTTTATTTATTGTTTTTTAATCGTTTAACATGTTCGTATTGCAATGCAAGTACATCTTTAAATATAAATTTACAAATTTAAAAGTCAGTTATTTTACGGTTAATGTTGGATTCTTTATTTGTCAAGTTGAAAAATTATAGAATATTACAAATTCAAAATTTTGTCGAAAATTTATCTAATTTATATAATTAAAATTTGCAAAAATAATTTTTAATTGAAAAATAATAATAATATTTTAAATAAAATAAAATTTTCTAATTAAAAGTTTTAATTTATAAGTGTAAATTTAATCCTTTAATTCTTCGGTCATAAAAAATTTGAATGCAAAGTTAATTAATATTACGAGATAAAATTAATTAATAAAGTGTGGTCTGTTAAAAATTGTGAGTTTACTTTTCTTTTTTTTTTAAATATAATCTAAAAATTAAACAATAATAAATTTATTTACATATTCATCCTCGTTAGTTATTTTGAATCCCTTGCAAACATCCCTACTTTACTTTTCAATATATTCTCTTGAATTGTCGCCACGAAATCCACCACAATACTAATAAAAGGTAAAGGAAGCACGACACCAATATTCTATACGCCATCCCGCAAAACTATCCCGGCATGTGTGTACACACAAGCACACACAATGCCAAAGTTTCGCATACCTAAGCGAAAGCGAGCGCGCGCGCATTTCCGGGCTATTAAAAAATGCATACCTTTCATATCTATGCATACACAACACACAAGAGCGCATGTATATGTACACCGACGCGATTCTCAACTCTGAATGGAGACGGCTCTCTTGCGTCTTTGTCTGCATTCAAGCCGTTAGTTTCCTTGGTCGAATCCGCGGCTGCGAATTCGGGATAACGTACACCGCAGAATAAGGGAGAGAGAGAAGAGAGGAGAGGAGGGGGGAGAGAGAGAGAGGAAGCCATTATTTCCGCGATACCGAATTTAACAGTAAACTCTCTGGCTGTGTATAGTTGCATCTCTTTCTACTCTGGACAATGGACAGTCCTCCTTTCTCCCCCCCCCCCCGCATGTGCAAGACACGCGTACGTGTATATACTTATAATACCTTTCGAGTATACGATATGTATACGCGGCAAGGACTCGGAGGATTGGATGTATATAATATGTTGACATGAAAGCGCGCGAGAAGTTGCGATATCGATGTAGGCCTGGCGCGTGGCCAGGAAACTCTTAGGAATCGCTGGATGTACTTCCTCGAGCTTTACCTCTTGCTCGCGCAAGAGAAAGAGATAGAGAGAGAGAGAGAGACGCGTTCGTACGCGCGCACTATCGCTATCCTTTTCTATAGCTTGAGATAGATTAGGTTTCGGTTAAAGAAAGTATCGCGCGCCTGCGATATTTATCGCGTGCTTGTTTAATCGGAAAAGTACATAGGTGCGTATACGTATCGGGTAAGTATCAAGGCGCGTCCGCGTCTTATCGCGAGAGAATAATAACACGATGTGACGGGACTGTGTATACTATGTTGCCCTCGACGTGTGTGGTTTTACAGCGTGAGATGTTTTTTCTTTCACCGACGAATTGATGTTTTCTTTTCAAGTTTGCGTTCGGAGAATAATAAGGGATTTTTTAATTAACATCGATTTTTTTTTTTTTTTTATGTATATATATATATATATATATATATGTATATATAATCGATCTTAATTTGTCAAAGTATATTTACGAATAATTCATTGCTCATTTTCTTCGAATTTTAATTTGCATAAGAAGTATTAAAAAAAAAAAGAATTATTTTTAACATTGTTTAAAGAACTTTTTGCACTAAATTATAGAATAATAGACACGATACCGGTAAAAAAAAGCTACTCATATCATTCAACAAAATGAACCATAATTTTATCACAAATCAATGACTTTATTCACAAGAGAATCGCGATTATGCAATGCGAATTCGTTAAAACACTTTTCTTCTCTATCTCGCTCTTTTTTTCACTCTCGACAAATGAAAAAAAAGAAAGTTCATTTTTAATGAATAAAAAAAATACGGGATTTACATGACATCGCGCGTAATATTCTAAAAATTTGTCATATTTCGCAATCGTTTTATAGAATGATTTGTGGTAGCGCACACGTATATTTATAAAGTGAGAAAGAGAGATAGAGAGAGAGATAAAGAGAACGATAAACGCCAGCGTTTTTGTATAATTTTCCGCGAAATTTTCGATGCGGGCGGAAAATTGAATTTTTTTCCAACAACCGAATAAAAGTTTGTCGAGCTTTTTCGTCGGATATTTTCAATAATTCAACGAAACTCCCGTGCATAATTGACTTTGAAGCCCCGCGTAATTTTTAACGCACTCTCTCGCGCGCCGAATAATATTCCAACGATGCGCTTTTACATACGAACGTATTTGCGTGTGTGTATATATATATATATATATATATATATATATATATATATATATATATATATATATATATATATATATATAAAGAGAGAGAGAGAGACGTGCAACGGCAAGAGCATCGCAATAGCGCCGCAAGAGACGGATACTCGTGAATTTTGCGAACTCATCGTTTATTTACGTCGACGTCGCTACCGCCGCCGCTATTTCCAAATGTAGTCATTTACGAACGATCGAATCAATAGTTGCCGACGCACTTTTCTTTTTTCACAATAAATCTTTATCTTAAATATTGCTTCTATTAAAAAGTTAATATTTATACTATTTCAATTCCTGAAATGTAGGAAGTGTTTTTAAAAATAACTTCACATGTAATGTTAACAAAAAAAACTATAATTTAATTCTGGAATTATATAAAATTTTAAGTTCAAATAAACTGACGTTTCTTTTTTTATATCGATATAACGAATTTTTCGTCATAGAAATGGAGTATTTTAACATTTACTACAACGTAATTATTTGTAATAAAATAACTAATAAATTGATTTTTTTGTTTCCTACATTTCAATATATTTTGCTATCATTGGCTTAAAAACAATTTTTGATTATTATAAATAAAATTTTGTAAATATCCATAGATAAATAGATGTTGTTAAAAAAAAAAAAGGTAAGCATATTTAACTTCTAAAGATAAGTATCACAGATATTTTCCGTGTCATTTTTGTCCCAGTACACGAACGACAATAGTCAGTCTCCATGCTACAGTTGTGAAGTATCAAATATGAATAAATTTTTGTGCAAGTTGGCGCTGCTGAAAAATTGTCCGTATTCTTAAGCATTTGAATTTTCCCCGTAAACGAGTGTTTCGTCTTAGATACGTTCAACCGCCGGTGTGAATTTAAATAATACTTTTCCGATGTTATGTCAAATTGGAGAGATCGCATCTGCGTGCCGTGTATGCAGTAGTAGCAAAGCTCCGAGGATATCGGGGATATTAATTTATTTAAAAGGAGAGAGACAAAAAAAGATAAAGAGATAGAGAGAGAGAGAGAGAGAGAGTTAGAGAAAAAGAGATAAATGTCAACCTCTTTCTTCTTCTTTTCTTTGTTATCAAATTTCGTCATATTAAACATTTGTTTAAATAAACATTTTAAAACGACACGGTCGCTCGTAATCGTAAATTAGCTTCGTAATCAAGTACATGATTTTTGTATCAGTATAATTAATCTATATTTCAGACTCATTGATAAAATCGAATTGTAACTTTTATCCAAATTTAGAATTGTATACTATTGATAATTTAATATTGTATTTTCATTAATGATTCATGCTAGTTGAATACGTTTTATTTCTTAATATATTATTTCGAACCGAGTAATTATTTTATTCATTGCGCTATATACACAATATATTAAAATATTTATCTGTTTTGATAATTATTTATATATACGAGTATTTAGATTATCACTGAGCAATTATCCTCAAATGACAAATAAAAATAAATAAATAAAAAATTATTTTTCAGATGATTCGCTTAATCGAACTTAGTTCTTTATCTGGGTCACTTCTTTGACGAAGGATACTTTTTCGTTCAAAGGACTTTCTCAATTAGGATACTGTTGAAAGAAACTCGGAACTAGGATGTTGTGTTTCGGTGAACCACCGACATATACTCCGCGGAAACTAAGTCACCGTACATTTTCCAACATAACTTTTTATCTTTTTCCTTTGAAAACTTTTAAAGTGACTTCCTTGCTTCGTTCAAAGGTAACTTATTAAGTCTTTTAAATTATTTGAATTAAATATAAAATTTTTTAAATGTTTTCACCTTACGAGATGATGATTTCAACGCGTATAGTAAATTGCTTAAGTTTTTTAATCTTTTGATATTTTTTTACAAGTAATTTTTACTTTTAAAATGTCTGTTTAACGATTAATTTTATCGAATGATATCAAGAATAAATATTTTAATTTTTTATAAAAGATATATTAAATTGTAATGTATTGTAATGAACACGTATTTGCAGGAAGCAATTCTGTATCAACAAGGTCGATCGATCAATTTGACACACGTATGGAATAGTTAAATCAATCTTTGGATACTCAATCATTTCATCTATCAAGAAATGATTTTAGTTATTTTATTCAAAATTCAATTTTTATTTTCGCTGGAATATTTCAATTTATCAAAGTTATAAACATGAAAATTCAGAAATAAAGATTAAATTTTGCATTTCGACAAATTTAAATATTAAATTTAAAAGCCATAAAACACTTTGATGAATTTTCTAAAGTGTTCTTCATCAAGTAGAAGTAAAGCATTCGCTTAACCCTGTATATATATATATATATATATATATATATATATATATATATATATATAACCTAGAAGACAGCGAATACACCCATTTTGCTAAAGTATGCAGACTCCAAGTAACAGAATGAGAGTAACTACGTGAGTAAGAGAAAGATAGAGAAAGAGAGAGAGAGAGACGGCCACTAGATTAAATCAGATGCTCATACAACCTTGATTAAAGAACAAAACATTCCACGGCCACTGCGTTCGAGCACCGAAATTCGGCATCACTCCGGCTTGTTACTTTTCTCGGTCTTGTTTCTCCACCAAGCGAACGAAGAAACAAAAAATAAGGCAACTCGTCGAGTCAACGGCGAATGCCATAGGAGTTAACGTAATGACTTAACCAAGCGCCGAGAAGAGTCGCGTTCTTTTCGTCTTCGGACGTCGCACCGATTCCCGTACAATTCCGAGAGACTTTCCGGAGGAATTCAACCGGCAGCCGATATTAACGCTGACCCGACTCGGCACTTTCGCGTAGGCAATGTTTCTTCGCTCCCTCTCTCTTTCTCTTAAGTTAGCACTTGAGAAAGCCGAACGCACCACACACGTGTGAATGCGCATTCCACTTCCTTTCCTCTCCCTCTCTCTTTCTCTCTCTCTCTCTCTCTCTTTCTACCTTATTCGCTGAACGCGCTACAATTATATCGGAGAAGTACGCGTATATCCGGCCTTCGAAGCAGGAATGCTCCCATCGCCCTTTACTCCTCTCTACTCTCGCGCTCCTTCGGCGTCGATTACTTATTCCTAATTGTTCTCGCGGATGTATGTGTTCTACAAGCCAAGTGTTCTTCTTCCCATTGTTCGTGCTATTGTGCAAATGTAACGGGGATAGAGTTTCAGTCTGGATTATGTACGTTTGTTTTGGAAAGAATTTGTAATTGGCGATTGTGTTCGATTATTTTGCGAGCTTTTTTTTTACGATATTGTATTGAGATATAAATTTTGTTAATATGTTGATAATTGAACTTGTCACTTTAAAGGATAAATTTGATAAATTTTGATAAATTTTTCTTTTTTTTTTTTTTTATTTCAATTAAATTAAAAATTAATTATATTATTGTAGAAGGATAATAGTCAAATAATATTTTTCGTTTAAATCGTCTGACAACACTCGACTGTTTCTACTTCATTACCTAAACGTTTCAATCGTATAAAAAAAAAAGAAAAAAAAAAATACGTATTGTTTAAAATTCAAAACAAAGCTCTATAATTTTACTTAAATAAGAAAGAAGAAAATAAGTATTTTTAAAAAGCGAAGAAAAAGGTTTGTTAAACAACATTGAAATTCAGGAATAACCCGAGCTAATTAACTATATCGTTTATCCAGACTACAACGCGCGCCGTACAATTTAATGATACTTCCATCTCATTTTCTCATTTTCTCTCTCTCTCTCTCACTCTCTCTCTCTTACTCGTCCACTGTGTTTTTATTGCACGTCGTCGAACGGATTTGCAATTTCAGCGAGGTCCTATACACACCGAAGAAGCCTTTCGTCGCAGCGATACAAGCCCCCTATTAAAATACTCGGGCAGCGGGGTAGAGGAAGGGAACGAAACGAACGACGAAACGGTAGAGAGGCAGACGAATCGAGACAGAAAGAGATACACACAATCGAGGAGCGTCGAGTAGTAGCCGAGGCGAAAGCAGTCGCGCATCGCGAATCGCTAATGGAATACTCTGGTCGCGGGCCGCATTGTCGAAATCAGAGCGTGAAAGCTCTCCCTCTCTCCTCCTCCCCCCTTCCATCCCCTTTTCGCTGCCACGATAATTCGCTCGCCATTATACGAATAATCCTTCTAATGATTTCATTCTTCCATCAAGGCGTTCCCGTGCCGTTCGTGAATCGTAAATTTATACATTCGTATATCTATGCGAGTAGGTATATACATGCATCGAAGCTACTTCCAATTTTAACTGTCGCACAGCTTGAGCTGTACAGGTTAATGTCGCTAATTTTTTATTTTCTTCTGGCCTCTCGGATTGAAATCGATAGCAAAGCGAATGCAAGTGAGCGAAAGAGAGAGAGAGAGAGAGAGAGAGAGAGAGAGGGAGTAAAAGAGACAGCATAAGCTGCTGGTTTATCGCATTAAGAGACATTTTCCTGATACTTGTCGTGAGTGAATTGTTGTTAACTTTTGGAACGTCTATTTGAAACGAATTATTTATTATTTTAAAAAATGTGCGCATAAAATCTACGATTTTATTGTTTATAAAAAAGGTTAATTATTTATTTTAGTTATTTTAGTAATTTTGGTATACCTGTAACTTGAAAGTATCTTCATTAAAAATGACGTTCAACTATATTTATGTAACAAAACGATACTGTAAAATTTTGACAGTTTCTATTTTATTAGCTCAAGTCACTTGATCGTGACCACAAAATGTAAATTTTATAAACAGTCGATGTAAGCAGGTTATACAGATTGTATAATACTTAAACTGTCATAAAATTTATCAATAATAATTTTTAAGCGGTAAGCGTTACTTTATTAATGTGCTTGCAAAAATATTATGTAAAATCGTATGATAACACGGGATTCGATTATGACTTGATTGATCTATAATCATAATTTCATTATAATCATAATTTCATTATAATCATGTAAATGATGATTTTATCTAAGTAATTTATGCAATTAATATTTATTTAAAATCAATGTTATTTGTAATATTAAATTTTTTTTTTAAATAAAACCATTCAAATCAATTATAAAAATTTTTATATTCAATTTATAATAACATCAATTTTGTAAAGATACATTATATAATTGATGAATAATTTCAATAAACTAATTTTAAACATTGCATAGATAAAATAGTTATTCTCATTATTTTTTCAAACACGATTAATTGCAGATTTTTAGTTTTTATAGGATAAATAACGATCATTTTTACAAGATTAAAGATAATTATTAAAAAAAAATTCTCTCAATTATTCATTTCGCGTAGTTTAGCAAACTTCTTCAGCAAATACGCCAAGTCTTTCGCTATACTTTACCGCTTCGAAAACCAAATCTTCCAATCTACATGCGTATTGCTTATCTTTATTATATATACTCCCCTGCATATGCTTTTGCGCATCCAAGACAAAAATCAAAAAAGCTAAAAAGTTTTATTGTTATCGAATAATTATTTTTTATAAATTTAATATTAAATTATTAAAAAAGTATTTAATAATTAATTTAAACATGATAAACTCGTAAAAAAATCTATCCATGAAAAATCATTTTATCGGATAAATTTCAAATCGACCATTCTTTCATATTAAGCGTACGATAAAAACCGAGTAAACCGATAACGATGACCACAGCTTAAAAAAGAAGGGTAAGCTACAAAGGAAAAGAAAAAAAAAAAAAAATTAAAAACTAGACGAGAAGAGCTATCAATCAAGCGATGCGAGCGTTGCTCGGAGTAGACTACATATCCACATACATATATGTATATATAACGGAAGAAGCTTGCACCGAGGACAATGAAGCGATTAAGGGCAGGGACAATGACCCAGAGCAATATGCGTATGTCCGACGCGTACTCCGGACGCGTCTCTCTAGATATACAAGCTTACGCGCTCGAACGATAAAGCGAACCGACGCTTCGTCGTTTTGAATATATATGTATATATATAGAAACTCTCTTCATCATAACTCACATAATACTTCTCTTTATTTCCCTACTCGATATTCCCATACTTGTCGTTCTTTTCTTTATATTTCTCTTTCTCTACTTTTTTTTCTTTCGCTCGATTTTTCATTTTTTTTTTTTTTTTTTTTTTTTTTTTTGTATTGATTTTTGTATGCATTCATTGGAAAAAATTTGTTTTCGGTGCGATGAGTGTCGTCAGTTTGCGTTGACGTCGAGAAGCTGAGTTCGACGATATAAAAGAGAGCTCGTTTAGTTTTAATTTTATAATATTTAAACTTGATTTTGATAAAAAAAATTAGACAAATTTAATCATTATTTTGTCAATAAAATTTTATTTTAAAGCAGGAAATGATAAAAAATTAAATTTTCTTATCGGCGCATGCGTATTTAATGAAAGGAAAAAAATGCTCATTCTTTTTCATTAATATTCTCAAAAATTTCATTTCATCTCATTAAAACGATTAACTCCCAACGATTCGATAATAAACGATCAAGGAAAAAGAAATTCCATCTCGAATAACGCGCGCGCGCGCACAAAGCACCGCCCATAACAAAGTTTATCGCGCGTTATCCTTTCAGGCGCGTCCTACTTACTCGTTTCTGCGAAATGCATCAGCGCGAACGACGACGACGAAGCCTTCGACAACGTCGAGGATGTCGACATCACGATGGTCGCAGAAGCGCCGGGGTTTGCTTTGGAAATTGATAAGAGCGATAAAAGCGTAGTATTTTGAGCGCGCGAACGATGAACGTATATACATATATATATATATATATATATATATATATATACACGTTCAAGAGAGAGAGAGAGAGAGAAAGAAAGAGAGAGAAGGAGAGAGTGTGTCTCGTTATGTGCTTTAACGCAAACGCTATTGGGGCGGTATGATCATCAAAGGCTCCTTTGATAATTGACGGGGTGTCGACGTGAGTGCAAAGAGAAATATATATACATGCATAGTATATGGAGTAAGAGAGTGAGAAAGAGAAAAAGGGTGAGATGGAAAAATTGTTTTTTGATCGGTGATATGTGGCGCTAACGATAAAGTGTTTAACGTGATGCTCTGAGTGCTCGATTATTTCTAGCCTTTTATTTTTTTTTTCCTTTTTTTTATAAATAAGCCGGGTGCAATGGATGACGCTCGAGTCGCGAATTTTTAATAAATATATTTTTTTTTTGCTGGAATAAATCTAGAATAAAGGAGTTGCAATCGTTCTATTATATAATAAAAGATTAGACTGCTAGACGATTATTTTGATTAATTTACAATCGGATACATATTTTGTACTTAGACACTGACAATTTGACTGATATTAATTTTAATTAATGATTTATCTTTATCGTATATTATTGTAAATTCTTTGATTAACTTGGTAGATATTTACATTAAAAAATTTATAAAATATTTTGTTGTAAATTACCTTTTGAGTAATTTTTGTATACAAAACATATCATTTGATAAATAAACGAACCCATTTTTATATTAAATGTTTTCCAATAATAAGGAGTTTAAATATTATTTTAAAAATGTTTCCACATAGATTTTAAAAGTTACTTTACCGTTTGGATTTTATCTATTCATTCTGTTTTAATTAAAAATTTAAAAAAAAAAAAAAAACAATGAAGAAAAACGAAACTCAATTCATAACTCAACTTCGAATCGAAAACTCGCCAACAACGAAGATTTCGTAAAACAATTCCGTTTCACTCTAGATACATCGGTCTCTTGAACATTTTCAACGTATACATCTCCCCATTTTCTCTTTCTCGACGAGAGCGCAACACAATCGTGTAGCTCGTGACTCTCGGAGTCGAGAGCGGCTCACCGCTTATTTCATCTCTCGCGGAAGCTAAAGAGCCACGAGCTCTTGGGATATCGTACACGACTAAACAAATATCTGCGCGAGTCGCGCAGACACTTTCCTCTCTTTCTCTCTCTCTCTCTCTCTCTCTCTCTCTCTCTCTCTCTCTCTCTCTTTCGTGATCCATTCGCTCCATGTTCCTATATATATATATATATATATATATATATATATATATATATATATATATATATATGTATATGCGTGTGTGCATGTACGATGAGTCGCGTTCGTCTACGGGAGTCGCAGTCTTGTATAATGTGACCGCAAGCACACCGTACAACACGACCGCACGAAATCCCGGTATACATACGTGTGCGAGTTAAGCGAGCGAAAGAGAAAGAGAGAGAAAGCTTTCTCGGAGAGGTAAGCTTAATGCTCGCACGCGCAATTGCATACCGTATCGCACAAGTGGATGAGAAAGAGAGAATTACGTATATGCGTGTATACCTCCATGTACCTGACCGAGCTACCTTGAAAAAAAAAAAAAAAAAAAAAGGCGAGACGTTAAAGATTTTTATGGGATGCTCGCGGGAGGATGAAAAACTTTCGACGAAAGCGATACTGCGTCTTATGCTTGGATCTGACAAAAAAGAAAAGAAATTTACGACGGTTTAACGGAAAATGCGTTGGAAGCTAAAATGGGGTAATGGTCGCAACGAATGTTTTATTATTCGGTGCAAAACTTCACGCTTTCAATGCCTTTTATTTTGTTTAAAGAAAATACAAGAGAGATATTGCTATTGTATTTATTTGTTTACATTTAGAGTTTATTTATACTTGCTGGTCGCGTTAGTATTGTATGTATCGAATGTCTTTGACTATATAAATATAGAATAGATACATTGAAAATTATATTTGTCAATATTGTATTCTGTATATTAAATTTATAATTAATTATTCAAATTTAATTATTCAAAGTTATAATTACGTTATTCTTTATTTACACTAATATTATAAATAACAATAAATTATATTTAAAAGTATGTTCAATATACTAGTAGGCTCATTTGTTGATAAAAATTTACAGTTTTTTAATATAAAATATAAATCCTCTTGAATCCTTTCAATTAATATTTACAATAGATAATAAAAAAAGTTTTAATAATACAATTTGCAATCCAATGAAAATAACAGTTCCAGGGAGGATGACGATCGTTTATTTTCAAACATTACCTCAAACGAGCATTTCACCTTATTTTCCATCGCAAATCGTAGTCCGGATCGACAAATAAATCACCGAGCCTTATTTATACAGATGCAGCGTAGAGAAAACCTTTTTATACTCTACTTTATCTTACCATTGCAGCGGCATTCCTCTACCCGATAAAACATACATACGTGTATATATAGTATGTGTATGTAAGTAGCCCTTGAGCGAGCGACGAGAGTAAGAAAGTTGTTTACGCGGTAATAATCTTATTTGCCAAATAGCTTGCCCGTGATACACCTACCGGCGCATGTGCAAGAGAAAGAGAGAAAGAAAGAGAGAGAGAGAGAGAGAGAGAGGGAGAGAGAGAGAGATAGAGGAAGAGGTTGAAGAGATAGAGAATTCGTGTAAGTATAAGGGAAGGACAACACACCGTTTGAGAGAACAGAACGCATTCTGCGGGAAGGGAAACTCCGATGTATCTCCCCCTCCCTACTCCGTGTGTAGCCAAGAGGAAGCCCGATAAGAGTGCGTATATAGCTTACGCGAGAAGAGCGAGCTTCCTCGGGTAGAGAATAGATGTTCGTTTACCGAGGCGATCATTAGGCAAATGACCTCGACTATTATGCTCTAGATCTTCTTTTAATTTTTTTCTTTTTTATTTTTTGTTTTTTCTTTTTTTTATACAAATATAAAGCGTCTCTGGCGATCTCTCCTCTATCTCCGTTAATCTTTCGAGGATTTCAAAGACGCGCGTTCGCGTAAACAACTTGCAGAAATCGCTGATTATTCTCGCGTTCTCGTAATAGTGTACGTTGCAACGAGAAGATCCTGTAACGCCGTTAAGCGCCGTACTGTCGAAACGGTAATGAGGCTAACGCCGGCATCGTTTGCCCAAGTGTACACACGAAGCAATCGATATCGTCCTTCTATGTATCTGCGTGCTTATTTGAATCGATTTATAGATGTGCGTATGTATATATATGCGCGAGATAATTAATGCAAATTGTTAAATTAATTGATTGTTTATTTAATTAATTAAATACTTTGATTTAATTGGATTCGCGGTCGCGAACTTATTCATTATTATCGCATGTCGAAGGCCGAAATTTGTTCGATGATACACGTATACTCCGTGTATGCATCCCCATCCTTCTTACCAAAGAGAGAGCCTACAAGGCTTTTGTACTATTGTGTAATTGTACTAATTAAAGCCCATTGCTAATTAATGGAAATAATAATGATTGCGTATAACTTTGAATTCTAATATCTTTGTTTAATATTTTTGTCAATGAGGCTATAATAATGTTCGTTTTATTTTATGTAGATGATTTAAAAATTGTTTGAACGATTGTGTTAAACGTTGTAAAAGAATTTAAAGTCAACTACTGAGCATTCTTACTCAAAAAAAAAAAAAATTAAAAATCCAAACGAAAATACGAAAATTCGATTCACTTTTAAATAAGCCATACATGTTTATTTCTCTTTTACTTATCCGCCCCATCATCTTTATATTCTTCGTACGCGCACTTTCAGTAAACCACATAACCAGAAAGCAGGAGACCCTCGAGGCATCTTCTTTCGGACCCTTCTTCCGTATTTTTCTATTTTTTTTTTTTTTTCTTGGTTTTGCGGAGTCGAAAGTGTATCGAGGGATCTTTTGTCGCATCCCTAGCACGTATCGTTGGATGGCGAATCTGATTATTGTTTGTGTGTACGATTTGGTACGATCGGTATAGAACTTTCCATTTCTCTCCTCCCCTCTCTCTCTCTCTCTCTCTCTAGGTTTCTTCAGACCGCGCTAGAGTAGACGGACTAATGAATTAGGGTTAGCGGTTTGCGTGTTTTATGCATTAGTAAATTGATTCGGGTAATCCCGAGATTTGTGGCTTGGTGCCACCTAGGTTGTCGAATTTCGAGTTTCTGTTGTGGTTAGGATTTGATACGGCAAAAATCGTCGAAGTTGGCGTCTAAATTAAAGAGGAGAGATTAAAGAGATATTTTTTTCGATATAAAATTTACAATATATACTTTTGATTAAAACGCCTAACGTCAAAAATTTGAATATTTTCTTTTTATTCGTCATTCATCGTATGCGTTATTTCTTGATTCAACTTCGATAACTAACAATAAAACGTACAGAGATAGTTACACGCTTTCCTTCTTTTTTCATTCTCGTAACAATAAAAAAATATTTAAAACTATTTTCAATAATATACACACGAAAACGTTAAACTCGTTTCCCTTCCATCTCGAAGCAAGAAGAGCCGAACGTGCGTCTACGCATCCTCATATTCAACTACTCTTACATATATACATATACAAATACTGCACGACGTACAACAGAAGCAGTAGTGATATAGCGATACCGAACGCTCGCTGGATCATTACGTATGCGGCGTCGCGTACTCGCGCGTCACTTCGTCTTTCTATATAGATTGGCCGTGTATAGGAAGTCGAGCGAGGGTCTAAGGGTTGATCCGACGTATTCCACTCGATTCACCGAGATAGGTGGATGTGTAGCTAGCGACAGAGTGAGTGAGAGAGAGAGAGAGAGAGAGTCTGCGATAAGAGATGGAGGAGTTGAGGAGTCGAGGAGATAAAATGGAAGGGAAAATAAGAGCGGGAATAATATTCTCCTAGAGTTACATGTATTGAGAGAAATAATAGCGGAGGAATATTATAGTATAAAGGAGCGATTCGGTGCGCGACGATTAAGAATTTATTTTATGGCGGATCGTGGATTATTGCTCGACGAATGATATACAATACACGAAAAGGATTTATTGAAATTTTACGAAGTAACGCATACGTTTTGCTTTTATTTATATTCGACGGTATTTCGCTTGACAAATGGTGATAGAAAATGATTTTTTTTTTATCACGCTTGTAAGTTTGTGCACTTTAATTGAATTAGCAAAAATTTGAACAATATGTTGAAATTGATCGATTTTGCATGTATAAATTTTCAAAATATTAGATTCGCGACTTTACAGAAACGATTCGTGATTTTATAAGTAAAAAAGAAATGTATAAAATGTTTGAAAATGAGTAAATGTTTTATTTAAATAAATTGGCCAAAAGAATTAAAAAAAAATTATTCATACTATCGGGCGATCAAAGTCCTAAGTTTGCAAAAAAGCTTACGATATACGACATTCGTTGTACTATAGCGAAAAGACGTCGACGAAAACGTCGTCGAGCGTAAGAGAAAGAGGGCGCAAGAGGAGCATCAGCAGCAGATTCACGCGAGCGAAGCAGCATGCAAATTATAACACTCACGCTCTTTCTCTCTCTTTCTCTTTCACTCCTTCTTCCTTCGTCACGTACACTCCTCTCTCCCTCTCACTCTTCAAGAGAGCTCTTCCTCCCACGATTTCCTTTCTCGCTTCGAGATGGAGAGAAAGAGAGAGAGAGAGAGAGAGAGAGAAAGAGAGAGAGAGGCGCGTCGGATGCTTGTAAAGCTCGTATCTCTTTCTCACTCTCTCTCTCTCTCTCTCTCGCTCGTTCGTCGCAACGTAGTCGCATTGGGGATTCATTGTTATGCATACAGAGTTCCTCGAAGAGCAATGTTTATCCGTATATACACATATACGCGTATGCGTATGTGTATGTACGCGAAGAATATTTGTACCCGTCTCTCTTTCGCTCGGTGTTCCTTCCGCGCTTATGCGTGTATTTATATACAGGGATACGCTGTTCTCTTACTCTCGCCGCGCACTCGACTCAATCCCACTTTGATTTTCTTTCTCCCTCGTCGTTTTAATAATCCCAGTGTCTTCTTGCGCGGTACATAGACACGCGGAGTCTTGTATCGCTACGCGTCTGTTCTTTTCCGTTACGTTCATCCTCTTTTTTCTCTCCTTCCTTCCTTTCTTTCTTTAGCGACTCGTTTCCTTTTCCGTTGCTCAACGTCAATGCATGCGTTTATATACCTTTGTCATATTGCGCGGAAAATGTAACGATTGGTTTTTTGATGCTTTTATTGTATTGTATGGCTTGTGGTATGCAACGTATTACGGGGAGAGAATAAAAATGAAGATGATCGGCTTGATTGGATTGCATAAAAGTAACCGAGAGTAGCAATTTTTTTAAAAATCGTTTTACCCACAGTTTTTCAAATTTTATTTCGAGGTAAAGCTTTGCATTTTGTTGAATTTAAAATGTATAAATAAAGCATGTAAATTAAATATTTTTTTGTATAAATGAAAACTTATTATAGATTTATTTATCTTTTAAAACAATATTATCATTATTAAACGTTATGCCGAAAGAATATTTTTAAATTAAAATAATCTCTCCATTCGGACACAATATAATCAGTAATAATACTTGTAGAATCATTGATTTTTTACATCATTTGTATTGGTTAAGAACGAGTAATCAATTTAATCAATTTTTAAAAAATTAACATACGAATTCATTATTATAATCGGTTTCGAATTGATCGATCAGTGCACGGATTAGCTTTTAACATTATGACTAATATTTTAATATCCAATATTTCTGGTTCAGCTCAAATGATGAAGATGTTTAACGTGACTTTATCCTTTTATAGGAATAACATTCTTCATCCGTGCCTCATTCATCATCTTTTACAATTCACTTATCTAGTAGTAGAAAAAAAGAAGTGACAGTCGATATGATAATTTACTTACAGGTAAAGCTAATTTAGAACTTGATTTTTAAACTTTTATTATTATTTTATTTATATATTAAGTCACCTATAAAAGCAAATATTTTAGAAATGTATTACAAAAAGAATACAAAATATTTTAAAATACATTTTAAAGTGTAATTTTAATCCAGCTATAATATTTATCTATAGTTTTTAATCATGAAAAATGATATTACATTAATGCAAATTTTGAAAAAAAAAAAAATTAAAATAAAACTCGCGCAACTTTTAATGCATAAATAATAACACTCGAGAAAATACAATTACGTGGCATCGTCATTTTCTTACCCCCTCCGGTTCTCGCGCAAACGAAATACTTTAATGACTTTTTGACACGACAAGACCCGGTTATTCCCTCCGCGGGTATAACCAGCGACAGCCGAGCAAAGCGCCTAAAATGTGAAAGAAAAGAGAAAGATGTAGGCGTCTTACGGGAAAACGTATATTTATATGTACGTATATCTCGCACGCGCGAAGGAAATCGTGAAAACGCAGACTGTCACTCATCCGATATTATAATACACGGCTATATAAGCGCGCGTATAAAAGAAGAAAAGGGAAAAGAGACGGAGAAACTCTCTCTCTCTCTCTCCTCTCTCTCTTTCTCTCGCTGGGCTCGTTGTGAGCCTTGGCGATTATGTAAATGTTGCTTATGGAAGCGCAACAGATGCCTCTCTCCCTTCTTCCTTGCGAGACGACGAGGCGACGTTCTAGACTCCGTACGGAATATATACACCCTAATCCCAATAACGTCTACTATATACAGAGACGTATAACGCCCGGGATATTGTTTAGATCCTCTAACGAAATTCCTTACAAATTCCCGTGTCTCTCCTTCCCGCTTACTCTCTCTCTTTCCTCTCTCTTTCTCTTTGCATGTAGTAGCGGACAGCAAAAGAGAGAGAAAGGGAGCAAGTGGTTCGGGGAGATGCGAGGAGGGCCTTTGTGACTGCCGGAGCGAGACTTTGAAATAACAAAGTTTAGATCGATGGATTTCATTCGAGCTTATTATATACATGGGAGATACCTTTCATCCCTGTGTGTCTTATCACAATTATATGCGTTTTTGAGCGTCCGGATATTTTCGAAGGTATTCCCTCGAATATTTATTTTATTTCTTTATTTTTTCGTAAGGAAGAGAGATCAATTGAAATGGAAAGATTTGTTTTTAATTTGAAGTTTATTGACTTTTTTTTTTTGTTTTTTTTTTTTACAGAAAAAAATGATTACGAGCGAAATAGGAAATCGTATTTTCATTTTAAGAATTTTAGATATAGATTTAGTGAGTGTTCAGTAGGATTAAATATTATGCTATGATTGACAAGAAATTAGTCGATGTTTAATAATGCACATTGTATATGGTGTATATTGATTTAGTTTGTGAATTTCTCTTATATATATAATTTTTAATCAAATAGCATCAAGTTATTTGATTCAACATATCAAACAATTAATTTTGAAATTAAATTCATTAAATAATATTAATAAGCTGATGGATTACGTTTGATGTACAAACATTTAATGTATTTCTTTCTCGATAATTTAATATTTGTAAATATTTAATCAAAATTTTAATTTTATTTAACTATAAAAAAAAAAAAAAAAAAAAAAAATAACATGCAACCAAGTATAAACCCATCGTCATACACACAAGAGTATAATTCCACAATCAATGTGAGTTTTATTGTACTTTACACGCATCGATAAATCAGGATATTAAAAATGAAAAAAAAAAAATGTTTAAAATACAAAGATGTATCACCACTTCCCACGTGTAAATCGCTACCGTTTATTTAGTCAACGATTCGAAGGTACAAACCTTACTTGGGACACGCGAGATAAACTAAAAAGAACCTCGTGATTACGATAAGAAATCCTGCTACTGCGTATATATATATATACCCTCTATCATTTGTTTGTATGGTGGACGATAACGCGTAATAATCGAGGGCCTCAGGAATCTCGTAATCGTTTACTGCCGACGAGTAAACGGCACCAAATGTATACACCACGGCTTATACAGCCATACGTCCGTTCGAGTATACGTTTGAGTACAAGACGAGTTTTCATACATATATATATTCTTATTTATTTATTTTTTTTTTAATTCTCCGGCTATCTTTAGTTAATCCTTAATAATCCTTAATCCGTAGTTCGCTCGTTTTCGTCGTTTCTTATTTTGCTTTACTTTTCGGATTCGGTAGCTTTCGATCTTTCAATTTATCCAGATAAGAAAATGCGCGAATAATTCTTTTTATTAAAAGACGGTTAATTAATTTCCATATCCGAGGCGTGTAATTGAAAGGATCGTTTACGAGACACGGTATATCCATTTTCGAACCGAGACCGAGATAATTTAATCATTATATATCAAGATTAATATAAATGAATATGAAACTTTTATGGGTTTATATTTACATATTTTCACTATTTAAAATAGCAAATACGCGGGGCGATAATATTTTATATTTTTTATTTCGTTCTCGATGATACTGATTTTCTCGTTAATATTCAATATCTTATACCGGTAGAAAAAAAGGACAAAAATTCAATTAGCTTTATAATTTATATTCATTATACGTTTCAATGATTTTCGAAAGATAAATTTAATATACGATTATTTTAATTATAATTTATATTATGTTACGTTTAATATCGGAAAATATTCAATACTTTACCAATTAATTAAATATTTATAAAATTTCACGAAAAATTTAATAAAAAAAAAGAGAGTATCAATTTAAAAAATAGCGTAGGTAAAAGTAAAAAATTTTAAACTTACGCGTTTTATTACCTTTCGTCAATTTTTAATCAACATTTAACAAAACTTTATCCCCCGAAAAAAGAATCTAAATAAAAAATATTCCGAGTTTAATCGTCGACATCGACGACATCCCCTACAATAATGACGAAATGACGTCGATATTCATAGCCATACACTCGCTAACGCGAGCTCGCCGCGTAATATGCTAAACAGGCTTCGTTCGCTTTTAAGCTTTACGAGCCGCGAAACTTTATCGCTGCATCATCATCGAGGCGTTGACGTTCTCGTCGCGTTGATGCGATTACATTTTATAGCGTACATGCGGGTGCGATATGCTCTCCTGGTCGACATAGTTTTATATAATATACAGCATATGCGCATTCGTTAGGTGTAAGACGAAGGCGCGTGCGAACGTTGAAATTCAATCGGTCAATTCAACGTGTACATAAAAGCATCGGCTTCGATGCTTTTTCTTCTACGAGCGTGTGCGAGCTCATGCGGCTCGAGCTTTTACGTATCTCTTAAATCACTTGCCGTTTAAGATCAAGTTTCATAGATTGCGATTCGCGAATCTTACGAGGGATTTGCTTGCTTTATCGTCTCTGCGAAACGTTACTTAAAAATTTAACATATTTTCCTTTGCGATTTAACGATGTATTATACGATGGTTTTAATTGCGAAAATATTAAACGATGAAAATAAATTTGATAGATTGGCAATTTAATAGCGTCGTCCTGATTTTATTTTATGTATGGAATTGATTATAAGATAATGTATATAAAATAATAGTTGCAAAGAGAAATTTCGTACAGCTAAGATATATACCACATCGATTTGGATTGAAATCAATATTTTTTGTAAAATTTTACATATATTTCAGAAGACTAGAGTGACTATTTGTCACAACACGTATTACACAAATTAATTTACTGATAAATGTACAAAATTAACTTGTTCTCCTTTAATAATATTCTATACACGAACGAAACTTATCGGCATATTAAGTCTCCGAAAAAAAAAAAAAAAAATAACAATAATAATAATAATAATAATTCGCTCGCGATACATCACAATTACAACACCCTCTGATATAATAAACCATAAATATAGTCCGCAAAACACAACGTGCATGCTTACACACAGGTGTATATATGGTCAACTCGTTCGTCTAATCAGTCTTCATGAAAGCCGCGCACGGCGTGCGGCCGCTTTCGGCCGCGATCGCGTATATAACCCCCAGATCGATTTATTAAAATCAACGTGTATCTCCCACTAATCGGCCAATAATTCACCTTGATTATGACTATCCCCCGTCGTCTCTCTCTCTATCTCTCTCTCTCCCTCTCTCTCTCTCCCTCTCCCTCTTCTTTCTCCGTCTCGTCCGTAAAACCATTAATCCTTCTAAAGCGCAAAACTTCGGCACGCGCGCGCACATACACATACACACGTACACAGTGCTTACATACCTATCGTTTTATCGGTAAATTCTGGGAGAAAGGAATACGAATCAATGTGTATACGTACGTGTACCAATAAGCGAAAGGGATAAAGAACGAACAAAAGTGAGAGAGAGAGAGAGAGAGCGAGGTATTGGAGAGAATTTCTTGAAATATCGAGTCTTGGATTATTCAGCTCTCGGGGAATTAATGAAGGCGCGATGTATCGGTAGGATATCGCCCGCAAGGGCTAATCCCGCGTTATATAGCTCCCGGCCATTTATTATTATCACTGGGCGAGTGCGCGGCCGCTACCGGAATTCTCTCGCGATGGCAGACGTAAGCGCGGAGGGGGCCCAGTTGCGCTATATATCGTAATGCTCCCGTTGCGACCAATGACTCATCTACGAATACGTGTACGCGCATCTCGTACACGCGTACTCTTCTATACGTTTATATATATATATATATATATATATATATATATTTACAAGCGTTCGCGCAGAGGGCCTCAGCTGCTCGTACTGGAGACTCTTTCGTTTCTCCCATTACCAGACCAATATTGCAGATACGCCGAGCTGGCTTTGCAGAGAAATGATAAAGTCCTCCGAAGGACTTTCTTTTCTTTTTTTTCCTTCCTTCCTTCCTTCCTTTGCCAAAGCCTCGTCGTTCGCCTTTTTTCACTCGCTGCTATACACCCCGGGGACACGGATTAGGAAAAGAGAAGTAGGAAAAAAGAAAGCGAAGAAGACACACGTGAATTTTTCTCTCTCTCTCTCTCTCTCTCTCTCGCTCTGTTTCTCTATGTGATTTTGGAGCCAGTGTGGAGGAATTTATACGGATTAGCGTGAGATGTAATTGCTCGGCTGCTGCGTTCGTTAATCATTCCTTTAGGTCCGTCGCGCGTCTGGATGTTAAGGCCGCGTGGATATGCCGCCTGTAATTACAATTTCTTTTTCTTTTGTATCCTTCTCCTGTTTTTCTTTTTACTCATTTGCTGAGCGAACGCCTCGCGGGTTTTACTTCCGCGTTTCATTATTGGATAGTTAATTAGGTGGACGCGCGTGTGCGTGACTAAGAAGTAAAAACGATAAAGTTCGGTTCTCAAATATGAATCATTTGCTAATTTATTATTTCTATTAGTAAATTGCCGGTAAATTATAAGTTTCGTTGAAAATCTATTTAACGCTGCGGTAAGCCGCTTGTGTGCGATAAATCTGTAATTCTTTTCTTCCGTTTTTTTTTTTTTACATATGCTGTTTCATTCTCCGTTAAATAACAATCTGATACTTATCATTAAAATTAATTGATTAAAATTATAAAAATCTTGAAATACGTAAGATAAATGTAAGTTTTTACGAGTAATATTTCTTTCGCTATATAATAGATGTAATTTTAGTTTGATTGAGTTATACTATAAATTTAATATAAAGCGTTAGATAATTGCGAAATTTACGTATGGTGATTAAATAACGAGGATCGTTATCGCTATCGTTTAAAATAAAAACTAAATTTATTAAGACATAAATACGATTTTGAGAAAGTCTGGAAATAAAATAAAATTTTTTGAAAATAATTTAAAAATTTTACGATAATTAAAAGAATTGTAATCATTTAATTTTTTGATCGGTCGCGTTATTTTAAATTAATAAATTATTATTATTTATATTATTGTAAATTTAAATTAAAATCTCTTTTAATTCAACAAATAGAATTGTAAAAATAACTTCAATAAATTGTATTTCTGTTATTTATAAATAATTGCATTTATATGACGCTGAATCATTACATGATGATTTTTTTATCGACGATAACATAAAAATGATACAAATTTTAAATAAAACTTTGTAAAGGTTATTTAAAAAATATCTGAAATTATTTTGTATATTACTTTAAGAAAAATTTACGCATAAACGTAATCGAATTTTACATTTTTCTATATAAATATTAACGTCGAAATTTACTTTGCCTTTTCTCAAGATATACCGATGTTTCGAAAGTAAAAGTAAATAATAATACCCAGGACAACCGGCTATAATATCCGCGTATTCAACTTTTACTCCTCAACTTCTGTAAAGCTAAATCGAATTTCGCCATATCCGCGAATTTTGTCGAATAAACGAAACTCGTAATAAAATAAATGTACATAAACGCGTTAAGAAACAAAGTTTGCGTTTTTGTTATTTCTATATACATATATATATACAGCGACGAAAACGTATAAAAAGATACAAAATTGTATAACAGGTTGCCGGCTCAAATAAATACTCGTTAACTTCATATAAAGCCCGATATTTATTTTCCGAACGTTATATTACACGTCGTTTATTTAATCAAGTGTGTATGCGCGCTTGCGCTCGTCGATACACACCGCGAAACCGATCCACGCGTAGATTGTATGTATGTATATACTATAGTATATACATATATATATATATATATATATATATACGCACACTCGCTTACCTTTGTACGTCGTTTTAAATTTAGCCTCAAACAAGTGTTTTCGAGGAGATAACGACGACGACGACGACGATCCGCATCGTATAGCGAGCGGCTTAAAGTGCCTTGATTATTCAAATCGTCGTCGGCTGCCGTAGTTCCTGCCGTATACGTGTACGCGAAGGTAGGAATAATGTGTACGAAGTCCTTCAAAAATATATAAATCACAATTTCCGTGAAAGAAGAAGCGACATCGATTTCCGTGCACTCGGACGCTTGTAAAAAAAAAAAAAAAAAAAAAAAAAAAAAAAAAGAAAAGAATACTAATAGCAACAACGAAAGCCTATCTCTTCTTTTACAACGGCTCTAAATCGCCCGAATAAATTATCGATTCGCTTTATTACCCACGACGTATCCAGACGCTTTAAAGATTTACGCTTGTAACATTGGGTCCCAACGCGAACGTAACGCGTGTACAAAAAGGAATAAAGATAGACGTCGATATCTCAGGGCGGCAAGCTGCGTGCAAGCGATACGTGAGATAAACGTTAAACGAATTCGCCGAGTTTATAATGCGACGATGAGTGATCGTTATGGTGTAACTCCTATGTATCGAAGGGAGAGAAACGCGTTTATCGGTATTATAAAAATTAAGCGAGCGAATGCGAATAAGCCGAGTGCGCGGAGAGAAATTGTACGAATTAACGTATGGATATAAGATGAGTTCTCTTCGTATGTCGTGCTCGTCGAGGAAGTAAGATATTTTTTGAATTATTTTTTTTTTAAAACTATCGAATCGACGAGTGCTTGATTTTATCCAACGAGATGAAAAATTATTTCGAAATTTTTAATTTAATCGTTTGAATATTTTATTAATTGTACATACATTTTTATCGCAAATGTGTATAATATTAATAACGTCATAACATTAAATATATTTTAAATTTTTGAATAATTGGATGTATCTCTTCCAGGTTAAATCATTTATCAAAAAATTCAATTTAAATACTTATTAATTCGATTTGAACAATTTATATAACAATTAACAATAATTGTCGATAATTTAAAATAATTTAAAATTTTTCCATCTATAAATTAAATAAATCCGGTTTATTTTAAAATTAAACCACCGTATCCTTTTTAATGTGAAAAAAAAAAAAGAATTTAAGACTGGTCAATATAAATATTTATAAATATTATTAAGCTCTCGGTGCGCTCTACAAACGCACAACAAGATTAAAAACGAAAGATGAAAAGGACACAGGAAAGACAGAGAGACATTTAGACAGACAGGTAGAAAAAGAGAGAAAGAGAGTAAAGGAGAGTACAAGATAGAACGAAGAAAGGAAAAAGGAACGCGACGCACGCAGGTATATACCACATATACATATATATATATATATGTATATATACCACATGTATATACAGGATCGGTACGTTCTTTGACAAGGCCGACGACAATGAATTATTCAATCGACTAATCCCGCCCGTGTCGCGATTGCGAATCGGTCCCGTACGCCAGAACACGAAAGAAAAAGAGAACCATGTCGTTCGTCTCTCTCTCTCTCTCTCTCTCTCTTCTTTTGACTTTCGCCTCATCGAGCGACTCCTTTTTGTTCTCGTCGTCCTTTTTTCCTTCGCTCTTTTACCCTCCGCCTTTAACTCTGGCTTAATTCATCGAACATACGCGATATACCCGTTCATCGTCGAAAACAAAAGGAAAATAAAGAAGAAGCGGGCCTATATACGGGGACCGCGCAAAATTTATCCTCGATCCACTGCGCGCGTGCGTCTTCGCGAGGAAGGTACCGATCTATAATTGAAAGCCCCGGAGAAACTTTTGCCGAGCTCGTAAAAACCCCATTAATTTATATATGTGTGCACTTATCGACGAGTGAAAGAAAGAGAAAAAGAGAAAGAAATAGAAAACGCGCATTATAAAGAGAGAGAGAGAGAGAGAAAGAGAGAGAGAAAGAGAGAAAGCGAGCACGATTTTTAGAGAAATTTTTCGGAAGGGACGCTGTTATACGCGCTAGCGGTGCTTGATTTACGACGGCGCGCGGACACGAGTTTGATCACATTGTAAAACGGTGGTTAAGCGCACGCGCTCTTCTTCTCTCCTCTCTCTCTTTCTCTCTCATTCTAACTACTTTTTTTTTCTTTTTTTTTTTTTACGACCGCGATCGCACATTTTAATGTCGATGTTTCTTCCCCTCCCCCCTTCGTTCTTCCTATCTGACCCCATCTTGTTTTTCCTTTTATTTTTTTTTTTTTTTTTTTTTTTTTTTTTGGAGGAGACTCGTTCACCCACGGATTTTTTGTTTATGGCTTCATTCGCTTTTTTTTTTTTTTTTTGACGTATGATAAAATATCGCGAGCGTTGTAATTTTCTTCTGTTTTTCGGTTTGTCCGACTGTTATTGGTTGTAAATTTTTCATTTTTTTCTTTTTTTTGTTCTCGTGTTAATGTTCGACTCGATTCTTTTATTGGATTCATTGATAATGACTTTGCAAATTATTGCGCACGGTAAATCGAGTTATCATTTTTTTGTTTTTTTTTTTTATAAAAAGAATATCCATATTTTTGAAGTCATTTTGTATTAAATTATAATAATATAAAAATTATCGTCTTAAAATAATTTATAAATTATTTTACAGAATTAATTGAGAAGTTATAATTTAATTTTATTTCTTTTTAATAATTTTTGTATTATACGCTATACGAAACTAATGAATTACAAAATTTTTTTGTTTATCAAATAACAATGAAGTATAATATCACATGAAGTAGAAAGCATAATGAGTAAATGAGATTTAAATCTAAAATAAAAAATTTGTTAGTAGACGTTAAATAAATCAATAATTAACCTCATTATGCCATTATTCCAGGAAAACTTGGTCAACTACCTCAAGTGACCCAGACTCTATCGTCGGAAGTTAAGTGCAAAAAAGTGATTAAAACAGATGAAAAAAAAAAAAAAAAGTGAAGTTCTAGCTTTCATTGATTTAAGAAGCTAATGAAAGCTCTCGAATGTCATTAAATTGTCATGAAAGTCATTGTTGCGCTACTCATAATAATTAAAAAACTGCGAACAAAGAAATTAAAGTTATGAACGATAAATAACGATGAATATGGAATGAAAAATACGAGCTTTCAAATTTATTAAGATATTATTAAAATTATTTGAATAAATTTTAAAACTAATAATGATATTGTAAAACATTGTTATTATATTTATAACGAATAAAAAATTATATTGATTGGCAAACAAATTTCGCAGAATGATGTTTTAAAATGGTAAAATTTATATTTTAACGTATGTAAACAAATAACATATTATTCTTTGTGAAAGAAAAACATACACAAAAAAAAATATTTTGCACACTATAAAATAAAAAAACAACATCGACAGGTATGATACGTCAAAAAAAAAAAAAATTATAATTCTGATATAAAATTCCGTATAATCCAACGTAAATCTTTTATCCATTCCATCCTCAAAATACACAATCTCTTCGACGGCGTCGCGCGCAAATAGCGACGCGGTTTTGCTTTCAGCAGGACAAATAGGAAAAACAGCCCTCGGGGAGTCAACGAGAATTTCGAGCTCGAAAATCACGGCAAATAGAAGGAAAATAAAAGGGAGCAAGATGGGAGATGAGAAAAGGATCCGTACACCGTCGACTTGCTTCGCGCATCGATAATCCTAAGCTACTGCGATAATAATAAACGATGCGATATGAGCGTCTGGTCAGTTTTTTTGCTTGAATGGGTTGTTTCGATCAATCTTTACACGATATTATGCATGTTGTATTTTAGTATATTTTCTGCATTATTCGATTGAATATCCGCGAACGATAATCCAACATATTTTAACGAACTAATTTATTAATATAAAAAAAACAGTAACTGCGTTAAAGATATTTTAAACGAATTATAAAAAATTATTTACGCATAAAATCACACAATATTTGACCTATGTTTCGCATTTAAATATTTTAATTCTCACCGTCAAAGTTATAATCCGCCCATTAAAAAAAAAAAAAAAGCGAATTCCACATTATTCAAAAACTTACTTCAAAAAAAACCTCGTTTCGTCAATCTTGTCAACAGACATCTAGTCAGCTCATTACGGTATCGATTCTTTGCTCTTTCTCCCTCTCTCTCTCTTTCTCTCTCTCCACTTTCTCTCTTCCTCGGCTCTTAACTTCCTCCGCATATGCAAAGTGGACGATAATGCTGATGCGGCGATTCATCGATAAGAACCCCCGACTGCGCGCACCGCACGATATTATTATGTGCCCCTGAGTTCAACGAAAAATTCGATTGACATAAATATGTCGCGGTTATAACGTACGTTTACATCGTTCGTTTAACGTACAAAAAAAAAGAAAAAAAAAAGAAAAAAAAAAACGATCGCTCGCTTTCGTTCCATCCGGTCTCATTGGGCGTATATTTAACGTTAACGCGCGAATTTGAATATTTCGTTTGCGAATGATTATTTACCAACGACAACCGATAATAATCAATGACAACAACGATGACATATTTTTGGTTAATATGCGCCCGATTTTAACGAAACGAATCCGTCCATCCTTAAAATTTTTATATTTACGAGCACAAAAGTTTTTGAATTTTTTTCTTTTTTTTTAATACAAAATTTAAAACCCGCACGTATTAAAGAGTAAAAGTAATGAAGACTAAGTGGTAGCGCTAGAGGTGTACACGGGGAGTTCCATGAAATTAAAACGTCAAAAGTGGATTTTTTAACGCACAAGAGATTTTCATCAGCCATAAATTATAGTCGTCGCTAGGTTCGCTCCGAGCGCTGACTTCTTCATTATACTCGATCGTTTACACATTTCAATATTAATGGCCAGAACGCGCGGTATTTTTTAAATTTTCGGTCTACGAATTAATGCGTCCTTAAAAATTCTGTCGTTGGATATTGCGTTATACTTTTCTTTTTTTTTTTTTTGTTATTAATCTACGGACATTTCGTTATGTTAACATATCTTTTATGATCGGTTTCATTGGTCGTTAAGACGTTTAAAGTTTGTTGTAACATTTATGTTTTTTTGGTTATGGTAATAAATTTGTTGTGCAATATGAATTCAGTCGCATTTTTTTACGGATTATTAGATGAAAAAATGTACAAGAGAAAATTGATGGTAATAATTAATAGCCCGCGTCTATCTTGTATAGAAATTTTATTTAAGTAAAATTTTGAAAACTTTAAAATTATAAAAATTACGGATTTTTATGATATGCATATGCATACATATATTTTTATACGTTAAATACAATATTATTTATGAGACTAATTAAAAAATATCTTACCTACAGTTTAAAAAATCGTGCAATTAGATATCGATTAACAATATAATAATCCACCCGCAAAATTAAATAAAATTTCCCTGCCAATCAACCGTTGCTCTTATAACCGTACGTCGCATGGCACTTAAACCTCATGAAACCAAACCCGTGACTTAATTAAAAGCAGCAGTGGCGGCATCCCACCCACCGATAAATGAATTTTCACCCGATAATTAAGCGACGATAGCTCGTTGCGACGACGGTAAAAAAGAAAAAATAGAGAAAGAGAGAGAGAGAGGGAGAGAGAGGAGGAAAAAAGATCGGGCGAACGATAAAGAGGAATAAAAAAAAAAAAAAGAAGTGACTTGGGTTCTCCTATACTGAAAAAAGATGCTCGTCGGGTTTGTATCGGAAAATATCGAAAATATCTAACTCGTACACGCAACGATCGCACACATCGATCGAACAATCAAATGAAAATCTGAATTACCGTTTTACAATACGATTAAATTCAAAGCTTGCGATTGTAAATGTCTATACGTGAGAAAGAGAGAGAGAGAGAGAGAGGGAAGAGGATATACGACAGTGAAAAATAAGAGGTAGGGAGAGAAATCGTTAAAGGTCCATCTAATTCGTTAATTAATTCAAGTGCCGTGAATTACGATCGTGTTGTTGCAATGCTAATATTAACGAGTATTTACTCTTTCTCTCTCTCTCTCTCTCTCTCTTGTGACATTGAGAGAGAGAGAGAGAGAGTGGGATATGTCGATTATCGAATATTATGACTTCTGCGCGTCGCAACGAATTTTTCTGATGGTTGTTTTACAAAAAGAAACGGCCACGCACGCAATGTTAATAATGATTTTCGAACGACAACAGATATTTATTTCATTTTCAATTATGCGATAAGAATTATTGTTTTAAGATCTTAAGTTAAAGATAAGAATATTTATGTACAAATGATCGGCTAATTTTCCCAAAAAAGCATTAACGTGTAAATTATAATATACATTTATCCTAATTCAATAAAAATTTCGATGAAATAATTTTCAAAATGATACATTGATGTATTATTTTATTTTTAAATTAACCCAATTTAAAAGTAAATTTTAAAATTAATAAAAAATTCACGAGTCTCGTTTGATATAATTATAGAATTTCGAGTATTTTGATTATCCAAATAATTGCAATAGTAACAATCTAGTAATTATCATCACAAGTGTTGTTATCGTATAATAATTTTCAAATTCAATGTGCAATATCAATTTGATTTCGAAATAACAAATACCACTGCCGAGATGATTAAAACTTGTTAAAAACAAAAAAAAAAAAACATATATACATTTTCGATATAACGATATCGAATATAACTTTTTTTTTTTACCAACTCAGCTTCAAGTTTATACAAATCCGTTACTTTTTCAGAAAAATCATTAAAAATAATGAAAAAGAAAAGAAAAAATGAAAAAAAACAGCAGCGACAATAATAATCCTAATGAAACACGACGTACGTATCGTGACGTGGAAAACACCTTGGTATTTTACATCTCCTTAACGGAATAACGTGCCCGATCTTACCGTACGATAGTAAACGATAATTGTGTACCTAAGAAAGGTTGAGAGAGACATAGTGAGAGAGAGAGAGAGAGAAAGAGGGTATATGTACGCTCGAGAGCGAGATGATGAGAGATTTGAATAATTGGTCCACTTGTCTTCCACCTTGGTACAGCGGCGACGAATTCAAGGTTTCCTCCTGCGCTCTTACCTCCTTCGAAATTATCCGGCACTCCCTGCGTATACGTTAAGCTGTGTATAATGCGCGTGTGAGGATAAACACTGGTACGTGTGCAAGAAACTCTTAGGGATGATTAGTTTACAACTGTTGGAAATATTGTTTATCGTTTTTTTTTTTGTTTTTGTTTTTTTGTTTTTTTTTTTTTTTTTTTTTTGTTACAAGAAAGAAATTTAGAAGAAAAGAATTATTTGAATTTTCATTTACAAATTTTTAATTACTATTTAATTTGTCATGGTTTTGGGTTGCCTCAACGTGAATACGAAATGAATAACATTTTTAATTTTTTTTTATAGCATGTGTTACAATATTCACTTATATTGCTTATTCTTGTAATTTAAATATAAATATTGTTATATATTATATTTAATCTATAATCTCTACAAAGTTTAGCTTTTCAAAGGCATTTAGTGCATTACTATTCTATCAATTATTGCTTTTATTATTATCATATTATAATATTCATCCTGTAATTCATGAATATTTAGCTAAAGAGGTATTGATGCATTGAAAATTCTACAGATATAAATGCTATTTACATTAAATTCTGTATATTTCAACTAAACAAGTTTTAGTGTGCATTAACGTACGCTTTTCAAATTTATACATGTACAATAATAAACCTACAGTTTTAAATGAGAATATTTTATATTTTGTAAATGTAAATGTAATTAATATTATACTAATAATTTATCTTTCGAGTTTCAATAATCATGTATATCGGTTAAATAATTTTAATATACCATACAAATGAAGAATTTGAATATATAAAACACTTATAAACTTTTATTCGATACTAGATTCTAATTTTAAGAAACAAAAAGGTTTATTACTTTGTATCTTAAACTTTAAAAATTGCAAGTTTTCTTTAAACGTACGATAACCTTTAACGTCAGCTTTCGAATTACAAAAAACACAAGTAACACTTAGGTACAAACTACCTTTTCCAAATTTAATAATCGTTACTTATTCTCGTTAATTTAGTCTTAACGACTTGTCCTTTGCTCCACCATCTTATATACGCGAGCAAGAATAAAAATTTCTTCGATGAAATTAATTTTGGTGAAACTCAACGCTTTACAAACTATTTTCACGGAATACTTTAACTTACGACATTCACCCTACAATAAATAAACGACAAAAGAAGCAGGAAAAAAATATTGAAAAAAAAAAAAGTTAACGAAGCACTCGTATGTACATGTATATAACATACAGAGTTGAACGCAGAGTAAGAAAAATATCTCGTAAAAGCGATCGTGAGTATTCCTAAAAAGGGCCGGTGACGAACTAAATTCATTCAAGATTTCCCATCTCTTCTCTCTTTCTCTCTCTCTCTATCTCTTTCTTCGAGCATCCAATCAAGAGACGTCGGCGCGCTCTCAAACGGCAGCGACGCATTCCGGTAATGCCGACGGCGATCTGATGTTTATATCTCGGAATTATGCGCTCGATTTGGATTTATAATAAAGCGAGGCGCGAGAGCGCATAAATTATGGTAATGCTTACCATCGCTCGCGCGACCGAGCAATTTGAATTCAATTAGTGCAACACCTCTGGATTGCATTTGACTCTGTGCATGAGTAAGTTTGTGTACAAACTCGCCCGGAAACACTTGACGTTATACCTTTTTCTTTAGTTTTTTCTCTCTACCAAATGAAAATCTTTTAACGAGAATGCTTTTATGACATCGACAAATTTTTTTTTTTTTATTTTTTATTCATTTTTTAAAAATATTTTTTGTCGTTTTTTCAGCTTTTTTATATTTTGATTCGCATGTGGTGTATTCAATTTATACATGAATGTAAAACTACAATGCTTCGAAGTTAATGTTGTGAATTAACTAGAAGATAATTAATTCACGAATACGACAAAGCGATCGATGAGGCTGATAATATCATACGCGGCAATTGATCCCATTTTATGTAAACATTGGAAATTGGAAAAATTAATATGTACAATAGCGTACGTAAACCGTTACGTGAATTAATGGTCTTCATATAATGTCTATATTTTTAATTACTCAATGCTGAACAAACGTTAGAACCTACAGAATCCATATTGATTAGAATAACTGTTCGGTAAGTAAAACGCTATGAAATATATATTATTATCGTCATCAATATTATTTTTACAAATTTTATTAGCAAAAAATATAATTGAGTTTTATAATAATATTTTACATTTATTTATTGTAATTATTCATATATTTGTAATAAAATATAAAATTTAAATAACTGTATGTATTCGAGTTTAAAAAAATATGTATTTTTATGTAATAATTATAAAACTTAATCTGTACATACAATAATATTGTGACCGGCTCACGTTTGCATATTAAATCTTTTTTCAAAGTACTTAATGTGATAAATATTACTGTTGATACAAAGATCAAATTGGCAGCTTTTAAAATTTTTGTCTGTCTGTCTGTCTATTTGTACATATAGTATATGACGTAGAAAATATTCAAAAGATTTTAATAAAATTTGGCTCACTAATAGATTGTTTTTCGGCTCATCTCCTAAAATAAATTTCATCTAAATCGACTTACAAATAGAAATGACATTCTTATATAAATTTTTAGAAGTCTACTCACTGCTAGTAGCTTTAATAGTCACGAAATTAAAAAAAACATTTCACAAGCCAAATCTTTTGTACTATCTATTCATATTTGAATATAAAGATAACGAGAAAATGATTTTATTCTTACGAAGACAAAAGTGAAGCATGTCTTATTGTTTGATTAAGTAGAGTAATGTAAACAAAATCACTCATTTCTAATAACGGCATTGGCATCGGATTTTTTCAACTTTTCCTTAATTAATGGGGCTATTTGCAAATAAAAAGTACGCATTATGTATAGTATTCGCGTTATCTCGTGTGGAAGGCTTAATTCCGCAGCTGCTTTGTATAAACATTATTTACGATAATATTGCTGCGGACGATGTCGATTATCTTGAGGCTCGTTTTATTGTTATTTGCGGGTATATATATATATATATATATATATATATATATATATATATATATATATATATATATAAGACGATCATTTCCATCGACTCGACATTAGGTACAACAATTTGTAGCATGTCGAGCAAACCGGTAAGTCACGAAAGTTCTACATTTACTATTACGTTATCTTTTTTCATTTCTCATGCGATGTTTCGAATAATATTTGGATTACCATATTTTGTTTATAAGATTTTTTTTGCTAAAAATTTTTAACCAAAAAACATAATAATGTAAAAGTTTGCACAAATAATTTTTGATATTTATTAATATTAAATATCGAATAAATTTATCTACATACTAATTTTATATAATACTTTTTCTTTATAGTTTTGAAAATGAAAGGTTTAACAATTAATGTAAACATTTCAATTTTACATTAATATTAAAAAAAAAAAAAAAATCATTTTTAAAAATAACTATGTTTTTCAAATAGATTTTTAAGTAAGGCTCTAAAAGAAGCAGGAATAGGAGAGTAGATAAATTGTAAATTTGCGAAAGAGGATGCAGATGTGGTAGAAGAAATGTTAGAAAAAATGATAAAAACAAAGATTGAACAGGAAATTCAAGCAGACTGGAGGTTAGATAGGTCTAACTACTGCCTAAACAACAAAAATTGAAAAAAAGAATGGGGGAAGGAAAGTTACTGGGAAAATAAGAAATATGAGGATAGTATGAAGGAGCAGTAGGCAAAACTAAGATGCGGAAATATAGGAAGAGATGAGAGCAAAGGATTTATAGATGTAAAGTAGAAAAGGAAACGATGGAACATATATGGGTATGTGAAGAGGCGAATAAGAGAATAAAATCAAAATGGATAGAAGGGGGAGAAAATGAAATCTCACGAAAAAAGAAGAGGAAATAAGAAACAAAATAATAGAATTACTTAAAGGAGATCTGTTAGAAGTTTAGTGTAGGTATAGTAAAGAATTCGAAAGAATAGCAAGGGCAAGAAGTGGGACAAAAAGTAAGGAGAATGGTGTATGGAGCAAGCATAGATAAGTCATAAGTTAAGCAAGCTAAAGGTAGAAGTCGGAAGAAGCCGTGCGAGAGGCATCGAAATGGAATTATTGTAGGGTAGTGATGGCAGTTATTGAGTAAATTATTATTAAATGTATTTGACAAGTGCAGATGAAGAACAATGTAAGATTGTAATACTATGCGAGTATATATGTAGGAATAAGAAATAGCTAAAATTACATAAATGCTATAGATGGGTAACATGTAAAAATTATAAATTGATACGTGGAAATAAAGCTTATTATTATTATTATAAAATAATCACGAATTAATAAAATTTATTAATTAATTTGCAAAACTAATTATTAATGGTAAATAAAAATATGCTATTTAAAACCATATTATTCAATATGAATATCTTTAAAATTAATTTATGTGTTCCAAATAATATTTATCAATTAATACCACAACCACGACGACCACAAAGGTAGACATCATCACGATGGATATTCCCACGAAGATGGATATCATCGCGGTGGATATTTCCATAAAGGTAGACGTCGTAACGGTGGACATTATGATCATTAATTAGATCATGAGCGTTGGTCGACACGAAGTTTTGCAATTGTCTCAAGCACTGCTGCATTGAGTTGATATTTTCTTTCCGCATTGTAAATTATATAAAAATTTTGTGATTGTTTTAATAATCACCTCTCACAGATTCTAATAAATGAATATTTCTTATTATTGTTCAATTTAAAACATTGCCTTTAATTCTATTTCTTTCCATTATTACCCTGCAACTAATATTGTTAAGTATCGTAAAGGTAACTTATTTTAACTACTGGACTTGTCCTTATTTTATATGTAGAATATACTTTTCTTATTTTTATAATTTGTTAATTTTTTTATTTAAACTATCGTTATTTTGAATAATCTAAAATTCGTGAAATATTAAATCTATGAATACAATTTTATATTCAAGTTAATATATTTCTAATTAATTTTCAATCAATTTTAAATAATTTTCATTTATCCTACAGTATACCTCTACTATGTGCTTATTCTTCTTTAGATATATACAGATTAATGTCAAAAGCCAGAAGAAGACTTTTCTATCCGTAAGAAAGATATTTTGCATTGCAGATTACGTATGCTTGAGCTTTAAATAGTCTTAAGTCTATTAGCGAAATTATGCTGAAGAATGCATTAGGGCCGTCGTGACAAGAATTACCATTTGAAATATATGGTGAGGTCTTTCTCTTTATTTTTTCTCTTCATTCCTCGCAAGAGTAAAAAGAATAAATTTTTATTTTTTCCCTCAATTTGAATCTTTTTCTCAGAGTTTATTTTAGATTTATAGTCGTTTAAATTTAAAATTTAATTACAATAATATTTATATCATAAGAATGACGTTTAATTAATTTATTCAATGATTCGATTTAAAATGGTATGTATCAAGAAACATTTCAATGTTTGAGAGTTAATTTATGCGATTAAAGAATTATAAAAAAAAACGCATTAAGAAAGAAAAACATGTATTAAAATCTAGATTGCTCGTAAACAATAAAAGCAACAAATATTAAATATATCTCATAAGCATGCAACTTTTTTGCCATACAAAACTCATTTCACTTAAACTTCGGCGCGGCTTTGCAATAACAGTAAAATAAAAATGCCATAAGCTTTGGCTTAAGACTTTAATTGAAAATATTGTTGGACTGCGTGAACGAAAGTCATAAAAACGTTCTGGAGCAGCACAATCATACTTCTATATTACCCGTTACAACTCGAGCTCGTCCGTCGAGGAAAAGGAAAAAAACGAAATAGAAGAAAATAGTCGTCGGGGAACTGACGTTCCGACTCGTTTCAGCTTTCCCTCGACTTCGCCGCGACGAAGCTTGATTCGCTTCCCTCATTTTCCTTCATCGCGTGATACTCGCCGGTAAATTAGATTCTTATCTTTGCGACTTCCTCTCTCTCTCTCTCTCTCTCTCTCTCTCTTTCTCTCTCTTTTCTCCTTTCCGTAGAGAGATCCTTTTCTTTTTTTGTTCGTTCAAATAACGACGATACAATGTTTAGCTTACACGCGCGACTTTCCATTTCGTTTTCTTTCATGGTTTCGAAAAAACTCAGAGATAAAATGAACGAGCCAATTTAATCGCTGGTCGCGCGTAACGATACATTCGCAACGGTTAAATTAGGGGAGAGACATAAAAAAAGGATTGAAAATGGAAGGCAAAAGAGTGTAGATTGTAACGTTTACCATTTTTTATAATATTGAAGATAAAATTCTTAGGCTGCGGATTGTGTAATAAGAAAGTGAGATTGTAATATTAAGATGACATTTTTTATAAATCATTTTTTTTCTTTTTTTAAATTATAAATTAATTTGTAAATTTTAAAAACTTAAATTAAAAAAATTAAATTAAAAACTTATCATTTTCAGAAATTTATTCACTATCAAGTATCAGAAAGAAAGTTAAAAGAATGTGATTAATATATTTACTCATGTGCTGTAATATCATTTATGAATTTATTTATAAACTTTTCTTATATACTTTGATATTGATTTATAATTGCCAGCATGTATATACATATAAATAAACAAAAATAATTTATCATCAATGAGTAATGTGGAGTACAAACAAATTACAAAAGTATCATTGAATCGTTCCAAGTTGATATGTATAACAAATGTTGTCAGTAAAAATTTTTAATATTAGAACGAAAATAACACGAAACGTATAGTATGTTTACGAAATACTCATATCTAAAAATATTTTAACGTAAATAACATTTGCACAAGTTATAACGACATGTTTCATTCAAATTGTTTGGAGAAGTATAATTGATCAAAAAGATATTTATTTGCACGTTTTCAAATCAACAAACTCGTTTTTCCAAACAAAGTTAAAATATGCATTTTCAAAGATACTACATTTTACTAAAATCTTAAATATTCCATCAAAAAAAAAGAAAGGGAAAGAGAGAGAGAGAGAGAGAGAGAGAGAGAGAAAGAGAGAGAGAAATAATAATAAAAAACAAGGTCGGTGTTATTCAAACTTACACAGGAATCTTTTACCAAGAAGAAACAAATCTTACCAACAATTCAAATCTGGAATACCGAAACTTTCGAAGCACAAAAAGCCAGCTGCGGAAACAATGTTTATGCAACGAGCTTTCGCGATATCGTACGCTCGGCTTCCATCGCGTTAGCTTTAAAAGAATCGAGCCACGCGCGAAGCGAGGAAAAAAAGGCGCGAGGCATTTATATTTTATGCGCACGAAGCACAAAATGCACGCGACGCTTGTGTGTATGCGTGCATCGAATCACGTGGACGGGATAAAATCTCGAGCGGATAGTGTACACCTATACCTCTTACTTGCGATGAAAAGAAGAAAGAAAAAAAAAAAAAAAAAAAAGAAAAGGATCCGGGCGGGCCTTTCTCAATCTTTCGCTCCTCTACATACGCGATAAAAGATAACTCGAGAAATTTACCGGCGCAACGTTTCGAGAACAATATACGAGTATGCCTCTGCGAGTTCGTTTATTGTGTGTACATGAGAAATCGAATGCAGAAAGAAAAAAGGGAAAAGGGAACGAGAACGGCGACGACGACGAGTTCGAGTATGCGTGTATACTTTAAATTCGCCGGGTATGATGTTGGTCTGGGCGAGGAAACTTTCGGAATAAGCATTGATGTAATGGCAGTTTTATAGGGATTTTATTCGTCGGCTGGTGCCGCGCAATGATGCGCGACCAGTAAACAAGAATCCGAGAATCGTTTCCTTTCTCTCTCTCTCTTTCTCTTTCTCTCATTTTTATTTCCCGTGCGCGTGCGTCTTCTGGCGACTTTCTTGCCTCTCTCTTTCTCCCTTTTTTTCCTCCAGACGCGGTTTATATTAGCTTTCTTTTCTTGTTATTTCTATCAATGGTTATGCGGCTAATTGTAATAATGAGAGGAAGGGTATTAATGTTGGTGAATCGTAAAACAAGAAGTAATGTTTTATTTATTTTGATGATTTATGCGGATATAATTCTCTTAGCTGATCTGCCGTAGTTTACATTGTTTTTTGAACTGTTTTGTAAAAAGTGATCAATGAAACTATTTGAAACAAAATTTAAACCAAAATTGAAATTTGTATATTTTATGAGTAATAAATTCACAAAAAAAGAAATTAATACTAATGACTGATATTAATAAGGTTTCTTTTTTAATGCATTAGGATCGATAAAAATTTATTATTTATGAATATTTTTGAATATTTTTAAAAGACATAAATGTAATAATATTTTTACTTTCATTATATTATCCACTATTATGTTCTTAAAATAGCATAAATCAACCGTTACAAGAAACTCTTCAACATACTTTTCTTTAGAAATCAACAAGTTGGCGTTTGAAAAAACCATCATAAAATAATAAAACACAATATTTATCATTGCTAAAAACATTCATTTCATCGACATCCAGTAAAACTAATATTGTAATATCCACTATTCCTGCAATAAACATTAAATCTAAGTTGAAGAAAAAAAAAAAATCTCGCTAATCCGAAAAAGCGATTGAACGCATTTCAGTAAAAACCATCACGAAGATCCATCTAACCCAAACATCAACGTAAACGCATTCGCAGATAAAAGCGCTTATACGTTATACGCTCGTGGAATGTTTGAAGTTAGGGCCTACAAACTCCCCTCTCCCTCTCTCTCTCTCTTTCTCTCTCTCTCTCTCTCCCTCCCTCTCTCTCTCTCTCTCTCTCTCTCTCTCTTTATCTTTCTCTTTCTCTGCTCTCACTGCGGCGTGTCAGCTCACGCGGGTGTACACGCGGGCAAGGTTGTACCAGCCGGCTGTCGTTAACACGCGCGTCTCTCGCGGTTGCGAGCGCAGCCGTTCGCGGGGCTTTCGATGCTACCCGGGATTCGATTAATCCGTATCCATTTTCCATGCCCGATAACGAGTTTTGTCGCTACCTCACTCTTCCTCCCCCCCGTCTCTCTCTCTCTCTCTCTTTCTCTCTCTCTTTCTCTCTACGTAGGTGTGTTTGTGTGTATACGTGTACGTATACATAAATATATATACATTATAACGAAAGATAGAGGATACGGAAATCGAGGAAAGTGAATGTGCATACGAGCGCGAGCTTGTATATATTTCGAGTACCGGTAACGAGAGATGGACTGCATGCATATTTATAGTGTATTCATGAATGTAATTAAGCAGCTTGCGATGCTCAACGCGCGTTAGAGTGCCATAGTATGGATAGGAGAGGAAACTCGGGGGGAGAGGGGGGAGAGAGAATTTAATTGCAACACGGTTTGTGGATTATTTATTTTAAGGAATATGTTGTTCGCTATATGTGAAAAGAGAAAGAGAAAAAGAGAGAGAGAGGGAGAAAGGTGGGAGAAAGGGTATAGTTGTACTGCGTATTGTTGGGTTAGCTCGAGCTTTCGTTTATCGCGGCATTTGCAATCGATATTGCAATGATTCAACTAGATTTCATATTCGTTCAAATTCAATCGACTTTTTCATATTTTGTTTCGAAATGTACGAAAATATTCGTTACGATAATAGATTACAAATGAAAAATAGTCTTATTTTTGAAATCGGTTAAAATTGACTATGATTTTCGACAATCGGCAAAGAAAAAGTGCAAAGTTTAATATCGAATTCATTACACTTTCCACCAAAGTCGATTTCAATAATAGTTTAAAAAGGCGACTTATAAATCCACATATACCGCGCGGGCTTAGGTTGGCGTTGATAAGTTTAAAAACAAAAATTGTAACTTATGTGGTGAACTTGAACGGTTACAAACAGAAAAGCCAAAGTTGTAGACAGTTGGAAATAATATAGGGGAGATCGAGGGATTTACGAGCGCCGAGGCGTATACTAGCAACCCTACTTTTATTAGCTTTATAGTGACGTTATGGAGCTGAAAAAAAAAGCTCCAGTATATCAAATTCAATCCCCCGAACATTATTATGCAGTCGACAAAGTACGATTTCGATATGATGCGGTTCGAATGGAACAAGGAATACCTTATTTTCTTCACTTTTCTTTTAGTTGAAAATTTATAAAAGATAAATGTTGATTTTAAAGTTTCCGCTGTAAGTGAATTTTGTCAATGTTGCGACTTTATAAATCAGGTCTTTTATCTACTAATGAAACTTTTAATACTATTTTATTTTATTTTTTACTTTGATTAGTGTAATAAATATATATTTTTTATAAAGAAAGTTTTTATAAAAATAATATCATATAATATTATGAAATTAAAAAAATTTAATTACAAAAGGAAAAAAAAAAAATATATATATATATATATATATATATATAGAGATTAAAAATATAAAAACGTTAAGTATTTTAAGTAGAATGGACCTGTATTTTCAAGACATTTTTTTAATGAAAATAAATTACAGCTGGCTTGTCACGTTTATAATAAAATCATTATTATTTATTTAATTCTTAAAAACTCACACATGCTTTAAAAGCATTTTATATTTATTTTGCCTTAGATATGTTTGAGACGTAAAAATAATAAACTACTATAGATATATTGCATGTTAAAATTTTTTCATGTATAATAATTGATTTAATGGATAAATATAAATAATTTACGTAAATAGACTATTAAAAATTAACAAATTTGTACACAGCGATGTAGGTTCTGCGGTTTAATTATTATTCGCGCAAACGCAAATCCTTACGCAAATAAATGAAAGGGATAAAATATCAGTTACCTAAATATGTTATCTATATTTATATTAATATGTATTATGTAGAAAGATTAAGCTAATTATGAACCAGTTTAAAAAGAGACATACGGTTTACGCAATTTTATTCTATCTGTCCGATTCCCTTTTTCAAAATCTTTTTTCTTTTTATCTTTTTTGATGTTTTTTTTAATTAAAGCCTAGTTTTGAGTATATTGATATTATTAATAAAAGAAATAACTTCATTAGAGTGCATTGAATTTTTAAGTTTAATGAAAATTTATGGTGAATAATAGCGAGATTTTGATCGTATATGTGATAAATAAATCTAGCATAGAGAAATAGAACATTTGTTGTCTTTGCAATTGTCATTTAATACTTATTATTTTAATTTATCTTCGCTGATTTCTAAAAACAAATAACTCTTATTATTCATTAAATCTATTTTGCACTTTATTCTTATTTAAATGCAAATAAAAGCAAATATCAGTACATAAAATTAATTATTCAAATTGCAAATATAACTATTATTAGATAAAAAAATTTAATCACGCTATATTTTTATTTCTTATCGCTACTAATGCAAAGTTTGCCGCTATCAATGTAGTTAAATAAAATGCTATCATTGCGTGTAGCTCAATTGCATTTCTATAAAATAAAAATTTGAAACCACATGTTCGTTCTTATCATCAATTGGATACAAAAAAAAAAAAAAAAAAAAAAAAAAAAAAACTGAAAGACTTTTACCATTGTATTGATAAAAAAATTATTCGCAACAAAGCAAGTCCTCGCAATAGTAATCGATGCATATTGTCAATCTTCCGAATAAACGGCGCGGGCTTTTGTATTTGATATTCCTTCTCTCTCTTTCTCATTTCAATTCCACGATAACAGTTAGCTAAATATACTAGCTACTCACATATATATATATAAGTATACACATTAAAAAAAAAAAAAAAAAGAAAACATAAAGGACGAGAAAATCGTGAATAAAAAAAGAATGAAAAGAAAGAGAGGAAAAAAAGTAGCCTCTTTCGTTCAACATCCCATCGCAATGCGGAACGCCAGGAATTTAACTCCGTACGCACGATACTCCCTCGACTCTTTCTCCACTCGGCGCGTTCTCCTTATTTTTTTGCGAGAATCCAGTTGCGCTCTTACGGTTGTACATCAACTTGACGTGTATGTATACATAAAGCGGTAGTTATTCCTTCATCCTGTATACGTACATGTATATCTGTATGTGTGTATGTCACCGCGACCAAATGAATTATTTACGGAGGGTCCTTTATCTCTCTCTCTCTCTCTCTCTCTCTCTCTCTCTCTCTCTCTCTTTTGCTTCTTTTTACGGGGCGCGCACGAACCGTTGCGGAAGAAAAACCAAGGATGCAGAGAGAAAGAGAGAGGACGATGAAGAAAAAAGATATACCTCTTTCTAGTCGACGAATCTATCGTTACGTATATCTGCGTACGACTGCTCGGCCTTGGCAATCAATATTGCAAAAGCGAAGAAGAGCGAAAGAGCGGTAACCGCTGCTCTGTCCTCGTGGCTTAGAGGATCAGGGAAAAACCGTTCGGTTTTCTCGACTCGAAGGAGAATGGATACTCCAAGCTTTCTTTTTAATATACACGCGTTTTTTGGACAAATAAGCGTCGATGAAAGAATGTATCTGTGTTACCGATACTTACAATTCAATAATTGAAATGAAGATTTGTGCCAGTGATTCGTTATACGTTTTATCTTTCTACTTTTCTAATTTTCCGTGATTGATATACCTAAACTAACAAAGAAACAAAATATTCAAGTTATATTCTTATCCTTTAAAATATGACTTGGATATTGATTAGAAATTTAGAAAAAAAGGTTTTTGTTTGAGAAAAATTTAATTACGACGCGATGAAAAATAAAAGTCTCGCGTCTTCAAGTATTGTTTGATATTAAAAAGAGTCATTGTAATTTTGAAAATTCAATTAGATATCTTGATCATTCTGCTTTAAAATTAGTCTATTATCTCAGCCTACAGAGATTTATAAATACAATGCCTTTCATTGTCTTAGAAAATAATAAAATTTTCTATTACTTTGTGAATGCATATATTTAAAACTTTTATTTACAAATAATTTTTATACAAAAACCGGTTTGACAATGTTATTTTTAGATGAAATATTTATTATATCTTTAGAGATTTTTAAAGGCTAATGTCTAATTTTTTTCATTAATTCAGTTGAATAAAATAATTTAATAATGTTTATTATTAAAATTATATTACTCTGGATGATTATTTATTATTAAAATTTATCAACAGTTACACTTATGAAAATCATTGATTCAAAGTTTACATACTTTTCGCAAACAAATAAAAGTATCGATTCTGTATACAACAACTATCAAAAGTTAGATAATAAACTCAAACACTTCGGCATATTAAGTCGCGCTTGAGCGATTCTAAACCATAATCTAGTTTCGCGCAGTAAGTACACAGGAACTCTTAATACGCTTACACTCGGCAAGTAAATGAATATTTCGCATCTCTGTGATAAAAAGAAAAGGAAAAAAGAAAAATATTCTCTCCCTCGTCGTATACGCATTTTTTTTTTCTTTCACTCACCCCCGCTTTCTTCTTTCATCTTTCCGTCGCTCCTTTTAAGACCCGGTCGAACTCGGCTCTGTACACGTATACGTATAAAATATATATAACAGGTCCGTCCGACAAAGCGGCCGGGAAACGAAGGAGGAAAGGAAGGAACTAAGCGCAGAGGTGGAGGGCTTTATTAAAAATTGAGGATGCAATTTACCTCGGGCCCGAGCATTCGGGTAAGACCTTAAATAAGAAAGGAGAGAGGAGAAAAACCGTCGCGCTATGCTGTCTTTCGACTCTTTCGCGTTTTTCCTATATATACATATATATATATATATATATATACGTGCGGCGCGCGGTTAAAGCCCCTCTCGCTCCCTCTTTTTCCCGAAAAAGGAAAGAAGGGCACGACTCAACGAAAATCTCGCTGTGGCTTTTCTTTTCCCTCGCGCGCGGGTCGCAGGTCGCGCGGGTAATTCGAATTAATGGTAATCCATTTTATGCCGAGCGTTACCGCGGCTTGGGCGCGTGTGTGCGCGGGTATATATTCCCGTGTTTTATATTCTCGAGATTGATTAAAATTAAATTGTAATAAATGAATTGCCGTCCGTTGTTGCTGCTGCTGCTGTTGCTTTTATTGTCGAACGTGAACGGAATAGTTTAAGATTTTTTTCGCTCGCGTCGCGGTGTTGGTGTAGAATTTTTTTATTATTTTTACTTTTCACAGAAAAAGGACGACGCGGATTTTTAATTAGCGACGAATAACGCACTTTATTAAAATTACGAAATTAGGATGGCGTTAAAGTGGGAAACGAGAGGATGCGGATATGAGCGTGTCGTTAAATGAAAGTTTACGGGCATCCAGGAGAGAAATTCATTTATTTTAAACACTTGCAGAAATTTTAAAATCACTTTTCAGTAGGTGGTACTGTAACCTATTTCAATTTTGTACCAAACTAACGCATAATTTTTACAATTTGATAGGAATAATCGATAATTGAATGTTTATAATCTCATAGTTGAAAATTAAATAAATAATACTGGCGCTGCTTTTGAGACACTTCAACGTGACACAAATACGTAGGAGTATAATATACGAGTTAACCGTTCAGATCTTTAATCTGGGTACATCTATTTTTTCATTCGTTTAAGCAATAAATTGTACTCTTCGTGTACTTAATCTTTTTAACTTGAATATTATTTGTTATAAAATTATTACACCCAACGTTAAAAACGGCTCATAAATAATACTTAAACAAAGCAGAAAATCTTTTATCATATGAATGTAAAAGAAAGTTAACTATTTAACCAAAATAAGTACTATTAGTTAAAAAGTTAAAAACCGTTGATTCTTCAGTAAAAATGAAAATACTATACATTACGTTCATTTACCAAGAATCATATCTGTATGAAATAATATAATAAACTAATTAAATAGTTTAGTTACTTTTACTTTTTATAAGTGTAAAATTTTATTATTCAATTTTAGTATTCATTCTCGTATAGATTAAAAAGGCATCTACATTCTTTATCAAATGAAATTCCGAAAATAATTCAAATCCGAGAAAAAAAAAAAGAATTACACAAAGTAGACTTATTCAAGATAATAAAATCGTTACACAAAAACTTTCCTTCACCCATCGTTCTCGCGTATTTGACTTAAAAATTACACATCGAGCTTACCTTCGCTCGCGTAAAAATTTGTCGAACTTTCGCGAAGCAGGCTTGAACTTTAAGAAAAAGAATAAGGAAAGCCGCTCGTTCTCGCGAGAGGAATGAGGAAGTACGAAAAATATTTTTCAGTAAGGTAGTCGCCTTACTTACTCTTTTCCCATTCTCAAATATCCAACGTTGGCGCTTACTTATATATATATATATATATATATATAATAAAAACTGGAGAGCTCTTTGGAATGGGAGTCGGAGAGAAGGGCAAACAGAAACTTAAGATGGTTTCGGTGGCCGTCTTGATTGAGGTCTTGGTAAAGGACAGCTGAAATTAAAAGCATTTCAGCAAGACGCAATTAGCGTCACAAAGGAGAGGAGAAAGAGAGAGAGAGAGAGAGAGAGAGAGAGAGTTGGCGCTCCATCCACGCGAGCGATTCACGCCGTGCTGCGCCGTTTAATTGCTGGCGAATTATAAATTGCAAGTATCTCCTCCCTCATTTTCTCTCATTCCTACTACATAAACTCGCGGCTATGACGACCGATTGCACAACCGAATCGCACGAGCTCTGTTATTTCACCTGCGCTCATGAATTCATTTGACGTTGCCGTTTTTATTTCATCGCGAAATATTTTCTTCGGGGTTGTATGAGAAGAGATAAACCATGCGACGCTAATTGCGTCGATGAAAGCGATACTTACGTTTTTCTTTGTCGGATAAATATTTGCACAATGATCTACAGTTAAATGTGAATAAGATGCACAAGCACTTAAAATTTTAAGAAATTATGCGTAATACTCGTACATCATAATATTTTACATTTAAGTATTCTTGTTGATAGGTTAAGATTATTTTAGATTTCTTCTTAAGATATATTTTTTTCCTAAAGAAAAAAAAAAATTAATAAATAAAACTTTTTAAAACATTGCTCATAATAAAATTAAAAAAGAAAGAGAAAAAAAAGAAGAAAAAAAATTCAAAATTTCAGTTACGCGAAAGTCGGCTCGATAAAATTTTAATCTAAACTCGGCTTATCTCCGGAGCGTTATAAAACGAGTTTAAGACATTTTCCTTGCCGCGAAAATCTTCCAGAGAAGCGCATCGTCTTCCAGTTATCGCATGACACGCCACGGATTTACTTTTCCTCTAATACAAGCCCAGCTACCTATGTATACATATATATATATATATATACTTACATACAGGTAGATATCCGTGGTGGTGAAAATGTGTTTTCCCATCGAAGCGATGAATCGCGCCTCAAATCGGATTAGCCGAGGTCTCGTCATAATCGACTGAGGTTCGCGGCCTAGCCGTAGACGTGTTACCTAGCGAAACGAGTAATTAACTTCGTTTCATTGGATTTCCTCGAAACCTCGGGGCGGCTTTCTCCCTGATCGGGAAAAGACCATTTCCTGGATCGGAACTTCAAGACGGAAAGTAAATGAGAGGGAAAGAGAGAGTAAAAGAGAGAGAGAGGCGGGAAAGGATACAGGAATGAAAATGGGAAAGAGAAAGAGGGCAACGAAAATTAACTGGTACAGATCGGATAAGGATAAGCGCGGTGTTGTGCTGCACAACTCGCGCTCTCGACAAAAATAAATAAAAGTTTTTGGTCCGATACTGATAGAGTTGTTACAAAAAGCAATTATATGAAAAACTGAGGGAAAATAATTGCAAAATAAATGGCATTGCTATACGAATACCTATGTGTATCTTTTTATTACGTCTCCTTTATTTATAGTTAAAAATGAAAAATTCGAAGTCGAACAAAATAATTTCCGGGCATAAACAGCTCTTGAACAATGAAAACTATTTCCAGCGAAATAAAATATTTCACCGATCGCTCTGAATAAATACATGATTCAATATATTAAAAGTAGGCAATAATATTATTTTAAATTTAAAAAAATAATCGTATGTATAGCATTGCAGAAATGAATAATTTTTTTTAAGACATTTTTTTCATGAAAAAGAGGCCTCTATAAGATTTTAAAATAAATTAGGCAACAATAATATTGAAATAACCGTGTGTTCAAATTTATTTTGAATTTCCAGAAACATTGAGAAAAGAAGCCAAAGAAAAATCGAAGTGATAAATAAAAGTCCCGAATAAAACAAAGTTCAAAGTAAACGTACACAAGCACAATGTACACATACAAACTCGAGCGACTTTACCCGTACAAATTGCAGGTCTTTATCTTTCTTCCTCTCGCTTTTCGCGCGCGATCCTCTTCTTTAAAATCAATTATTCAGCTCGTGACGATGCGACTCTCTCGTTCTCGGCCCTACGGCGATAAAAATATTTTATAAAAGAGATAGTTCAACGCGTGTTTTATGGACGATGGATAACAAGCGCACGCGCCTTAAGAGAGAGAGAGAGAGAGAGAGAGAGAGAGAGAGAGAGAGAAGCCTCAAAGTGGTATAGGTAAGCGCGCACGTGCAAATGTAACGTTATGTGTACGCGAAATTTACGATTCGCGTTACTCCTAGTTGCTATTCTTTTTGGATGATTCCTTTGATTTTTTTTGAAGAGTATCAAAATTTTGAATGGCGAAAAGTTGGAAGATGTTAGTATAAGTTTTCTTATTTTTAATAATTAAAACATTTTATTGTTTACAAAATTGTCAAACATATTTTTACAAAAAAATTTAATTTTGATATCAAAAAATAACGTAGAATTAATTTAACAATCGTTGTTGAAAAATAAAATAAAATTTCATGTGATGTAACGATAAGAAGGGGCAACGAAAAAATCGGTTGTATAAAAACAGAGATGAAAATAAATGTAAACGAAAGTAAGTTTTTTAATTTTCTATTGTGTCAACGTCATAAAATAAATATTTTACTTTTGCTTTTTAGCGCTGTTTCATTTTCTATTTACGCCCTACATTTTCATGCTCCGTTCCATTCACGCCTTTTTTTTTTCTCTCTCTTCCTCTCTCTCTCTCTCTTTCTCTCTCCCACTTCCATTTTGAATTCTTCCAAATTTTCCTTCATTTTTTTGTCATTTGTTATTACACCCTTTTTCTCTGTTTCCTTCTTTTATAATTCTTTTTTTTTTTTTTTTTTTGTTGTTTTTGTTTTTTTCGCGTACGTTGCGCTTACTCTTTCTCTCTTAGTATACGCGCGTGTCCTCTTCCTCTCCCCTTCTTTGTTTTATAACCCGACGAGTTTAATGCTCGCATCAAACTTTTAATTGCCCGACTCGCCTTACAAATTACTAACAGATGGGCCCTGCTTATATGTCCCGCGCTCACGCCGTAAAAATCGTCCATGGAAAAGCCGGCCATGTACCGGCTCTTTCTCTCCCTCTGTGCCTTTTCTTTCTCTTCTATTTTTCTCCGCCTCTGTGTGTACGTTAGTTCAATGTACGTGCGGGTTTATACGCGCAAGAGAGAGAGAGAGAGAGAGAGAGAGAGAGGGAGAGAGAGAAAACGCACGAAGCTTTTCCGTTCGCTATGTTTCTAAAAGTTCCCGCGCACCCAGCGAGAAAATACACCGCCGCCGCGGTGGGATTAAAAAATTTCGCATTCCTCCTCTTTATTTCTTCTTTTTTCGTTGCTCTTTGCGTTCTGGAGAAAAAAATAAGGGATGAAGAATATGCGATAATGTAACGAAAAGCATTTCGAGCTCTCGTTCTGGTTTTGTAATTTCCTCTAGCTCGTTGCAATTTTTTTTTTTTTTTGTTTTCATTTTATTATTTTTTATTTTAACAGTTTAATGCGAAAGCCGCGATGAAGAAAGAGAAGGATTTTTGTTATATTTTTTTTTTTTCAAGCGTTGCTAAAGTCAAACTTCGCGACCTGAAGTGAGAGAAAAATGACAGCGATAAAAGTTGATAAAAAGTTTTGAAAAGTGCTAGTTTCGAGCCATAAAATTATAATTTTTTTGCTCTTTTGGATAAACTTTACTTTTAAAGATGAAAAAAAAATTTTTTATGTACACAGTGTAAAATATTACATAAAATATCATTAATCTTCGTCACTATCGAAATGAAGTGCGTTTGTTTTTAAATTATCCATGCAAAAATCAATAATTATCATTGTACTTAAATTAAAATCCTTTCATGCGTTCAAATAAAATCGTTTAGATTGAGAAGAGATAATAATGTACTTAATAGCAAGCACTGGTTAAACACAATTCATTTAAGTATCTCGATATAACTCTTGGATATTCTTTCTGGTCAACAAAAATGCAAAACTCCATAACGCATAGGTCATATTAAAAACCATCTCCAGTACCGTCTCGTTATAGATACAAGGTGTGTTCAAAGAGTAAGATAACCTTTCAAATTGCGTGGTCAACATATATTTGATTGTCGATTTTTGTTGTTGTTGTTGTGTTGGTACACATGTCTCGAACATATGTTCACACTTTTAAGTTTGTTATAGCATACTTAGTTTGTTTTTCACTGATAGAAAGGTTAGACGTGTTTTAGTGTGTTTGGAGATTTTCTATTATTATAAAAAATGAAGCAAAGAATTTGCATCGAATTTTGTGTAAAAGATGGAACCAAGTGCTCTAAAACACTTGAAATGTTTACAGTGGCATACGGTGAGTCTGCTCTAAGTAAAAAAAATGTTTACCAATGGTACAAGCTCTTCCAATATAGTCGAGATGGTGCCAATGACGTACCTCGCTCTGGACGCCCCAGCGCATCAATAACAGATGATAACGTCGAAGCTGTGAAAAAAAATTGTTTTGAAAAATCGTCGGATTACCATAAGAGAAGTTATTGAAGATGTTGGTATATTGGTCGGCTCGTGTCATACAATTTTTTCGGTATGATTTGGGCATGAGAAGTGGGTCAGCGAAGTTAGTTCCGAAACTTCTTAATTTTGATCACAAGAACCGTCGCATGAGCATCGCTCAGTAGCTCTTAAATAACGTCAATGGTGATCCCGATTTGCTCAAAAGGATCATAACTGGTGACGAATCATAGGTATATGATTATGACGTCGAAACCAAAGCCCAATCGAATGTCAAAGTTCAGCTCACTGTTTTTTTCGATTACCTTGACGTAGTGCATCAGGAGTTCTTACCTCAAGATCGTACAGTTAATAAGGAGTATTACCTTAAAGTTATGCGGCGTTTGCAAGAAGCAATACAAAAAAAAACGCCCGGAATCGTAAAAAAAACAATTCATGGCTTTTGTATTACGATAATGCACCTGCTCATTCATCGTTGCTTGTGAGAGATTTTTTGGCCAAAAACAACACGACAATCATACCTCAGCCGCCATATTCACCAGATTTTGCCCCCTACGACCTTTTCCTGTTCCCAAAACTTAGGAGACCTATGAAATGATGAAGATTTGCAACAATTTAGAAAAAAAAAATTGCGACGCTGAAAGAGCTCAAAGCTATACCAAAAAGTGCTTATAAGAAGGGCTTCGAGGACTGAAAAAAGCGTTGACACAAGTATGTTGTATCTAAGGGGGATAACTTTAAAGGGAACAACATGAATAATAATGAATTAATAAATATTTTTCATAAAAATATAAAGTTATCTTACTTTTTGAACGCACCTCGTATATATAGTGGCTGGCTTTAAGTCTCATGGTGATTGGACGAATGCAATTGATTCGGTTTGTTTAAATAATTATGTGATGTATTTTGTTTTAAAGATAAGATAGAGTGCAATCGTTTAAAAAAAATCAATACTTAAAGTATTCATCGGAATCGAAATTTAAAAAAAGTTCAAATATTCAGAAGCCTAATTTTTAATTATTTTTATTATTAAAATATTTTCTAAATGAAAAAATAATTAGGTTTTGAACTAAAATTGGTATTAAATTTAATCTGGTTATTTAAAATGATACTCATTTAATTTTTAATTATTAAAAAGTATATTAAAAAGTTTTTATAAAATTCTAATAACGTTATTGAAAAGTCCCTTAAATGTTACTAAGAAGTCCCTAAAAAATTACCTTAAAGTTACGAAAAAGTCTCATTAATCTAAAAATTTACTTCAAATGCATAAACTCGAAGGACTATTCATTTATAGGAAAGTAAATTAATTATTAAAACGTCATAATTTAAAATAATGTTAAATAGTTTTAAACTTACACGAGCATAATAATTTCCATGAATCTATGACAATAAGTATCGTAATAAAAGATATCATTGCGCTTAATATAACGCCATCACAGCTGTGCATACGGGCTTGCTATCAAAATAAACGACGAAAAAAAAAGAAAACATTCTGTTTAACATAAATTTCAATATAAATGTATCATTAACATTATTAACAATATTCCTAACTAAGAACACGATTTATGCGCATAAAGCCGAGTCAAAAACTTCCTTTCTCCCCGAGGGGTTAAGAAAAACTCAACCATCCTTAATTCTAATAAAAGTTGACTTGTTTATACGATTCAGAGAGAAATACGAGAAATGCCTTCCTAGAAAGAGGGAAAAAAAAATGAGAATGAGGGTAAAGTATCTCGACGAGTCGCGGGACACGGTGTTGATATACGTATAAGCAACGCTTATATCAATGCCAATATGTCGAAAGGAGCATAGGGGCTTACAAATCCCCATTCGCGCGTGAGTCGTAGGAAAATGCCGGTGTTCTCGTGGACGGGTGGAAAACCGAAATAAAACGGCCGGACACCTCTGTACTTTCTTTTTACGAGCGCTTCGAGGATTATGATTTCGTGGAAGAGAAAAAAATCACTCTTGTATGTCTGTATGTATACATATCTTAATGAGGAATAAGTTTGAATGTAGGCGATGAAAATACATCGGGTAGTGTATGACACTTTTTACACGAGAACGCGATTATTATTGTAAGAATAGCAGATCATTGAAATTTATAGATAACCATTACTTATAGATTGTATACTATTTTTTATTGTCGTTATTATAAGGTATCTATTCATCATAGAGAACGGAAATTTATATTTAATTTTTTATAGGTACTTTATTTCTTAATTTAAAACTCAGCATACACTTTGAAACTTGATATTAAGTAATTTAGTTGCGAAAATTAAGTACTTGTTACATAACTCATCCTATAAAATAATAACATTAACTTATTGATTAATAATATTTAAGTTGCAATCAATAAAGCAAATATTAATTACAATAGAAATAATTTATATTCAATAATTCATTGCAATTACATACAAATTAGCCGCATATTTTTAAATAACAAATTTAAATGACGAATCTTTTATTATCAAATAAATTAAATTTTCTATAATTCATTTTAATTTTCGCATATTCCTTTTTTGAAAACATCGATGGCATCTGTCAACAAATGCAATCCGCTAATTAATTTTCCAACAGCTATCGTCTAAAAACTCCTCCCAATTGCTATTTCTATTTATTTTATATTGACGTTTTGAATTATTACTTGTGTTGTGAATGATATGTTTCTTATAATGGAGGGATAACTTTTGATCGACATACACTTATAGATTAATATGTTTTTCTGCATGACCTATAATTATTCTAATAAAATTATATTTGATATATATTGCTTTGATTCCTACCGTAAATCAAATATTTTTTGAAAAACTTTTTTACGACATATTTTTTATTGATATTTATTGAGAAAGTAGATTTTATTGTTATGTAATTTATGTTATAATACATAAATTATGAAAATACAGTAAAATAGCTAGGGTTCAATTTATTTTTGAAAAATACTAATTTTTATCAATTATTTAACTCGCATATTTATATATTCTAAACTCTATTAATTTTTAAGTATAATTTTTATAAATGATAATATGCGTCTCAAGCACACGTTCATACAATTTTTGTATGCACATTACAATAATAGACGTTATTAAATGTACATATAAAAGTTAAAAACAAAGTTTGCCATTTGATCTTTTACACATAAAATAACCATGCACATTATATAAATTCAGTTCCAAATCAATACCCTTACTTATATATATATATATATATATATATATATATATATATACGTATGTATAATATTTATACATTATTTTTATGTATATGTACGTTGTATACACCCCGCGCGTGTACACGTACATGTAAGTACCGGCGCGCGAGTGTATGTTTAAGTCAGGTAACTTATGCGCCCCGGAATTTATGGTTTCGCGTGCCGCGGCGCACCGAGCGAACCTGTGCTCTCTCTCTCTCTCTCTCTCTCGACAAACGGCTTCGCTCATACGATCCGTATATCTCTCTCTCTCTCTCTCTTTCTATTTCTCTCTCGCATTGTTTCGCAAGGAGAAAGAGAGAACGGGATACGGATCGCGTGCCGCGAGAATTATTTTCCTCGATTCGGCATCATTTTCGCGCGGCCTCCATCGAGATCTCCATGGATATAAAGGCGTTATCACGAGTAGGGTGGGGGAAAAGGTACCGAAGGTTCTTTCGATGAACATACATGAATGGTAAATTTCGATTTTCGTGCATTGATAGCCGAATGCGATATAATATACGCGCACGTTTTTGTTTCACGATACTTTTATATCATTGAATTTTCTCATATTGCTCCTTGCATACATCAAAAATATCGGGAATTTTTTTTTTGTATAACAACTGTTAAATATTTATTCTCCTTGATAATTCTAAGATATTCAACCTTGTTTCATTCAACGTTGAAAGAATATTTCAAAATCCTTTAATTATTCACGGTGACATAAAAGTACCCATGTAATGCTAAAGAATTTTTCATAAATTTCAAATGATGTTAATTAAGATCCTTTCAATTTTTTTCTAGGCGTAATATAATGTATAATAATATCATAAAAAAATCGTATTATTTCGGTTATAGGCAATATCAATAAATACATAAATTTTATTGCATGTAAATAAAAAAGAATAAGGTATTTTACCTTAATAAAAAAAAATATCGTGAATTGATTTCTATTTTTATCATTACTATAACATTACGATAACCCAATTACATAATTCAAGCTCCACTCGATCAAATCATAAAACAATGACAAAGACGTATTAGAAGTGACATCCTCCATTTTCTTTATTCAATAATAATAATAATAATAATAATAATAATAATAATAATAATAATAATAATAATAATAATATCGTTCCTCGTCCCGAATTTCAAACTTATCGCCTTCGCGCGTTATATCCGTTTATATAAACACGAAAAAATCGATCCATCAACATATACCATTGCTCGATAAACAATGAGTCTTGTCGTAATTCCCAAGACATACGTCGCGTACCGTTTACGGAAGGAAATTCATCAAAGACGCACGAGGCGCGTAAACAATTTTTTTCGAAATTCATATTGTGTACGAAAAAAACGAATATAGTACTCGTATATCAAACACACTCTCGTGTTGGTCCACATCGTGGTAACTAACCAGTGCGTGTCATTTAATATTCAGACGGATAATCCGAGAGAAACCGAGAAGAGCTTCATTATTCGCGCGTCTCCAAATTGAGCTATTTCACCGAGGGTATATATATATATGGGAGATTCGCGAGGGTATTATACACATCCGGACATAATCGTGCGCGCACGCATACGTCGTTTATGCGGTGTGTGAGAATTTGAGAAGCCAAGGAAAAGTACGAGGGAATCGACAGAGATATTGCATTTGACGCTCGCTAACGAAGATCGAATAAAATAAAAAAAGAAAGCCATAGAACGTGATAAGAATGTGAAGTGGAGTTTTGTCAGTGTACACATATATTTATACATACGTATAAGAGAAAGATCTATGTGGTTGATGATTTTTGAAAAATTTAGCGTTACGTTGTGTTTACTTTGGTGAACAATAATATAACAGGGATGTGTATATTTCTTTTTTATATCGGATACATATTATGTAATATAATATATTGTACAGGCATATCCCACAAAGAGTGTACAATTTGTAGCATGAAAAATAATCAAAAATCATCTACTTTTGGTGAACATTTGATTTTCTAATTCGAAAGCATAATATTTCGTATTAATAATTTGAACAAACATTTGCGCTTAGAGCAACGAACAATTTTTACCAAAGACATAACTAATACACACAAGGGATATTCAAAGATAGATAAATAAAGGGCAGTACTGTGTAAGAACCAGCTAGAACACAAAGAACGACAGAGCTGGTAAGAGAGAAAGCAAAAGAGAAAGAGAGAGAGAGAGAAAGTGACAAGGGCGACACGATAGAGGGAAGTGACGTGGAGAAGAGCCAAGCAACGTCGGGTCGGCAAAGTACAAATTAGATTACACGCCGTTGTCGCCGCGGGTGGCTGTACTGCCACAGAGCTCGAGGAAAAGTTAGCGCGCGCGCGAATCCTTCCTTATACGCGCGGCCCGTCATCGTCGTCGTGCTCCTTCCCTTCCCCTCTTTTCTCTTGTCCTTTATATATACTTCGTTCCCCGCCTCGGGATCCTTCTTCAGACTCTCGGGACCATATCTCTCGCTCACTATGCGAGTTAGCGAGTGTGCATATGTATATATATATATATATATATATGACAGCAGAAGGGGCCCACTGATTCCGCTGAGGGAAATATTTCAATATTTACCTAAAAGCATAGCACTGCTGGCGCGCGCGAAAACAAAAATTTATGCATTCGCCCTTACCGCAATGCTGTGAATATCCACTATATGTATACGCCATACCTTTTTCTTACTCTTTCTCTCTCTTTGTTTTTTTTTTTTCTTTCTTTTTTTCTTTTGGTTTTTGCTCTTTTACGCAGCTTGGGAAAAGGTTATGTACGCTTTCTCGCTCTCGGTCTTCTTATGTCTCGGAGATGTATCGCACCGACGTAAGGTTCAACGGTCGCCTTTGAATATTGTTTTTATTTTTTTGCTTTCATTTTTTTTTCTTTGCACCGAGAGTATACCTCGATGCGAGACACAAATGTATATTTGTGACTTTGTATTAGCTTGCATTTTATCGTTAAAAGTCGACGGAAGTAAAAATTTTTATGGTTTAATGTTCGAAAAATAAAGTAAAAGACATCTTTTGATTTGATCACATTTACAATAAGCTCATATTTAATTTTTTTTTCTCACAACAATGGAAAAGTTATTTACATAAATAATTATACATACAGAGAATCAAGCATTATTATTTAATCCTCAAAAATGTTTAATCCCAATTAATCAAGTTAACTAAAATTATGTATAGCTTAAAGATCGACAATCCCATGTACGTGTATGAATATAAATATGGATAATATAAATATACAAATACAAAAGCACAAATACGATCTATTTATACGCAATATGCGGAGCAATAAATTTTGATTGATAATTTGTTTTTTTTTTTTTTTGCATTTTTTACTACGTATTAAATGAAATATATTAAAGAAACGCGAAGAAAATTATTTTCTTTGAAAAATCGTTATAAAAATGAAAATAAAAAGTTTTCTTTAAAATTCTATTCAATCAATCCTACCTTATATGGTATAATTAAAAAAAAAAAAAAGTCAAACCTTGTTGTTTATAAAAATTCCACGCACACATCTTTCACAAACAGTTAAGCCAATCGGTACCACGTGTGGACAATCGTACAAACTGAAAAATAAAAAGAAGAAGCACGCGTGACGATTAAAGCAGCAAGATAAAAGCGAAAAGGAAAGGGGAACGAAATATAGTAAGTTGGGAAGAATAAGAGAAAAAGGCGAAAGGTCTATCCGGTCAATCGATAAAAAGCGCTCGAGTCATTCGTCAGGTGGAGCCTCAGAAAGCCAAAAGGAAACTTGACCTCGGGGCCCTTCGCTCCTCTTCCTCGTCTTTCTCTCTTACGCACCCTCCTTATCTCCTCTTGTTCGACCTCCCTAAGTCCTTTGTCTCCCTGCATATCGACGCGAGTAGCGTAGTCTCTTTCTCTCTCTCTCTTTCTCTCGTGCATGTGAAGTTACGCGTCGTAAAAGTCTCTTTGGGGGATCTCGCGACCTACTTGAGAAACAATGCTCACTCGGAGACACGCAGCGTCTCTACCTCGTATATGTATATAGACCTCGGGCTCTGTTGTCTCGCGCGGCAAGTCTCTCTTGTTTCGAGGAATGCGTCCCTCCCACGTACGCGTAATTAAATTTTCACGGGGCGCGAGTACGTACGAGTATCCTAGTTGCATTTGCATTCGGGTAGGATCGATAAAGTTTGCGGGTTACTTACGCCGAGGGGAGACGCTCGTGATGGATGGTTCGGTGAGTTTTCAATTTAAGACGACGATGACAACCGCGACGACGACGCTTTTAGTTTTGCTAATAGATAAGTGGATGATTTGGGGTACGACGGGTTTTATTATTGTATCCGTTATTTTTTTGGCACCGCGCGAGTGTGTCTATTTTGAGATATTAAATTTTACTTCGTAATCTATCAACGTCGTGAGTTTTTTTTTTTTGTTCTTGTATTTTAACTTTGACTACTCTGCGCACTGATATGAACCTATTTCAAAGTTTTAATTGGTTTAGAAAATATTATCGCACTAAATATAATAAAATAATGTATGTTTGAAGAAAAAAAATTAAAAAGTATACGTAAAATAAAATCTTATTACCATTAGAATTATTACATAAATATTGCATTATATATTATATTAAGTATTAAATTATCGTTTCTCATAGCTTATAAAATATATATTATATTGTTTTACAATATTTTATGCTCGAATAAAATATTTAATTGACAAAGATCTATTGAATGAAACAATTTAAGCCAATAAATTAATATTAATTAAATTCACAAACATTGCAATAAGAAGTTGCATAATAATATAATTTTTTTTAAATAGACACTTATACTATCGGTATGCAACAATTTAATTCCATTATTTTGTCTTCGTTGCATTAATAAAAAGTTTTAGAAAAATGAATCCTTTCGACTATTCGTTTGAAAGGCATAGAAGACATTTAACGTTACCGAAGCCTTTCAATTTTGACATTTGTAGACCAATACTTTTAATACGACACAAGAGATTTAATGACACGAATGAATAATTTATACTATTTATTTTTACAAATTCGTCCATCGCTCAGTATTTGCGCAACTCATCTTATCTTTAATCTTCGCAACGATACAAGGACTGCACCGTCGATATAAACTGCCTATTATAAAATCATAATCCAAGAATATAATATTCAAAAAAGCCGCACGACAAATTAATCCAGGTCGCTTTTTACGGAACGACCCTAGACGACCGAGTTACCAAAGCGCCCCGACTCCGATATTCGAATTATCGATGCCGTCCTAGCGCCGAAGGACAAGCCGTGAAAATACATCGTATCGTCGCCGAGCGGTTGTCGGGAGGTCAAGTCGGGTCACTCGATCGCGAGAGAGCTATTAACCCCGTGGCCGCGGACTAGACGTCGGGGCGCCGAAGAACCTGCATCGTCGCTCTGTAAATAATTAACGCTCGCCGTCGCGCGCGACTCTGGCCTTTAATGCTTTTTATGGCTTTTGTACTATATGCGCAGTCTATACGCGCCTCGCTGTGTCTACGTGAGCGTGTGTATATGCGTGATTGTTTGGGTTTTTAGTCGTGCAAGTTCTTACGAACCTTTCGTTATTTTGTTTTCATCGACTATATTACTTTAAACTTGATTTACATTTGTTTTCGAAGCATTTGTTTTTCTTTAAGTATAATAAAATTGCGAGAAACTTTTACGAGTATTCGATATACATATTTCATTCTATAAAAATCAAATCTATTTGACGTCGAAAATTTAAAATTACTGTAAATAAATTTTTCGTTCTTTTAATTAATGCATTTTTCAGTTTTAGTTATCCAACGTTAGTATAAACCCTCGTATACGCAATTATCTGTCGGTGTGAACAATTTTCTTTTTTTTTTTAATTTATGAATGTCAACACTTTTCACGCGATGAAACGGCGGAAAATATAATTTCAAACGACAGTGTTTTCCGAATTGCGGTATATGTTGTACGTGTGATTATACAAATGATGGAGCGAATACGCCCTAAAAGTTTTTTTCTTTTTTCTTCTTTTTTTTTGTTTGTTTGCAGTCGCGTGATTGTATTATGCCATGACTACGTAACTTTTCGTTGACTTTTTACGACTGCCGTCGTTATTATTTTTGTGGTTGACGTTTGATTGATTCATATATAATTACCTGGCGGTGGTTGTATTTTTTCTCTTTTTCCGAAAAATAAAACAAAAAAAGAGAAAAAGAGAGAGACAAAAATTCAATTTTCTTCTAATGAACTGATTCAGCGGTGTCGTCGCGCAAACAATCAGCGTTTTAATTAATTATTTCGTTTTAATCGATAATTCAATTTGTGTTTCATTTCTAGAATTTAATTGCAAATAAAATAATTATTTTTCTTAATTTTTTGCAATCCTAAAGTCAGCTGAACTGCCCAAGGACTTGTTGACTCTCCGAGTATAGCAAAATTTTTTGGAATACATAAGGTTAAATTTGCATAAGTACTCTATAATTTTTGTAATAAGATATATTATGCCTAACGAAACTTTATTATGTTTTGTAAAACTTTGCTTCATTTTTAGTGTTCAAAAGCAAATTTATGATCACAAATTACATTCACTTTTTTCAGACAACCAACCACGAAAGGTTACGTGTAGGATTGATAAAGAAAAATCACACACGAAGTTTAACAAGACGTACTCGTATAATGAGTGTTAAAAACCGCCAAGCGAAAGTAAAATTCTTCCTCATAAAGAAGAAGAAAATAAAAATCTTTGCGTTTATTGCGCGACGAAGATCGAAAGCTCGAAATCGGTGCTCGTGCGGTGTAATTTTTAAAGTCGACTGCCAACTTAATTTATATGTATGTTACACTTATTCTTCACCGCTCGCTCGCATACATCTACTCGTTCTCTCTAATTCTCTTCACATTCGCCCCGCGTACGTGTAGAAATTCCCTCGCGTTTCGTACACGCACACATACATATGTACATATACGTGTGTACGTTGTTTCTCGCGCATATACGACGTCGACGCAAAGGACGAGCGAATCCACGGCACCGTAATTTGAGCGTTCGCAATGAAGCCGTCCTCGCGATGTTACGGGAGCTCTGTTTGTGTGAGTATGTATAGGCGCGCGCGCGCGCGTGTGCGTGCGTTCACCAACGCGTCCTCGCGTATACGGCGATACGTCACAAGAGTTTCGCATCGGTTTACAAAACGCTAGAGCAAGTCTCTTTTTCTCTCCGCTGGTAATATCGCGTATAAGAAGCGAGAACGTGCGGCGAGGATCGAGTGTGGATACGTGTTTAAAGAGCCGTGGGGTGAACGGAAAAGAGAAAAGGAGAAAAAAAAAAACATCGAACTTCGTGCTGCAGGTTGTTTCAATGATATTATGTCGCCGTTACGTATTACGTGCAAATAGCCGAGGCTCTAGTTTCCAACGGTATACACCTTGCGCTTGGGTTCTCTATCATTTGTGTTAAAAAAGAGGATAAAACGAACTTTTACAGAGTCAAAAGTATGGGTAGACTTCTAGCTTTGGTATCGTATATTGAGTTATACATTTTGAAATATATGTTGTTATATATTTTAAGAAATTAAAATATAATTATAATTGTTCGCGATTATAAGTGCGAAAAAACAATATTTATTACATATATTTGATATTTATTTGAGCTGAGTAAAAGAAACAAACAATAAAACGCGTCTTATTTATATTTTATGTATCGACCTCGTACTATCAAACTTTACTTCATATTTACGTAGCGTACTAAGGGTATTTAATCGATACGTTAATTTTCAAACTTATGACTCGCCGCCATCAAATAACTCTTTAATGATATTTTTTTAATTATTTATCCATAGCACAAATTTGATCAAATTAAATTGTATAATATATAATTTTTCTCAAATAAAGTCAATTAGAAATGTAATTTACGCATTTTCTTGAACAAAATAAAAGTACAATCTTATTAAATTAATGAAGGTAAAAATAAAAAATAAGGCAATAATTATAATTAATGACGAATTGAGATGCAATTAACGAATGCTTACAATGCCTTAATTAAACGAGAATAAACTTTGATGGAAAATAATGGATGCATTATACCGAATAAAACAATTATTTTGTCCTAATAACAATCAAACGCAACAATACCAATCACATCAATAACAGCCAAGTGCCGCGCATTCACACACAATCACCTCGTTACGCGCGGGGCACTCCGATCAAAACGCGCTGCACGAGCGCTAAGAGAGCGAGAGAGTGGGAGAGAATATTTTCAACGAGCCCTTTCACGTGTGACGCACACACACGTACACGTATACACGTAGAAGCACATAAAGCGCGACGAATTCGACGTTGTTCACGTCCACCGAACCCGTGAATTATAATTTCATTCGTCGTGTCGTGTTACGCCGTGTACAAGCGCGTGGACACACGCGCGCTCGCACGTTTGCAAGAATCCTAGCGCTTAATAAATGAATTTCCTCTACCTCCCCGCATAACCGCCTCGGCTCTAGGGTATATATACGCGTACGCATAGCGAGCTCTCTTGTCGAAACTATGCATCTGTAACCGCATAACCCGCGCGCGCGACGCACATAAGAGGCACTCGAGTGCATAGTACAACGACGGCAAGAGAAGAGGGTGAGGGAGGGGATGGGGGGAGGGAGGGGAGTGAAAGGGTTATAGCGACGACGCGATCGATAAAGCGACGCTTACGCCAATTTCATAATTCGCGAATCCATAATTCATGGGGCGGAGGCGCTCGCGCCCAAAGAGTGAGAGACGAGTGGAATGTCCTTACTCACTTGGAGGCTGCTACTATCTCTATTCGCGAATGTATGTACGTGATGCACGATGTGATCACGATGATTTTCGAGCTCGAACTCGTCGTTCGCACGCTAAACTTATACGGAGACGGAAAAAATTCACTCGCGATGTGCTTTGACTTACGAGCGTCTCTTTTCGTTTACACTTAATGTGTCTACATTGATGAAGGTAAGAAATTGCAGTAAAAATAAAATTTCGATTCGATAAGTTGTTATGTTAATGTTAGTTAACGGCAGCTTATGAACTTATTAAAAAAATTAATAATTATTAAAAAACATTGTTAATGCTTCGATTCTATTAGGTTGCTACAGATAAAATGGCCGATTTAGTAATAAATTTTTAAACAGCTGTAACTTTTTATAAAGATCATTTATTTAATGAAAATAGGTACCAATAGATGCAACACGCTTTTCCCAACGAGATACAAGTACATTTATTCTAGTTTTGTAGAAATCCGAGTTTCTGGTTCGAAGAAACTCGTCGAAGGCATTTTTGACAGCAGCTTCATTATTAAATCTTTTTCCTGTCAAAAAGTGATTTAAATGTTTAAAGAAATGGTAATATGTTGGTAAGAGGTCTGGTGAATATATAGAGGGTGAGGAAGAGTCTCATAGCACAACTCGTTTAATTTTTGGACCGTTGTTCTCGATACATGAGGTCGTGCGTTATCATGAAGCAGTATCACTCCATCCCTGTTGACAAGCCTAGGTCGTTGGACTATCAATTTCTGATGCATTTCATCCAGTTGAACACAGTATTTATCAGCATTGATGGTTTCGCCAGGTTGCAGGAACGAATAGTGGATAACTCCAGCTACAGACCACCAAACAGTTACCATTATTTTCTTTGGATGAAGGCTTGGTTTCGGCATGTGTCTTGGCGCTTCATCGGCATCTAGCCATTGAGCCGATCGGCGACGATTATCGTATAAAATCCACTTTTCATCGCAGGTCACAAGATTCGGTGCAAGAACGGTTCCTTTTTGTTGTGGGAGAGAAGAGAACTTGAAATCTCCATTTGACACGACAAAACACATGTTTTACTCGGTAAGATCATGCGGAACCCATTTGTCAAGCTTTTTCATTTTTCCAAGTTGTTGCAAGTGGCGGCAAACTGTCGAATTATGAACACCTAATTTCTCGACAAGATCCCTTATGGTTTGGCGGGGGTCAGACTCCACTAATGCACGCAGCTCGTCGTTATCAATCGATGGTCCTGGGTGTCCACCAAGGTCCATATCTCCGGATCGAAATTTTTCTAACCACCGCCGAGTGGTTCGTTCGCTAACTGTATCAGGCCCAAATGCGCTGTTGATATTCCTCGTTGCTTCCGTTGCGTTGTGCTCTAATTTAAATTCGTATAGTAAAAGTAGCCGTTTTTGATTCACTTCCATGTTCACTTTCTCTTTTTGTTTTTACGATCACTATGAAGTGCAAAACAGAAATGACTCCATAACCCAAGGTAGCAGTATTTATACTTCAATATGTCATATCATTTGCGCCGCCTTGTGCCAACATAATACACTAAAATTGCAGCCAACTTTATGTCATTGCTAAATCGGCCATTTCATCTGCAGCAACCTAATATTTTGTAAAGCTTATAATTTTCAACTCATAATTTTACATTTCAATCTAAATTATTTTTTCTATTTCTCATATTTGAAACTTACTTTTATTATATCACACAATATTGTTCGATATCGATATTGAAATCTTACAGAAGTTTTGAACGATAAATATTTTATTCCAAGTTTTAGATTTATTCAAAGATATTTTCTTTTCCTAGGTTTTTAAAAATAAGTTAAAGATATTTTTATTTAAAGTTATTTCTTCAGAATATGCTTATCGATTCATAATATTAATTTCCGATTAATTATCAGTTGAAAAACTTGGAATAATATCCCAAAAAAACTCTATTTAAGGTATTTTGAAAAAAGAATAGAATTCGATTGAAACTTTTTATCAATGTGTATACACTTTCCCGCACTATTTCTCTCTCTCTCTCTCTCTCTCTCTCTCTCTCTCTCTCTCTCTCTTCCTTTCAGTTTATACAAAATACGTGTCGCAAAATATAAAGCATTCGCCAATTTCCTCTTTTTTTTTCTTTCTTTTGCATCGGTATCTATCGAATACTCGTCGCCAGCAGTACTCGAAGTCGTCGAAGGCAATGTTCGCGAACCGATAAAGTTTTTAGCACTTTCGAAGAGGTGAGACTAGAGAACTGGGCGAAGCATGGCTGAAGAATGTTCCAAGAGGAATTTTTACTGTCCGAAGTAAGAAAAAAAGCGTCTTCGTTTTCCTCCAAGGCCGTTTCCCTAGATTTTCCCTTATTTTTCGAGCGATGTACTTCGTTCTCTTTTCTTATTCCGAGTTCGAGAATCGAGTAGTTTAGCTGCGACGTCTTGCTCTCTCGATGTAGTATGTATGCGTATACAGAAAAAGAGAGTATGAGAGCGAGAGAGAGAGAGAGAGAGAGAGAGAGAGAAAGAATGAGAGAAAGAATTTCGTAGACGAGAAAAATTGTCGCGCGTTCGATTTGCTTGTGACGTTTTACATCGGAGAGAAAGATGCGCGTGTGTAGATTTGTGAAATTCTTTGCTGTGATTTAGCTTGTTTTTTTTTTTTTTTTTTTTTTTTAAGAAATTTTATTTTTTTCTCGAAAGAAAGTAGGGATGAGATTCCAAATGGTTATGATTTCTTTTATGAAAAGTAACGTAAAAATTTTTAAAAAGAAACATTTAAATTATCATAGTGAATTATATACATTTTATGAATAGTATAAAATTTTATAGTGCTTAAATATTTTTTATTCATACGATCTGTTAACATTCAAAAATGATTTTTTTACAAATAAACTTCAAAAATTATGAAAAATTTTTTTTAGTTTAATTAACTCCAACGAAAAATAAATGTATAATTAATTTTTTATATAAATATCATTCATTTGTAAATATTTATAAAATGCATCGTTTACATTCTCACACTAGGCATAAATAAAAGTGTGTAAAGTAGTACATTATTTAATATTTATTCATTTTATGCGTTAACTAATAAGCTTTACAATTTGTTAAAATGACAACTAAATTAAGACCAATTACAATCATAAAAAGCTAATTCATTAGCTAAAAACTTTAAAATAGAATAACAATAAATCATTACCTCGAAGGATGTTCACGAAGGAAAATATAAAAAATTTATCGAAAAACCTAGTCGGGCTAGCAGCATAAATAATAAAGTCTCTTTTCTTCGCTCCTTTAACAACACAAAATCTTCAAAATCGTAGACGGCTTAACGAGACGGCCACTTATCGCAAGGTTTTCCCGCAAGGTCTGTGCATTCAGGTGACGAGAAAACTCGTTTGCGCGCTGCGCTTATAACTCACCCGCGCGCGAGTGTATCTTCCTCCTCTTCTCGTTCTTTTGTATGCGCACTCCGCGCTTTTACTTTTTTTTTTTTTATTCGTCCTTGCAATTTTCCTTTTTATTCAGGCATTTTCTCTCGCTTTTTCGACGTTTTGTGTTTTACTTTCTTTTGCTAATTTACGCGCCGAATAATTAAAATAAAACTGTTTGTAATTTTGGTTGAATGTTGATATTATTTTAATATGAATGTTTAAAAGATATAATTATCGTTATTTTTGTAAACAATAAGAATTGTTTACGTATCATTTTTTGCGTGTGAATGATTTGATCAATAGATACAGTATATACAGTATTTACATTAACTCACATTCTAAAAATAATATCGACCATTAGTAATGATAATATATATGCTTGAATCATTAATATTAAAATTTTCACAATCATCATCATCGCAAATGTAATATTTACTTTAAACCGCATTTTCTCGTTTTCGCTCATCGTCACAACAATATTTACTCTTCGACAATCGCGAAAGAATTCCAAAACGAACGTCTACTCGTGTTTTTTCTTCTCTCCGTCGCGTAAGGCATCGCCATTATCATCAGCCCCTCGTTACATTCCACGACGACTTTCTCATTTACCTCCCTTCTCTCTCTCTCTCTCTCTCTCTCTCTCTCGAGTCTTCTCAACAAACCATCGATGAATAAAATATACGACGACTCGACAGCTCTCGCTCTCGTCCCCTTCTCCATTGTTTAGAGTCCGCGACTACGTGCTCCTCGTCCTCGACTTCGGTACACTTCTCACATGTATAGGTGTATACGTATATATGCCAAGGCTCACAAGCAAAGGGTCACAGGCAGAGACGCACCGGATGCTGCGCGTGCACCGTATACACACCTTCGACGACGTCTACGCGATTTCCCGCTACGTGTTACTTCTGCCGTTTAGTTTCGCGTATGTGTACACACGTGTCTGTGCATCAGTGTCTGCGCATCAGTGTGTGTATGTGTGTATGTGTGTGTAAACGTCGGTGTCTCCCGTGCTTGCTAGACGTTAAGCAACTTGCAATACGATGACTCAAGGAATTCTAAGAGAGACAAGGTCGCTACTTTTCTACCAAGCTGCGTCATTCTCGAGCTATTAGAACTCCTTACCTCGACGCATCCGCGTACTCTTATCATTTTTTGTTATTGTTTTTTTTTTCTCTTCGCTTGGGTGTTCATCGCTTGAGTGCATAAAAGTGGCGCTGAGCGAAATTGTCGATGCGTATAAGATTTGTTGCATATAGAGAGAGAGAGAGAGAGAGAGAGAGAGAGAGATGCATATATTGTCATTGATTGTTATGAATAGATACGACAATTTGCATTCTATTGTGGTATAGACAAATTGCAAAAGTCGATGACAGATTTTCCATTGTTGTTAACTTTACGTGCTTCTTGTTTAAAGAATGTCACAAATAGGGTTTTGTCTTTTGTAAGAAAGTACGTTATAAATTTTAACAATGAATTTTGTCGAACGATGCTTTTGTTGAAATTTTAACTTAGAATTGCGATCTTTAAAATAAACTTTTTAAAACAAATCTTACAAAATCATTTTCTTTTGATAGAGCTTTTATTTAAATTAATTTCATAGGTATAGATGCCTTAAAAAAATCGACATTCAATCGGCTTTTGCCGCTTTATTTTATTTCATAAAGTTATAAAAATTTTAATCGTCGTTAAACTAACCCAAAAATTTTTAAAATTACATATCAGTGTATAAGTATGTCAACAAAAGAATAAAGTGCAAATATTTTTCAAACTAACATTTTATATTTGCAGCCGACATGTATTTTTGCTCAATGTTGAGTGTCTTTTGCATCGTCAAATCTTCGTCTATGTTTAAATAACGAAAGACTGTTCCATCCGTAACAGGAAGCCAGTTTACGGGTATCAGTTCCGATGTACCGATCGTTGGTTTTCTGCAGACAATATCACATGTTAATAAGATTATGTATAACTTATGGTTTAAAAAACTGAATTAATAACCATTATTTATAGCAAAAAAAAAAAAAAAAAAAATGATGTTACGATATATCTATCGTAATATTTTTTTCGAAAATTATCAAGTATCAATCGTGTAAATAATTTTTTTGATAAATTGAAGATCATTTTTAAATAAATGATCATCGATTAAATTATATATGTGCAATGACAACGCGTTACACATCTTTTTACGCAATTACTTCAAGATATTTAGATTTTAAATTCATGCTCATTTTTTCAAAACCTGCCACATCGTTAGCTAACAGTTTTTTCACGTCGAAGTTAATACTAATCGTGCATATTTGTAATATGACTTTTTATTATAAAATGGTATTTTTATATAATGCATACGTTATGGAAATCGTAAGGAAATTGTACTTGGTATTTATACAAGGCTAAATTTTACTTAAACGACACATCGGAACTAGATTTTAAATATTAAAAATTATATTTACCCATATTTAGCAAAATTTGTCCATAATTCCGTCATTTTCTCCATCATTTTGTAACTTTCCGTACCTTTTTCCAAATGCGGCAATTTTAAATCATCGATGAATTGCATTTTAAAAAGATACTCAAGTTCTTCACAGTGAGAAGCACCTTTTTCAACCGGAAAAAATTAATCGTCATTCTTGTAATACTGAAAATAATTTTAGCAATTTAAGTAACGTATTTTTTACCTGGAAGCTTAACCGATATCAACTGTTTAATCGCCGTATTCGCTTTTTCGTAAGCAAATTTATAAAAATACGTAGGCGCCGTACTTTTTTCCACTTGATTTTTAACGAACGAATGAATACCGTCGATAAACATTATATCACTTATAAAATCAATGAATTTATCAACATTTTTCATATTTATATTTTCGCCTTTATAATATAACCGTAGTAATTGTTTTAGTGTTAGATTATATTTCTTTAAAACTTTATGTGCACCAAACGTTAAAAGTGTTTCCGGATTTTGACCTAATATTTTGAAGAATTCTTCCTTGCTTACATCTGAAAAAGAAAATTCATCTATTTTTAATTACGCGTTAGTATGGTTCTTATTTTTTTCGCGTTTTACCTATTAAGTAAAACATTCCTTCACGACTGGTGTGTCCTATGATATATGGTACGTGCATTCCTTCCTGTGCAAGTATATGCGGATGCACTGGCATAAAAGGATTCGGTGATTTGTCATCTATTCCAGGAGCGAAATTCAACTTTCTCTAAAAAGACATCGTTATATAATAATGAATTAACTTCTAATTAAAAATAGTAATCGGATAAATATTGATTTCAAAAAAATTTAATCCACCTATAAAAATTACGCTTCAATAAACTTACAGTTCTCAATCTTAGTTTTTCTTGTGCATCTACAAGTGCTTTACAATCAACAGTTTTCAAAAAGTCTTTTATAGCCCGAGAACCTGTCAAATTTTTTCCTAATAAAGAGCACAATTCATGTACGTATTGTTTCGGATTGTCTACGATTGCCCAACAGTTAAAAACCACGCCGCTTTGAGAAATCACTTTGTGAAAAAGACCTAAAATCAAAAGTATTATAACACACATTACAGTTTAAATAATTATTATATCAAAAGTGATTAATTTATATAAACAATTAATAGAATTTTTAAAAACAACGTATGATTATTGTTCAATAAGTAAGAAAAATTTAAATTTAATCTGTAACATAAAAAAAAATTATAAATATGCAGTTGGTAAAAATTAATATAAACAATATGTACTGAAAAAAATACTTATTGATGTGAAACATCTAATGACGCGCCTCGACGCTTGAGAGTGAATGCGAAAGAGCCTGGCGATACAAAAAAAAGTGCACGACGCTTCCTATAGAATATATACGTGTGATTATGATTGTTAATATTAAACTACTTTAAAATAACGAAAGAACTGAAATGAAAAAAAAAAAAAAAAAAAAATTGGCAAGTAATATAGTAAGTGGGCATTGTATAACTAATTAAAAATCAAAAAAATTCTGTAGAAATATTTAAATTTAAATAACCAAAATAGAGTTTCACAGTACAATTTACAATAAAAAAAATTTTTTTCTAGGACAATTTTTTTTTAGATTTCAGTACCTTTGTTACTTTAAATTAGCTTAATATTAGCAATCGTAAAGTCAAACATTATGAATGTATATTTTTCAAATATATAAATATTGAAAACCTATATCAATTTATCGCGAGAAAAAATATTTTAATTTGCATACAGTTTTGGAAGAGATATGAAGGACAACCAATCTCATACTTGCCACATTATTTTACCTTCCAAGAAGGTGCTTTTTTATAAGATTTTTTATTTAAACTACCTTTTCCTAATGGTGATAAATTCATATAATGAACGGAAGCACCACCGGCACTTTGACCAAAAATTGTAATATTTCCAGAATCGCCGCCAAATTTCTTAATGTTTCTTTGAACCCACTTTAAGGCCAACACTTGATCTTTAAGACCTTGATTTCCTGGTGCTATTTCATCTTCCAAATTTAAGAAACCTGTACAAACAATGTGCAGAAAGTTGTAATAATAAAGATAATATTTCGTCGCAAGTGAAATTTGACATTGAAAAAAATTTTAACTATGGTAAAAATTTTATTTACCGAGTGCACCTAATCTATAATTGACTGTAACCAACACAATATCCTTTCTTATTAAATAATCAGCTCCGTAATATTTATCGTTAGCACATCCGAAAAAAAATCCACCTCCATGAAACCATACCATTACTGCTTTATTAGGATTTGAGTCGTTAATAGATTTCACGTATACATTTAAATGAAGAAAATCTTCGTTGTAAATGTACGTTTTTGTATATAGATCGTATTGAGCGCTGACTTTTCCATACTGTGTTGCATCTCTTACTCCGCTCCATTTTTTAATCGGTATCGAATCCTAAATAAAAAATGCTTCTGTTTGGTAAAAATAATTGCAGTCTTATCAAATTAGATAAAATGTTTACTTCATAGCGTTTTGATGGAACAGTAAAAAGTAAAAGAAATCAATGAAAAAAAATCTATTTTACTTATGAACTAAAAAATTTTTAAAATAAACACTTTCATATTTTGAAAGAAAAATTCTTTATTTTGAGTTTAAATATAGTCCCAATTAACTACAAATACACTTTTATACAAAGCCCTATTTCTCATAATTTTCAATTACTCATCTCACACGAAGTAAAACTTAAATAAATAATTTAAACTCTCTAACCTCAAATCTCAAATTTCCAATCGGCGGTTCGGCATAAGGGATACCCTTGAAAGCACAATAATCAAAACCTTCGGAACTTTTATCAACGACACCTCGAATCCAACCGCTGCACGTTTCAACTTTGAGCTCCGTCATTTTCTCGTGTGTTTATTCAACTAAATTCGATCGAAAAATAGACTTTAGACGTTGATGCGTTTGATATCTATCGAATAGTGCCGTAGTCCGATAAAAATTCGTGCGATTGCTTGCTTTACTGAAATAACGCTGTATGTAAAGCACGTCGATTACGTAATTCTTGATTGGATAAAGTAAATCGCATACTTGACTGACGACCGATTACGAGATGCATGTTTTTTATTATCTCGTATATTTTTATTATTTATTTTTATTTAGTCGACTTTGAGTATTGCAAATCATCATTTTATTGAGTTTAATTAACCATATTTATTGTGGTCTTTATTTTTATTTTTCATCATCAAATTTTAAATATTTTGTGACATCTTATAGATGGTATAAGGTATACATTTAACAAAACAAAAATATTTAAACAGTTACAAGCATTTTAATATTATCTAATTTCGTCAATGATAAAAATTTTAATTTCATTTAGTTGTATAAAACAAAAATAAAATATAAAACTTAGAATGGTAACCGTTAAAGTAAATCGAATTATTAAATATTTTAAAAGAAAATACATTATATTACGAGATAATATATTATTAAATTTTTATCGTTTCATCCTGTTTATTTCTCGGCAAACATCGAACGCGATAAAAAATCCAAATGTATCGTATAACTGCATCAAGTACATAATGAAAAATGGTCGAAAAGAGACGAGGTATAACAAGAATAAAGCTTCGAGATCTTCACTCAAGACTCTCCATCTAATTACATCGTCAGCAGCGATGACGATAGTCTCATCCTCGCTGCGAGCCAATAATCATCCTATCCACGAATGAATCCTCCTTTTAGTCTTTTCGTCGGCCATATGTGCGGTAGATGAATCAGTGATGCGTGTGTACATTCGATTCAAGCGCGAGAGTAGCATCTCTCGTTACGAGAGAAGAAATCGGATGAAACCCAGCGGTTGGTCCTCGCTCCCCTCAACTTTGCTGTCTTCCCGCTTATTCAACGCACGAATCTACCGGGAGTACTACTCGAAACGTTCGTCATCCGGTCGCACAGTACTCGCGAGCTTTCCTTTTCTTGAGACTCCAGTCTCGGTTACTTCTTCAGCTCCGTTGCTCGTAGAATTAAAAGGCTTTATTGTCGTATCGTTGGCCTTTCGCGTTGGTCCTTTACATTTCTCTCGTTCTTTCTCTTTTTCTCTTTCTCTCTCTCTCTCTCTCTCTCTCTCTCTTAGGCTTCTTTATAATTTGCAAACGAGCTAGTATAGCGCTTGTATGGGTGTGCGTGTGAAAAGGGACGTTTAATTTAGCGGGAGCGGTAGTCGTGCGTGTTATCGAAATTGCAAATTGGTCGCCGGTGGCCTCTTCGTCGAGCTTAACCGAGAGTTCGCCTTAATGGGAAGCGAAGGGCTCGAGGTTTTATAAATGGGCTGCGAGTGACGGACGTTGCTCCTTTTGTCGCCCGGTCTTTGGTACTCCATTGTACGTCTCGCTCTCTCACTCTCTCACTCTCTTTTACTCGTTTTTCAATTAATGTATATGGTGCTGGTAGACGCTGTACTCGAGAGTTCCTTGGCACGCAATGGCTTTTTGGAGAGCTGGAGACGAATGAGCCGAGTGTGTAGGACTTAAAGGAGACATTTGTCGTCGGACGAGTTAGTCAAAATAACCGAGGCCTTTCCCATTGGCTAATTGTTCGAGGGTATTTTTTCCATTGTCAGACAAATTATCGAGCTTGTTAGAATATTGACTCGTTAGTATACGTACTCATGAATTTTCAAATTATTATTTTTCGATAATTTAGTTTTTTAGCAAAATTAAGTAAAATTGCAATTGAATGATATAAATATTTTGAAAAATATTATCAGTGTAATGTAAATATTTGTCGTTATTACGTTTGCATCCAATTTACTCATATAATATAATTTATGCAGTAATTTTCAAAGATTTAACATTATTATAATCTTATAATATAACAGATTTATTATTGGTTACATTAAATTTAATAAAGTTAATAAATAATGCATCCGTTATTTCAAACAAAAAGCTAATGTAAAATATTTACTTTGAAATATGTATTTATAATTATTAACGTTTTTCATATCATATCAATGTGTATTACAAATTAGTTTTAAAAGTTATTTCTCTTTCTCTGGTTAAAAATGTTCCTTTTTTTAACTCATACCTTGATAACTAGTTTTACTTGTAACCAATACATAAATTTAGAATTTTTTAAGCTTCGATTAAATTAAACGATTTTCAAACAAATTTTATTCATGACTGAAGATAAATTCTTAATGAATAAATTATAATAATTATAACATAAATATATTTTTCTTTAAATAGTAATCATTTATATTTCTTTTAAAAGGACAAATAAATATTATTAAATAATATTAGCTTATGTGTATTTAGCTAAACTTAAAAATAGATTACAATGAAATTTAAAACCTAAAATATTCTAAGATCCATTGTTTATTCATCAATGTTTTTTTTTTTTTTTTCAATATGACATAAACTTTTTAAACTTAAAACAATAACTATTTTTTGCTTTTGTTCGCGAGAAGCTCAATGTTAATCAACAAATTATTAATGTTAAAAATCAGTTATAATTAATTATATAAAAAAATTAAAGAAAATACCATTTCGCAGGATATCAGCAGCCAACCGATCAACATCTATCATCAAAATAAGGATAAATAGTCAAATCGAATTCCAATCTTCCTAGTGCTCGATAAAAAATATCAAGAATCCTTGCGCTTTCACATATATCCAGCCTCTGTAAATTTTTCCCTAATAAAACATCGCTTTGGAAATACTCGCACGCATACATTCGAGCGCAATCGCGATCGAATCTTTTCCCGCAACGTGACCGACGTCCTTTCCTCTTCACGGAAACGTAGAAAAAAAAAACGTCTACTTCGTCGAAAAAAAAAAAACAAAAAAAAAAAAAAAAACAATGTCCAGTTAAGCTGTGTAAATCCCTACGCAAACTTACTCGGCGTCGGATCGAGGCTAGATGGACGATAGACTTTATAGCGAGCCGAAAATCAATCACGTCGCGGAGTTACAAGACGCCGCGTGCGATGCCTCGCTTCATACCGAGATATCATCGCGTGACTAATGCCTCCCTTAACTATAAACCAAGATTTTCTCTCGTCCTGGTGTAGTCCACAGCTTCCGTGGATACACACGCGCGCAAATTTATAAAATTAGCGAGGGAATTTACGTATGTATAATATCGTTTAAATCGCAGGAATCCGATGGGAATTACGCGCGCTGCACCGAAGGAATTAATTCTTTTACCTCTCACGGAGTAAACGGAAGAGAGAGAAGGCAAGGATATCTCAAAGCAACGTAAGAACTGCCGCGTGAATCCGGTTTCGCTATGCCGGCGCCGTCTCTCCGTGTATACATATACATTTCACACATATATATATATATATATATATATATATGTTGTATGCAGGATGCGAGTAAACGCCCAAGCAAAAAGTAGTTAATTGCCGGATTGACGCGAGCTGAGTTCGCTCGCGCCAACTCTAACATTAATCTTCGCCGTTTTGATTCATGCATCGGAAAGCGTGCGAGAGCGAGCGCATAAAGGAGAAGAGAGACGAACTTCCTGCGCGGCAATTACGTACAAGAGAGAAACGAGGAGGTAAAAATAAAGCGCGAGTCTCTCTAACGATCCGGGCCCTCCGGGGAATTTGTCTTCCCTCGGGCTCATCTCCTCCATTTGACACTCGATGCTCCCTGACACTGATGACGCCGGCTCTGCACCCGTGGACCGGCGACACTTTGTTTTCTTTTTTATCACACTTTTCTGCGCTCTTATTCTGTTCGTTTTCTTTTAATAACAAGTTCGCTGTCGCGTTCGATTGATGAAGATGCATTTTGAGTACCAATCTTTTGTTGCATAAGTGTCGATAAGGTTGACATTGTGTTGAAGTAAGAATTTCTAAGAAACTTAAAAATTCTTTAGGGATTTGATTGATTTTTATAATAAAGATTTTGTTAAAAAAAAAAAAAAAAAACAAACAAAAAAAAAAACAAAAAAAAAACAAAAATTTATTGGCATTTATTAAAAATTATAAATAAAGGATAAATTATAAAAAAAAATGATTATCTTGTTTTTTTTGTTCTTTTTTTGTTTCTCAATATTTATTTGAGAAAATACAATTGAAATGATGTTTACATTGACTGCAAATCAATAACATGCAAACTGAATTTTTGATTATTATTTACTTAGAATTATTATTTAGTATAAAAACATTTTGTAAATAAAAATTTAAAAAAATTTTTTCAACATTTCTCACGCTTCTTCTAATTCTAAAAACTTTATTCACAGATATATTATATATTTTCATATAAATGTAAAACACATGCTACCGTTTTGAAACCCTCCAGAATTCGGTAGGAATGTACAATCTTTTTGTGGATTACGAGGATATAATGGGAAAACGATGAGACTGAAAGCTCGGAATTTCGTGCTGGTGTTTGAGTCAAGTATAAAGCGACTGTGACGCAATAAATCACTTGCGTTTCCTTTCCCCTTAATTTGAATGTATATCCGCGTAATTATGTTACCGATGGAAATATCATTTTTACTTCATAGTTTAGTATTTTTTAATATTCTCGGATAAATGTTACTCGCTTTTTCGCTACGTTTCGTTCGCAAACGAATTTCACGTTATGAACTGATGAAAAGCGCGTTTTCTGTAGTTGTTATTTCGTTTTGACTGTTTTGCAAGCTAAATTTGAAATAAAAATCGCGTGAAAATATTAAATTGCGTGAAAATATAACTTTTATTTCTTTAGCATGTGAAAAAGTATACTTTAAGCGAACGTTTTAAAATTCTGTTTAACCTAATTTTTTTTTTAAGAGAATTTTATAAAAATAATTTTACATTTCAAAACAAATATTAATATGAATATACTATTAGGAAATAATATTTTGAAATTTAATTTTGCAAACACGTTTAACATTATTTTAAAACCGATAATTTAAAATATTTAAAACAAAACTTCACGTATAATAAATATTAAAACTAACTCATTACCTTTAAAATTCTATATCAAAAGCCACAAGTTAGCATTAAATAATTTATTTCGAAAGATCAAAGCTACCTTTCACTCGCGCGATAAAAACTACAAGTGATTCCCTTGAAAAATAAGCCAATGAAAAGACCGATACATACACATACAAAGCTCGACTTACTTTAATCTCGCGTAGAAACACACGCGCGAATATATTCGAAAGATCCGAGTAAAGAGCGAAGGCTTAAGAAATTATTATTTTAATTACCATGTATTCGCAAGCAGACCGTCAACGTCGGCCTCTTTTCACACTTTGCGTGCGCAAGCGCCACTTCGCTTACCGGTGTATATATATGTATACATATACGCATATTATATGCGTGCCCGAGTATGGTTTTAATTAATTTTCATGCGAGGTTCGCGCTTACGCGTAGTTATTTCTTTTTTATCCTTGCCTCTTCTTATTTAAAAAAAAAAAAAAAAAAAAAAAAAAAGAAAAAACCAGCTCTTTTTCGTTCTTGTTTTTATTTTTTTTTTCGTCATCGTCGTCGTCGTCGTCGTCGTCGGTTAAAATATTTTCACCGTCGCAAAAGAGAGAAAGAGAGGAAGAGAGAGAGAGAGAGAGAGAGAGAGAGAGAGAGAGAGAGAGAGAGAGAGAGAGAGCGAAACTCAAAAGAGCGCAATAAAGCGAGTTCAAAGTTGAGTCTTGAAGCGCGCGGGCGGTGTACCAGTTTTCTATTTACGGCGCCGAACTTTGTGCCACGGAGTATCGCGCGGAAACCCTACATTACGCGAGGGTGCATCGAGCTTTTTCTCGGCGCGTTCCCGTCGTCGATGCTGTGTGTACGTACGTAGTGCGATATATGACGCGCGAGGAGTTTATAAACGCGGAGGAGGAAGAAGAAAAATAAAATGCCGCGAAATAAAAAAAAAAAAAAAAAAATAAAAAAAAAAGCGCTTCGCGGAGTCAGGAAGTTCTATATCGCTCTCGCGCGTTTACCTGAGGCTCCTAAAAATCTACGCTCCAGTTAAAGAGTTTTTATTATTTCTAGTTTTTTCTTGATTTTCTTTCTTTTTTCTTCCTCGCTTTGTGTTCCAGCGCGATTTTTTAAACTTTGTGCGCGGCGAGCTTATGCGGGCTTTTGCGTTTCTCGCTTTTTTTTTTCTTTACACGAGGGTGAAAAAGTTGCACCGATTGTGAGAACATTTTTATTTATTTATTTATTTATTTATTTTTTCAATATGGTATAAATAAAGTATGATGAAATATAGTATGTAAAGTTAAGCGGAAAATATTGATAAAAGAAGAGATTTAAATAAATTTTCTGCATCATTTGCATAAAAAATCAGTATTCAATCTTATCTTAAAGTTTCATACAGAAATTTTTTTTATATCATGTCTGAGCAACGATGAATATTAGAAAAAATTTCTTTGCAACATTATAATTTCGAATAAAAATAATTTCATAAATTTCGTATGCCAATAAAAAACATAAATATCGAAAAGAAAACGTACGCATACTCGTTCACAAAGGTCCAGCGTCCAACGGGAAACCTCGACATTTCCAACGACAATCTCCGTTGTATTCTCGTACGAGTCCCTGCATCGATCCCCAAAATTTTATACCAACTTAAGCGCATAAGCTAGCACCGCGACAAAATCGTTTTGGGTGTCTTGCGATATTATTGACCAAAAATGGCGCGTATACACACGCGTGCGCGTGTCGGATGATGGATTAGAAATGGCGCGTTTATAGCTAGGGCTTAATGAATTCCCGTATATACCTACAGCAGTTTTGTGGAAGGCAGGTGTAGGCGCGTATTATAATTTGTGAGTCGTTTTATTTTCATTTCCCTTTTTTTTTTCATCCCGATAGAACGAAGATTGCAGCTGCAGAAGAGACCGGAATTCTACGAAATTGCGATGGCAGATTTATTTTAGCTGCTTATTTTAAATATGCCGCTCGTTTAATCTATATCGCTTTGTTTATTTCATTTTCTTAACGTTGATTTTTTTTTTTTTTTTTTTTTTTTTTTTTTTTTTTTAATTTTTTTTTATTTTTATAATGCTGAATAAGGGAAAGTTTCGAGAAAGAAGGGGAAGGTTTCGAGACGTCTACCTTTACGGTGGATGAAAAAAATGATCTGGTTTAGTAAGGAGAAAGAATTGCTTTATTTATTGTTTGCGAATCTAATGCTACAAAATGTTATAAGCAAAAAGTAAGTATAATATTTTTACGGAATTTTTCACATTTGTACACACCTTATTGTGATATGAAATTATTTATTTGAAATTATACTCATTTAAATATATTCATGAGATAAAAGCTTATTACACATAAGAGTCGTATTTGTAAATTTTGACCCTTGAAATTTATTTATTTTAAAGTAAAAATTTACTTTGAAAACATATACGATATAAAAATTTTGATATAATTTAAATATAATATAAACATAATGTGATAATTTAATAAAAATAAATATATTTACCGATAAAAAATTATCTTGAAAATTTTTGTTAACGTTTTCAAATGAATGATATACCATACGATAAATTTCGGAGAAAGTTTAATAAATCTACATAAAATTTTTGAATAAATAAATAAAAAGTAGAAAATAAATAGCGCACTAATAATAATTACTCATATGAACAGTGTTACTAATTTAAAAATAAATAAAACGTTATTGTCGCGTTAATACACGAGCATAATTCAATCAATAAATCATCGTCGTAATGAAATAATGAATGCGCATCCCTATATCACAATACATCACTCAAGCTACTTCATTGTCCTCTTTAAAATTCATTCACTTCAAAACAAAATTACCCTTATCCGCCGAGCTAATTTAAGTTCGGCGTCGCCCGCAGTGCAAAAAATAAAGAGACCTTCCCTCTTCTCCCTCTCCCTCTCTCTCTCTCTCTCTCTCTCTCTCTCTAGCCGCGAGAAAGGACGAAAGGAGGACGAAAGAAGAAAATAAGGATGCGCGGGCTCTCGGTAAAAACTCATCGAAGAAATAAAGAAGCGAAAAAAAAGGAGGAGAAAAAAAGTGGCCGAAAAGTATATAAAGCGAGTAGTTCAGTCCTTCTTTTCTATCTCCTAACGAGAGACTTTGAAACGAACTCGCGCCGCTGGCCTCTCTTTCGTTCCCGCTAATTTGGCACTGTCAACAACGCTACTTGTCATTCTAATAGCCCCAAAGAATCCCCCGCGATTTTAATGACCGTGCATACAGAGAGCGAGTAAAACTCGTATTACCATCTCCGATGCGTCGCTTCGTTTATATTTTCCTTTCCTTTACTATTTCCTCTCTTCTTTTTTTCTATCGTTTTCGTACATAGACTCGCGAAAAAAAGAACCAACGGAGCGTGAAGCGAGAAAGAGAGAGGCGCTTTTCTCGCTTGTAAATGCAGTTTCGCAGGCGCGCGTGTATATATATATATATATGCATACGTGTGTATGCGTAAACCGAAGAGGAAAATTCTCGGTCGATTTTATTGGAAGTTTAGATCAGTTGACTGGAAAATGTAATCGCTCGAAGGGAAGACTTCTACTATTATGCGAAAGTTTGCCTTTCGCGCGATGGCGTTGTATTATACTTTGACGCTTTGGTTATAATTTTTTATGGACTCTGTTTAACTTTGTCCCGTACTTTATATTATTTATTTTGTTATTAATTTACATTAAAATTATTAAGCGCCGGCAAATGGAAAAGTAAAATTAATCAGCACTTTTATTTTAAAAAATTGATGTTTCATTTTGCACATTTAAAATTTATATTTGATATTTTCAAAGAGATATTACATATTATGATGAATAAAAAATATACGTTATCAATGTCCGTGTTTCAATATTTTTTATTAATTTAAAAAAAATTAAATACATTTGGTTATTTAATCATAAAATACTTTAGCGTTTTATTAAAAATGTATAAATTGATTATTACTAATATTTATTTTCATTAACTATTTTACAAAATTTAATTTACCATAAATATTTAATCCTATTTAAATAATTATTCATTGAATTTTTCAAACAATAGAATAAAAAATTGCGATAAACTAATCGCAATACTATAACCAAAACTCATCGGCGAATTAATTATTCGGGCGTACAAAACAAAGGAAAAAAAAAAAAAAAAAAAAAGAGAGAAGAAATAAAAACCGAAACCACCGCTCTAAATGAAAAGAACTTCTTTTGAAACTGGCGCCTATTTTCGAAAAATAAAAAAAAAAAGGAGAAAAAAGAAATCGCACGGACGGCCCGATGCACACACGCCGAGCGTTTTTCACCACATACAGAAATACGCGAGAGAGCGAGTGCCGCTCGCGAAATTGAAATTTAAATGATCCGGAGGTTGGACCCGACGCTCGTGCTTCTCTCTCTCTCTCTCTCTCTATCTCTTTCACTATCGTTTTGATCTACGGCTTTTTAAATGCATTCGCTACCCTCCTATAGCAGACTCTGGCCAGCGCTGCATACGCGCCAGGCGACACGATTCGAAAAAGGCTGATCTTCCTGGATTGCACTTCTCTCTCCCTCCCCCTCTCTTTCTCTATCCCTCGTTCTCTCTCACTCGCGTATTGTGTGCGTGTGACAGAGGAAAAGTGATTTCTCCCCCTTTTTTCGTATCCTCTTTTTTTCATCAGCCGGAAAGCGAAAATTTTAAAATAATAGCATTCGATTCTTTTTACACTTTTGTTTTGTTTTTTTTTTTTTTTTTTTTTTCATTTTCTTTTGCCGAGATTCTTAAAATCCGCAGAGCTATAATTTATTCTTTTTTTAACTAGATAATGTTCAAAAATTTTGTAAAAGGGAAGTGTAAATTTAATTTATATCGTTGAACCTAATAAAGCGTTGTACGGATTAAAACTGTATAATATACTATATAGATAATAATAATAATAATTTAAAAGTTACAAAACACATATCAAGTTTTAAAATCATGCTTAATTGGCGCTAAAAACTAATTCATAAATAAAATTGTTGAAATAAATATCTGTTAATGTGCACCTTATTTTATTAACAATAATTATTCACATTTATAATATTCTTTTTTATCATTTAATTTAAACGATAAATATATTTTACTATTTGAAAATTAATTAATACCTACCTAATAAATTAACGGGATATGTAATTTAGTACATATAAAATTAAGTAAAATAAGTAATAATTAATTTTTCACCTTGCGTTACAAATTTGAAAAAATATTAATACAATTAAAACATGTTTCAAAATTTTGAAGACTATTTCTCGCTGTTATAATATTGAATGTAATAAAATAATTGAATTTTAAAAATAAATGAAATCAAAAAGCAAAATTAGGTATTAAAACAACAAAATTTGCAAAATAAAAATTTAACGAACGGTGTATTAATTTTAAATAAATTTCTAAAATTGACTCATATAATTAATATTAACAATCTAAAATTAAATTGAGACAAAAATGACTATCGTTGTATTTAGACAGGATAATAAATGAATCTACTTTAAATATAAAGTACTTATACACGCCGCAAATGGCATTTAATCAATCGAAATGCTTTTCCCCAAATACAACTTACCAATATTATTGCACAAATAACTGGAAATAATCTGCACAGCTTTATTCGCCGATATTTCAACTCTCTAAAAATGAAGGACACGAATAGATATATATATATATATGTATACATGTATCTGTGTGGATATATATATATATATATATATACATATATATATATAGAAACGGTGAGATGGAAGAGAATATCGGGGAAAAACGGAAGGACTTCATATGCAATGATATCGGCGCACATCGAGGAAATAAATCAATAACACAGGGAGCGTTTGGATTCACTAAAAGTTTATTTCGTCCCACGGACATGAATTCTGATTTGTGTACGTGAGTGTGTGTGTGTGTGTGTGTTTCTTTTCGTGTATTATTCGTGTACGTGTATTTATGAGAGTGTATGTATGTGTGTGAGAGAGAGAGCATGTGTACAATAGTATTGATACTCGTAGTTCATCTATATTATATATCTGTGTGTATATATATATGTATATATATATATTTATATCTCGCTCGCAATTTTATATATATGTATAGTTTCGTTACAATCTTTTCCACATTCTCCGTTACACATACCTGCTCTTTTTCCGTCTCTACTTCTCTCTTTTCGCTTCTCTACTTTGATAGCATACAAAATGGATACAGGCACACAAATATCAAATATGCATCATCTCGTTTATAACTTTGACGCTGCTGCTACTGTTGCTGTTGCAACCACTTTTTCTTTCTCTCTCTCTCTCTCTCTCTCTCTCTCTCTCTCTCTCGTTTGCTTATCAATCGATATTAACGTAATAACGCAACGTAATTACATACATTGTTTGTTTGTTTATTCGTTCATATACGTACGCACATGACGGACGCTCTCGTCTAGCTTTGCAAATCCATCGCCAATTCAATTGTCGCATTATTATATTTCTTCAATCCGACGTTTACATATACAGGTATAATAGAATATATTTATATATATAGTATGCGCTTATGTATAAATTATGTTACATTTATGTACATATGAGAAAAAAAAGAAAAGCTCCGTCCTGTTGTCATTTTTCAACCTCCTACTCTCACTCACACTTTGTTCGCGCATACGTACAATTTTATATATATATATTTATATATAATCGCTCTTACACAATCACACACGCACACATACACACACTCAATCACACACACACACACACACACACACACACACACACATACACACACATACATACATACACTCAGGCGCCTAAAGACACGCGCACACTCCTATTTATAAATTACAAGTTGTGTCGCTTAATTTATATATATGTACATCGAGGAGAGAATTAATGCGCAAGCTCGCGTGTGTAAAAGCGCGCTCGGCGATAATCCAGCGCGATAAATCGAGTGCACGACGCACCAACGACGACGACGACGACGACGAGGAAAACGACTTGGCTAAACGCAGAGTTCTTAGCTCAACGTCTTGCCACCTCGCTTTCGGTGATACCGCGCGATTATACGCAACGTGTAAACTCACGTGATTTCGCCCGTTTAAGATTAAAACAATATCTAATCCTAGTCTCCGTCGTCCTCTAAGCTAGCAAAATTTTTTAGAGACAGTCGTGCCATTCGAATTTTATACGAATTCCTTTTGGTTCAATGTATCGGGGTATGACTTTGTCACTCTTGTCGTACAAAATGGCGAAGAATTCAATGTTTTCTTTATTACTTTGGGATGAATGGTTTTTATTCGAAATTCAAATGGCAGGATTAAACTCTAAGAAATTATGTCAGAGAAAAACGCTTGATTTGTTTTTTTTTTTTTTTTTTTTTGTTTACACACAGTAGTTTTTTTTTTATTTTTAATGTGCGAATTATTACGAGAGGCAGTACTGAATTTTTGGAATTTTTGTGTAAGGCTTTTTTTTAATATTATTTTCTTGCAGTTTTGGATTTCACGTCCTTGCACGAAAGTGTAAGAATTATTATTAAACTTAATTTCATTGAAAAAGTTGCACGCTAACGAGTTCAAGAAAATTTACGAAGATTAACTTAATGGAAAGAATAATTTACTCGTAAAAGTTACTTCTAACGTTTTTAAATACAAAAATGTCACGCGTTATGATACAAGTACACGTTTTTATTTTTATACAAACGTTACTATGTTCTTATTATTTTTTTTTTTTTTTTTTTTTTATTAAATTAGTAATGAAATGCAACGATGTTTGAGAAAAAAATTCAACACTTCGTTGCGCTGAAACACCTGAGTTCATAAAAACTTAAAAAAAAAATACTTAATCATATTAAAGTTTAAACGCATTGCGCAACGAAAAGCGCATAACCTAAAAGAAAGAAAAATGGCAGTAATTCAGTAAACGACGCACAAACAATCTCATCGTTTAGATGTAAGTTCGTTCGTTTCCTTTATTTCACGATTTTTTTTTTGTTTTTTTTTTTTCTTTTTTTTTTTTTTTTTGCATACACGAATAAAACGCACAATATCTTTTGAGACATTTTGCAATTTCGCGAAGAACAAAGGTAGCGAATAAAGCATCCGCGCCGATCGTTGGGGCGGTAATGTTGATGTTTCGTTATGTTGCTGCGCCTTCGTAAAGTTAGCGCGCCGGTTCTGACAAGACGTTTAATGAAGATGAATGGCCAAGGCGTACGTATGTATATATTTATATACATGCATATGCGAACTTTTCCGCGCGCTTTAGCGATTGTTTTAATCGTTTTTGTTTCGCGGTTAATTTTAAGCTATTTATAGCTTTGTTAACCTTTACATCGCATCGAGATTTACATGCAGCACAGTGTAGCTCGATCGATCGATCGCAACGAACGATACCGTGTTCAGTTTAAGAATTTACAAAAAAATTATATTGCTTCTGCGCGTTATTCATCGAAATTTTAATGTTTACCGATTCTATTTAATTGCGAGTTTTAAATTAAAAGTACGTCAATGAAAATGGTTATTGAGATGGATAGTGATAAAGATGAAAAAAAAAAAGGAATCGTTTTTAGCATACAATAAAGCTATGAATTGAACGTTACCTCTGAAAAAGGTTAATTATAACCCTGTGCGATTCCATTACTAACGAGAAGAATTGAAAAATCAAGTTAAAAAGTAATCGGAAAAAAAGGCTTAGAAGATTGATTGTCCAGCCGAAGCAAAGCTCAACTACATCTCCATCCATAGAGACAATCGTTTTATATAGTCGAGTTATATAGAACAATCTGGTGTACATTTACCTATATATATATATATGTATATACATATTGTATGTATGTATATTTATGTATACGTGTGCGAGCTATGCGTTTCGCTACGCGCACAATCGGCCGATTACGCAAAATTCGCGCACAATCGCAATTGTCGGGGCGGGCGAATACAAGAACGACGACGACTACGAGGAGTAGTAACCGACGACGACGTTCCTCGGTCAATTTGCGCGCGGCGCGCGTTGAATTATTGCCGACGCGTACACGTTACGTGCGCCCAAGCGTACGCGAGTGCTTCTGTTCCCTTTTATTTTATTTATTTATTTAATTTTTTTTTTTTCTTTTTCTTCTTTTTTTTTATTGATTTTCTCTTATTTTGCTCTCTATATTTTCATCGTCGCGTGGTATGATAAAAAAAAAAAAAAAAAAAAAAAGAAAAACAAATAATTGAAAGGCGTAAAAAAGAAAATTTTCGATAGATTGTTAGGTGGGGAAAAAGGCGAGGAAAATACACGTGCGCTTTCTTTTTTATCTACTTTTTCGCTTCTCCTCCTCCTTCATCTCGTTTATTATTGTGGTTGAACTCGAGAAAGGCAGATAGTAGTAGGATTTTCTTCGTTATCGGTATACCGTTTGCGTGTGTGTGTGCGCGTGTGCGCGTATGTGTGTTTGTGTGTGTGTTCTCGTTTGTTTATTTACAGATTACGCGTGCGCGCACGCGCGTGAATATACGACGACCTCGGCCAAACTCTTTCACTCGTCCGTGGCGCCCGAGTATTGCTGCCGCGAGCGTGTTTTAACCTATCCCTTCGCTTTGCGTCGCTTAAGCGACGAGCGAGTTCAAAAGCATTCCTTTTATCCTTTCGAAATTTTCATTATCATTCCGGGGTCAAGAGAGGGGGCTGGAACAGAGAAAGTTTTGTAATTTTTTTCTTTTACCGATAAATTTTCGAACGGACATTTTCGACTTCGCGGTATGGAGTTTCGCAAATTTTAATGAAATTAATGGTCTTTCGTTGTTAATGTTATGTATCAATCGTTTAATTTTATAATGACTTTTGTGATGAAATCACGACCAAGTGATTTTATGTTTGAATTACTTGAAAATTTCAAAAGAATCGTTGAAATTCGTTAAAAATTCGGGCGACGTTAGATTTACCGAAAGGTTTTAATTTTTCGGCAATGGACGAGTTTATCGAAAATTCGTTCGAGGCCTGTAATATTCTAATAGTGATACAAAAGCCCGGCAGTTACGTTATTTATATATAATGTATACATGTTTTGTTTTACATACGCGATATCGATTCAGGATTATTAAAAATCTAGTCAATAGTGTCTAATATTTATTTAATTTTTTTTTTTCATTTATTTATTTTTTTTTTCCATATTATATTTTATCCAGTCGTTGTAGAAGATTAATAATTGTCTATATAGGCGAATTGATATTCGCCGTAAGCAAAAATAAGAATCATCAATTACTTTAAAAACGTGTTTGTCAAGCTTTAATTGTTATTTATTTAATTTTTTTTATTTGACATACAATCTAATTGCTTACTTACAAGTATGGCTTAATAAAAAATTATTTTCACACTATGCTAATGATCTTTTTTTTTTCCTTTCTAATGTAAAAAAAAAAAAAAAAACAAAAACAAACAGTTATAAAAAAAAAATTTTTAAAGTAATCAATGTCGCTTATTTGTAACCCTAGCTAAAAAGTCTATATCCAATAAAGAACAGCTTTAATACTTCTCCGATAAAGAAGTTTCGTACGAACAGAATTTACGATAAATTCTGACAGAATGTAATTCGCGCCACAATTTTCTTCTAACTTCAATCTTTCTTTTTTTTTTTTTTTATATATATCACAATGTGTTAGGGTTTCCTGCGCTGTCAGCTATTATTGTTGCCTCATCCCTGTATTGTCGATTTTTGTTCTCTATATTCATTCTCCACACTCTTTATCGTTTCCTTTTACTTTGCTCTATTACTCGCTTTTTCCAAATTATACACAATATATGTTCCTCCTATCGTTACATTTCAGAAAAAGATTTGCGATCTCTGAAGTTCCCGTTTTTTAATTTTTTTTTTAATTTTTTTTTTTTTTTTTTTTTTTTTTTTTTATCCTCGTTGCATGAAGGCGACGTCGGTAGAGTTACAATTGTTTTATATTTCTTTTTTTTTCTTTTTTGTTTTTAGAGAAATAGAATTGTATACGTGACCCCAAGGGCAAAAGGAAATCGATATGTCTCGTTTGGCCAAATCACGAAAATATTTTTATTATTATTTTTTTTATTCTTTTAATTATCATTTTTTATTTCTCAATTATTCAACTTCACCTCGATCTATATATGTACAAGATTCCTAAATTCTAAAAAACACTAGCAAACGTATGAAATGCGCGCGTGTTCGAGATGTTTCGTCGTACAGTGTCGTGTACGATTACACCGATTTCCTTTTCTCTTCTTCTTTCTGTTGTATATTTAAACTATTTATATACGTAGAGACATGTGTCAGAAGTGGAACAAAGCAATTTTCTTACAGACGAAAGAAAATACGAATACGAACAATAAATAAAAAAGTAAATACTAGAGATTTGATCAAAAATCAGTCAAAATATCTTAAAATTGAATAAGATATTAAAAAAAAAAAAAAAAAAAATAAACAAAAGAAGTATTTTTTAAACGAATTTTCTAGACAAGTATAATCACTTTTTCCACATGTCTTCGCTTTATAATCCTTAATTTTAGTGCTTACATATTCTATAAATAAAAAGAGAAAGAAAAAAAAAAAACAACTTCGTCACATCAACGCTACAGGCAATAAATAAATATACACATCGCGTGGAACTGAATTATTTTCATTCATATATGATTTTATATATATATATTTTTTTTTTTTTCATTTTCTTATTTTTCCTTCGGTTTCGACGAGTCAGTCTTGTATGTGTGTGTTTTTTTTTTAATATATTTCGTGTGTAAAAATCGTCGATCGTATCCCGGGTTTTGCCTTTTTTTTTTATTTTCTACTCAATTACCCCCGGCAGTGGAATCGAGATACGAGTCGCGCGCAAAAAGTACAAACGTCTCGCGTGAGCTTGTCGTTCCATAATCGGGGATTACATCGTTTCTCTTTCTTTCTCATTAATATTCGTGACTTAGAAAAAGAAAAAACTTCCTCCTCCTCTCGCATACCTCGTAACTTCATATGTACATTTTGTCTCCTTATACATAAATCTATAATGTCGCAACAACTTAAACGCTTTCTATCATTAATCAATCTTCTCTTATTTAGTCATTAAAATGGATAGTCTCGTTACAAGATGAGAAAACAAATCGTTATTGCTTAGCAATACGACCGGAGTAGTCGACTGAGTGAGTAAATACAGTTTATCTTTCGCGTTATGGAAATTCGCATCTATTATAGACATTTTTTCTTTTATTTCTCTACATTCGTTGCCTTTATTCTTGTGAGTAACGATGATCGACTTATCGAAGCGAAATGTAAACTTCTATTTTCGGTCGCAAGTACAAAGATTAAAACGACGATAAGTGTCACACGAGGCGAAATCGAAGGAAGAGAAAAATAAAGCGACTCGTTTTTTTTTTTTTTTTTTTTTTTTTCGTTTCGCACTCGAATCGGCCGTGTCTTAAACTGATATGCCAATCGTTACAATTATCACTACTGCGATTATCGAAAATTGTACCTTGGGTTTATTAGGTTGTAAGAGCTGCAATGCTCTCTAGGGAATTCGATGGCTTTCGATACTAACGGAAGTGCAGAGCTAACGACTAGTTGTCGATTCTAATGTTTTTCGTATCGATGCGGTATATTTTTATTGTGATTTTTAATCGTGAAGTGAATTTTTTATGGTTAAAATATTAAACATTATTAACAAATTAGAAATAAAACGTTAAAAAAATAATTTTTAGTCTCAAGACTAAGAGAATCCGAATCAATCTATTAAATTATTTTGAAAAGATAAATTCTAACATAAAGATTCAAACTAAATTTAAAAATAACGATGACGGATACTTTTAATAACTTGAGAAATGCTCTGAAATCAATAAATCACACGAGTCGAAAGCTCGCTGCACTCCGGCGCTTTCTCATTCGAAGAAACAAAACCAACATCGCGAATCCTTCGATACAACCCACGAAAGTAATCGCTTAAACGGAGTGTGGGGAAGGGGGGGTAGTTCAAAAGGGGTCAGCTCGCACAGTCTACAGCATGTCGCCGTAGGTACTCACGTAGGCCCGAGTGTAGAGTAACGTTGAGGCCGAGGAATTCGTCATCGTTCTCCTGGGCCACCGATTGTTCCTTCGCTGTTGTTGCACCTTCGATTCGGCGGGCTCGTCTCATGCGTACCGATGAAGCGAATGCTCTCGGCGTTTGCTACCAGCTCGGCCGCTTCGGTCGCACATTAGTTCGGGACTCGGTGGGCTCGAGTACGTTAGGTTATTGGTGCCGACTCGGGATGGCGGTGCGCTCATCGGCGGCGGCGGCGGCGGGAAGAAACTCTGCAAGCACGCCTTTGTTCGGCGAAAATAAGGCCAGTGAGCTTTATCGCAGTTTTTTTTTTTTTTTTTTTTTTGATACTTTGATTGCAGGTAAATACTAGAGCTAACGCTAATTGTTTTAATTAACGATAAATATGATTTATGACACAAATTTAGGAACACGGACATTTTTATTTCAAATAATTCTTCATAAATTATTTTTAAAACCGATATAATATTATTTTATTATAATATCAAATAAATTAAATTATTTATCAAAATATAAATAAAATTACCTTTGCGCTACCCCTGGATGACTTAGAAAAAATGCTGTCTTGATCGCTACTTGCACTAGGCACTGGCATTGGTACTGCGTAATCGTAAGTTGCATCTAAACATCATTAAGAGGAAACAAAATGGTTTTAGATAAATTCACGATTAACTTTAGCCATTTTTATATCATACGTTTTATTTAAACTCTCATTCTAACGTTGCAAATGATAGATTACTTCCATAAAAAATTACAGCGTTTAACATTTTTCTTTTTATTAATTTCAAAATAAAAAATAACGAAACAATAAATAGAATGATTCTTGTTATAATTTTTATTTTTAATAAAAATTGCTATCCCAATTTTACTAACGATCTAGTAATAAAAAATGTTTCGAAAGGTATATCTTTAACCCGGCTTGGAAAAAAAAGCAACAAAAATAATTTCATGTCCATACCCAATCTCATAAATAAATGCATTAAAAAAACCCGTCGGAAGTAATTCCTACAAACTCACACATACACAGAGACCAACGTGCACAAATATATCTCGTCCACACAGTCTCGAAGGATAATTTCCAAATAAAAGGGGACAGGAGTATTACTATAGGCAATTTCGCTCACCGGACTGGTCGACATTGTCATGAAGATCCTTGTTGTCGATAACGACGGTGCTGTATCCGTAATAGGCGGCGTGCGCGGGCTCCCTGTATTTACCGCTGCCGGGCTCGTGGAACGGCTCCTGGTAGTCGTCGAGTCTTACGTCACCCAGGAGCCGATCGTTGAGCTCGCGGGGCAGCGTCGTCAGCTTCGCGCCGGCGTACCTGTCGTCCAGCTCCTCGACCCGGTAAGTCATGAGCGAGGGATCCTTCTCCGCGGTCCCGTACGCCGACTCGTTCGCCAAGTGCTGATGGGCGCCGGCCGGTAGCGCCGACTTCGTGCCCAACGGGCTCGCGAAGTTCTTGCGTTGTCGATGATGCGAGACGATGAAGAATATCGCCACCGCCAGCAGGAGAATCACAGCCGTCAGTACGCCTATTATCACCGCCATGTAGGTAGGGTCGTCTTGTTTCGCGGTGGACACCGGCACCTCCGCGTGATGGTGCGGCGTCTCGCGCAGAGAGCCCCGGTCGCGTATACGCGGGGCTTCTGTCGACGGGAGCACCTCCGGGGTGAAGTTACCGTGGGCTATGTCTGAAAAACGAGGGAGAGCCGACGGGTTAACAATCGCCAGGAGATACTCGATACTAATTAACATGGGGCGTAATGTTGGAGTTTTTTGTTTCTTTTTCTGAGACCTTATATGTTGTGACTTTTAGGGGAGATGTGGATGGTAGCGAATGACCTTTTGCAAATTTTTGTGAAACGGAACAATGGTTTTTTTTTTTTTTTTTTTTTTTTATTATTTACTGAGTTTTAAAAGGTTAACAATATTTTATCATAAGTAAAAAAAAATTAAAAAAAATTAATGGATAATTGCAAATTATTTCATTATTAGGATACTTAGAATAATAATAAATTTAGATGAAAATAATATTAAAATAATGTACTTAATCAATGAATTTATTCATTTTTATCGATTTAAAATCCACACAATATTCTCTTTATTGAATTCAAAAGATCAAACATTAGAAAATAAAATTAAAAACGCGTTTCTCGCAGCAATCGCGTACACATTATCGCCAATGCACTATGCGATTTCGTAACTAATACACGTAAAAATTTTAATGCTCACGTATACGTTATTAAAAACTTATATCTTTCACTCACAAAGATTCTAAAACATACATGCGAGATATTTAAGGTAAAGAAATTCTTTGTTATACCCGGCAAGATTTAAGGGAATACCGTGTACGCGAAAGTGCGCACACAACTACGTACAAGTATGTGCGATCGTGAGCGCGGGGAAACTGAAAGTATATATATATATATATACACATACATACAGAGACAGTTACATAAACTTACCGGATTCAAAGGTAATCTCGCTGATCAGAATCCATCGGGCAGCGAAGCCGAAGCGCAGCTTCACGAACTTGCCGATGCGATGGTGAAGCTTTATCGTGATGTTGCGCGAGTACTCCGTAATTCTGTCCTCCAGTGTGTCGTAGACTATCGGATCACCCGTGTAGTACTTGCCGCCAATGCTGAACAAAATGCTCACCTCCGAGAACACCTGGAAATAAGACAATAGAAAGATACGGGAGATGAGACAATCATTGTTGCTAGCTTCTTTTTGCTTTCTTTTTTTTTTTTTTCTTTTTTCTTTTTTCTTTTTCAATTTTATTTTATTTTTACTCGCAATGTTCGCGCGCAACGCTCGTGCGAGCGACTATTTTCGCGATGGAGAAATTTTTGCGGAAACTGTTTGCGACTTGAAAATTGGAACTTGCCGTGAAATTGTCTCTTCTTTCAGAGATTTTAATCGAAAAGGATTTGTTTGATCGTATCGGATTGCGAGAGGTTACGTTTATTTGAAGTATTTATTTAGCTTTAGAATGTCTTTATGTTACTGTTGAAATTGTATAACGTATTAAACGTCTTGTTGATTTTTATATTTAATTAAATCAAATACAATTTAAAAAATAATTTTTGTATAATTACAATTTGTTATCGTATAATACAATTTGTTACTAAAAAAAAAAAAAAAAAACTATTTCAATTTTTTTTTCTCTTATATCTTAAATTTTTTAAAATAATTAAGCAAAGGAAATTCAACAAGAAAGTTTTATCCTGCTTAAATGATTTAACAGTTCGATATTATAATGTAATAATTGTATAACAATGTTATGCCAATGTAAAAATTGAAGAAAGCGCGGCAAAAGTAACGAGCCAACCTATTATCACCACTGGCAACTGGCTCACTTTGTCCATGCAACATTCATACAACAGCATCGCTTCGATAATTCTCTTTAAGCGCATCCAAAACTCTATGCATCGAGGCAGTCTTTTCTCCTCCCTCTCTCTCTATCTCTCTCTTTCTCTGTTCTTCTTTAAACACGCGCATTAAATATTATCCTTGGAAGCAAGCGTAAGATAGAGCGATGTACGTAGCGCAAGATCTAGCAGCAGCAGGAGCCAAGACCACGAAGTGGAAGAGAATGAGGTTGAAGAAGAGAAGAAGAAGCGAAGGCGCTTTATCTCTCTGGCAAACAGGGTGTATAAGGCCTTTGGCTTTCCCTCGACGAGAAACACACACTCGAGAGAAAGAGAGACAGAGAGAGAGAGAGAGAAAGATAGAGAGGCAGAGAGACAGAGAGAGAGATAGAACTTCGAGTCAGTCTTCTCCGAGGTGGATTCCCCGTAGCAGAAGGAGCACCGGCACCGCCAAGGTAAGGTTAAGTGAGGTAAGTACTCTTGTCGTTTCGAGACGATTCTAAGCTCCTGATTAGAAGGACTACAATAGCACTGACAGCCTCGATAATGGTACACTGTAGCTTTCCCTCTCTCCTTTCGCACATTCTTTCTCGCTCTCCCGCTCTCCTTTTCCATCTGTGCCGGTGCTGCATACCGCATGCACACCAAAGCGGAAGGGCAAAGGAAACGAGGAGCGATAGTAATGGAATGCTAAATCGTCTCTTTACAGGGCGAATCGTCGTTGTCGCGCATACGCGTTTACACACTTATACGTTGTTATATGTCGTAGATCGACTCTTCCATGTTGCTGCTGCTGTTACTGTTGCTGTTGCTGCTTCTTCTTCTTTTTCTTCTTCTTCTTCTTCATCTTTGGGAGTCTTCTCCTTTATCCGACTGCGTCTTTGTACGAATGGAGATGAACGACGTGTCTTGAATGCACTTTTTATGTACAGATTGATCGAAAATGTCGTAGTAATATAAATAGAATTTCGGAAAAGTTGAATTTTCACGGTGAAAATTTTTTAGGATACAAAAAATTGTGTTTGTTTTTTTAATATTTTTTACATGAAAGACTAAGAAAGGCCTTAAAATCACTTATTTCGACTACTGCAAATTTTTTAAAGGCTCATTACTTTAATGATCTTAATTATTATAAATTTATGTTTAAAAAAAAAATTAAAAATTAACGCGCGACGAATAACCCTAAAAGTAATCCAACCTCAAAGCCAATCCTCATTTAAGTGACTTCGCATTAACCGATAAAAATCTACGCATTAAAATTCCATAGTTTACTCGGGGAAACAACTCGCAAGGCGTTCCGTCGGTTTCCCCCGAGCGCATTCACCCCGCGGGGCAAAATCACGAGAGCGCATGGACGAATATTCCCGCGCGCGCGCAAGAAAGAGAGGTATACACGGAGTAGTAGACTATGTATGCATAAGCCGCGCGAGATTACAAAGCTGAGATTATCTCCGAACCTTCTACTGCAGCAACGCCGAGGACGAGTTCCTCGGGCTCCTCTCAAAGCATCATCCGCGTGAAGAAACACGTACGATATACACTCCGCGCGTGGATTTTGAGAAAGGAGTATACACACGAAGTTCGCACCCGTGCGCACAAGCCACCCCCCCCCTCCCCCCTCCACCTCGACGAGCAAGGCTTTGAAGTGTCTTCTCTCTGTCTTTCGGCGCGAGCCCGCGCACTTGTTAATATACACGCGAGTAAAGGGGCTTCGCGCGCGCATTGACATCCCTCGAATACGTGGCGTATCTAAGCTCCCTGCGCACCCTTTTTCGACTCGTTCTGCATCTCGCTCGCCCGCGGGTAAGATTCCTGAAGGAGGGAGAAAGTTTGCGGCGAGTTACCTTCTTTTTCGTTCCTGCGAGATTTCTTTTTTTTTCTTTCTTTTATTGTTTCTTACGGTTACTCGTTGTTGATATTTTTGAATTTTGGGAATAGCTCGTTTTGTTTTTATAATCACGCTTTTCTGTATAACTTTTTAATATTTTTATAATTTTATAATCGACTTTACTAAATACATCGTTCAAAAAGCTTAAAAATGACTACTGTATTGGTTGGAAACAATTATTTACATAATAAAATGCGCAACTACGGGATACAGAGGAAGAAAATAATTACAAATTTTTCAACAACAAAACATTAATTTTATAAATATAAGCAGCCTCATTCGCTTAATTTTTCTTCGTTTATTATACGAAACGTACACGCGCGCGTGCAGTTTGCTCATTTCTTCGTTCGTCCGCGCGCTTCTTCTATTTATTTTACGGGGCTTTATCCCTGGCTATGCACAGCATCTCTCTCTCTCTCTCTCTTTTTTTTCTCGTTTCCACTTCAGCCTGCAACGAAGCTCGCGCTATACAATTGTCGAGGCCCGGGTAATGAGGCGCTCTATTCAAATAAATCTTGATACGCGCGGATAGGGCGGATAAGAAAGAGAGAGAAAAAGAAAAGAGAGAGAGAGAGAGTGAGAGTCGTATAGAATATGGATGGCAGAAGCGAGTGTTTCGAGACCATTATAAAATCTTGAGCGAAGAATAACGGTAGCTCGCGTGCAGGAACGCCGGAAAATTTTCGCCGGCGGCTCGATATATAGCTCGCCGCTATATACATTGAAAAAGAGAGAGAGAGAGAGAGCGCGAAAGAAGAGCGAGAGAAACTAGGCGCTCTTTCGGAACTTGCGCTTTCATTCTCGCTCAACCCTGAGAGTATTTTTCTTTACTTCGTCTCTTCTCGCGAGAGTAATTCTACTCTCTCTTTCTCTTTCCTTTGCATTCTCCGTACTCAACGTATACATTGAAAAAAAAAAGTATACACCGGTGTCGACCCGACGTATTTTTATCCTTCTTCAGGCGCCCTTGGATTCTCGTACCTTTTTTTTTCATCCTGCGCTCGCGGTAACTGAATTTTCATATAATGTACGCCGCGGGGTTAGTTTCCCTCGCGCGCTTGCGCGGCTACACGGATTAAAGGGACTGCGAAGCCGGACGCCCGGAAGGCAGAAGAAGATGAAGGAGTGAACCCAAGAGGATACCACCTTCTTCTTCTTTCTTAGGTATATTCTTTACTCCTTCACCTTCGTTTCATTTTCACGAGCCGCGGAGAGGCTGCGGGGCTTTCCAATTTCCTCTTCCGTCTGCGCGTATACGTTTCTAAGTATTGCCCATTCGCGCGCGGATAAGGAGCGAAAGAGCGAAAGAGTGCGGCATAGAAATGACGAAAGAGTCATTTTTACTTTCTTCATTTTTCATTTCTTCTTTCTACGTGTGTCTTTCTCTGCTTCTTATTTTCATGCTCGAAAAGGTAAGCAGCCTAACACGACGAAGCCTTTGATGATTTATTTCCGGTATATCTGAGATCTTGAGACTAGTTTTATTCGACGCTTTTACGCTTATTCTCGCAAATATGAAAAATTTATTTTATAAGCTTGCTCGGTTGCAAAAAAAAAGATATTAACAATAGGAGAACGAAAGAGAAAGTTTACGTATGATTTATTAATGTGAATAAACGAATATAATACAAAACCACGAAATATACGGTTTGAGTAAGACCAGTTTATCGATTATTATGTAGATGCGGGTGATTGTAGGGCACGAGTGACCGAGCATTATGTCTTTCCGACTGTTCATCGCTATTAATGTATCCCCCTTGCTCGGAAAAGCGGAATAGGCCGGTTATTATCTTACTCGACGATGCGATGAGATTAATTATCTCTGTGTAATGCGCGGGAGCACTTACATCCTTTAATATGTAGAGTTACGTTAAATCGGACGCGATTATAGGCGTCAAAAGTTGAACGTCGCTAAATACTTTATGTGTATATATTTCTTTTTCTTTTTTTATCTTTGCACGTAGAAGTCGCAAAAAATTTATTATTGCGTATTTTTTTATTGCTTTTGAATATTTATTATGGTATAAATATTTGATAAAATAAATGATTCGTTGTGATTTTGTTGTAAAAAACTGTTTGCATAAAAAATTTCAACAGTATAATAATACAATTTTTATCATAAAGTTTTTCAGTATCAACTTTTGTAAGCATATTATTAAATGTATTGATTTAACGTATTAAGTTGAAAAATGTCAATAAATTTAAATAAAAGAAAAATTAACAAATGAATATGAATATAGCAATACGATACGATCACGTTTCCGCTTATTTGACTCGAAAACACGCACAACCAAACGTAATGACGCACACTAGACGCGCGAAAACTCACCTGCACTTCTTTGGTGAACTGATTATTGCAGTAAAGGTGAACGGCGGAGAACTCGCGAACCCGATCGAATTCGAACTTGATCTCGAGGGGTTGTCCGTTCCTGGTATCGTTCTTCCATCCGACCCATCCTTGCAGCTCGTGACTGGAATCGTGAAAGCTAGACTTGAAGTTGTCGGGCCCGATGCGGCCGTCGGTAAGCTGACCCAAGCCGCGACGCAGCTCGTCGCTCCAATGACCGTCGTAAGCGGCGTCGAAGAATTCGTAGTTGCCGCGCTTGTCGCCCTGGGGCATCGAGTACGAGACTATACCGTCGTTCCACGGACAGCCGTATAGCTCGACCCTCATGCACACGGTACGCCGATGGGAGCTGTAAGGTCGGAAGCGAATCTTTGCCGCCCAAATAGGCGGTGTCAGCGTGTGATTTGCTTCCAGGTAGGTGTTCTTGTTGCCCTGGATAACCTGTAATCATTCGTTTTATTGGGGCGATTAGAATTTTTTTTGCTGAAAGTTAAAATATATATTCATTTAAGATACATTAAGAATAACATTCTTAATTTTTCGATCATTTATTACCAAACATTTCTTAAAATATATTGAAAAACAGAACGAATTAATTATTAGACTCTGCACTACTGCCATATTTATAAAATATTTTACAAAGTTTGTAAATGTGCAATAAATTCTTTTTAAATATTTATTACGTTCCTACATTTAAGTAAATCTAATTTTTTTCTTTTTAAATCGACTCGACTACTGGTATAAAATGATTTAGATAAAATTAAATCTGAGTACTTTACTCGATTTGCTAACGAACAAGTGAATATTCTCGAATTAAATTTATAAATCGTTTATTTTTTAATCGGTGAACAAGTTTTTGCGCATTTGAAATTAATTTCATATTTTTAAATTCATATAAATCATTATTAAATTATTCAGCAATATATCGAAGTGATAATAATACCAGTTTTTTTTTCTATCTTTTTTTTTTTTCAAATATAATTTTATTACCAAAACACAGATATCTTTCCATATCAATAAATTTCGTACTATATCATTTGTTGAAATAAAATAAATAATTCCCGTTGTAACAGTAACGCAGTAGGAAAAAAAAAACAGGTGTAACTAATTCAATTTCCTTCGAGCGAAAACCTGATCGCAGAAAATATATTCGCGAAATTCTTTTATATCCAATTATATATACATAAGTAAGCTCATATCAAGATAGAATCAATTTAATATAAATTTAATGCTCGAATCGCCACGGCAATCATAATTTACAGACATCCAATTACCTTAATTTCATCCACGCCTTTCCATCACTCTCTTTTTTTTTTTCACCTATAATTAAATAATCCTCTAAGGGAAAAAAAAAAAAAAATAATAAATACGCGATTAGATATGTACGCCGAAAGCCGGTGTACGCGCGAATATTCGAATAAATATCCATACCTAGTTTTAATTTCCTTCGTATAGTTGGCTCGATCTCGGTGAGTAATCGCACTTTATTTTCGCGACGACGACGACGACGACGACGACGCAGGTGGTATTGGAGCGCGGAAAACCGGAACCCGAGTACTTTGCCGTATAACGGCGCCGACGAGGCTTATCGCGTCGGCCATCTTGACAAGTGTCTCCTTCGTTGGCCGCGCCGACAATACCGACGACGTTTTGTCGTTCTTAATACCTTTTTCTCCTTTATTATTTTTTTTTTTTTTATTCTTTTTAAACGAATAAGCCCGCGTATATGAACGCGCGCACGGGTCACAAGCGAGTCGAGTTATCGGCCGAGTCGTCTAATATATATCTATGAATGATTTATGAGCTGGCGTTAAGAAATAAAAAGAAAGATAAAGGAAAAGAGAGAGAAAGAGAGAAAGAGAGAGAGAGAGAGACGTGTTTCAATTTGATCGAGGCGATTTGTCGCCGATAGTTTGTATGAGAGCGCGCGCGGGTGGGCGGGAGATTTTACTTTTTGATTAAGTCGATGGCTTTTGTGAGTGAGTTATTGTATTTAAAGTGCTTTTGTTTTTAATGATGCAGAAACTCGTTACAGTTGTTTCTTTTATTGTCTAATTTTTGCGATTTTTCATTGCTTACTCAAACACTTTATTTTAAATTTTGTAATTTTTTATTAATTAAGTTAAAAGGCTCGGATGGGCTTAAATAAATAATAAATCGAGTAGATTTAAAATTCTGAATGCATAAGTTTTAAATAAGTGAGAACTGATTTTTTTCTTTAAATCATTCAAGAAATTTAACTGTTGGTTGTTGGTTGAGCTTTAAAACGAATGAAAATTGAATGGAGCATTTTAGGAGAAAGAATTTTCATGCCGACTGGATATATAAAGAAAATCGTTGTACATAGCAGTATATTCAACCAAGAGGTAAAAGGGTTTTGGCTCTTGACGCATTTTAAAGCACTTAAAGCTGGGGTTTTAAAGGCTGACTAAGCGCTTATCGGTAAAGCGAGATTTAAAAATGTCACTACAGAATTAGCTTTAATTAAGACAATAAAGCATTGATACGATACCCTACGCTGTCAAAGAAAAAGAAAAATATCGAGGCAAACTTCTTATTTCTTTTTTTTTTTTTTCGACGGTATGTATTTTCTTTTCTTTTTTTTTTTTTTTTTTTTTTTTTCTTAACAAGTCAATTTGTGTGTTAGTTAATTTGGAATATTACTAGGAAATATGATACAGCAAATAGAACAAAGAAAAATTAAAGATTACCGTCGTTCACTTTTAATCTATTAAAATCGTATTTATTTTTATTTGAATCCATTAAAATATAATCAATGCATTGAAATTGATAAATGCAATACAGATTTATCGCCGTCATAAATCACCATATGTCGTAAAATTTTGAAGACACAATGTAGCTTAAAATTTTCATATTGTAATATGTAACATCGACGATTTGAATTTAAATTTAACCCTTATACATATATATATATGAATACGTACGAAATTTTTTATAAAAAAAAAAAGTCTTTATTAAAAGTAAATTTAATGCGTTCGTAAATATATTCATGAATGCATAATAAAATATATTATTGATTTCATATATTTAATGTATATTTATCAAATATTTATGATAAATTATCGTAAAATAAATAATTCAGATTCATGTGACTGACAAATATATAATACCTTTGACAAAACAAATATACATCCTATCCAATTTTCTGATTATGCGTGTAAAGAAACCGCAAAACTAATATTCCTAAGAAGATTATTTTCCAAAGAAGCACTATTAGTAAAAAACCAGAATAACAAAATTGATACAGAACTCCATAAACTAAGGAGAAATAGAGCACGACCGAGAAAAACCAAAAGAGAAAGACAAACCCACATACCGAGAAACGTCTATAGCCCGAGCCAAGAGCGAGATATTCTCCGAGTGTTCGATCGGGTGAGTACGGCAAAGTACCGCGAAAAAAAGTAAAAGAAAGAAAAGCAAAAAAGAGAAAAAGAAAAAAAAAAAAAAAAAAACAGTAAGAAGAAGTCGGTGGCACACTCGCGAGCATTTTGCACCTGTGTGCGCGAGTCTCCGGTGCGGTCACGTCCGACTCGGAGACGTGAGAACGAGTCGAGGCGCGCATCCCCCTTTAGTGCACTCTTAGGCAAAGCTCGCTCTCGAGTGCCTCGACTCATAAGTGGAAAATAAGGAGAGCCTTTGTTCCAACAAACGTGAGAGAAAGAGATGAGACGTTATTGTAGGTAGGAGGCACATGTAATATGGATCTCCGGGAATCGGCGCTGGTGAGATGCTGCCCGGTGATAGCGAAGGGAGAAGTACATCGCGCTCGCGAGCGTCCGGGACTCGTTTTCTTTTTCACTACTGTTAGAGAGCAGAGAGAGAGAGAGAGCTGCGCTGTTGGCTCTCTTGCTCTTGATCTTAGAACGTCGAGGAAAGTATCTCGTTTTGTGCCGTTGCTGCTGCTGCTGCTGCTACTATTGCCGGTGGTTTTAACTTTTTTACCCAGGCTTAAAGAGCTATTCGCGATAAGCGTTTTTTTCTTCTTTATTTTAAATTTTCGTTTTGTTTTCATTGTTTGTATTGCTAATTTGTTTTTATCTATTGTGTTACTTTAATAATATAGTATGGAGAATTGTTTTATTAATATTATTAATTTTTAAATATTATGGAAAAAGTAAGATAATTGGATAAATTTACTTATTGGTAATTTGTGAAAAAGAAAAATTAAAGTACATATGCAACTATGCTTCTTAAATTCTATAAAACTTTAAAAACTGAATGTAAAAATAAAATTTTAGTCGCGTTAAATTAATTCGATTATAAAAACGAAAAATAAAAGATCCGTTCGTTTGAAAAATATAACTTTTAATTTTTCCCGTCAAGTTTTTCGGGGCACTCCAAATAAAGAAATGTCTGGAGCACATCGACTTCCTAAAAACTCGATCTGACGCTCGTAAAACTCAATCGAATTCAAAGCCAGTGCCAGCTCGAAGCGAGCGTGCGCTCAACGAGTTCACCTATAGCCATTCAAGAAAACGTGTGCGTCTTACTCTCTCTCTCTCTCTCTCTCCCTCATTCTTTCTCTCTTTTTTTTTTCTCTCGCATTCAAAAAAAGTCACGACTTTAGCCGCGCGCTCTCTCTTTATCTCTCGACAATACGCGCTCGTGTGTATAAGAAAGACAAAGAGAGAGAAAAAGTCGATATAGAGAAAAGCCTCGGGTTGGGCGAGTGCACAACCGAGCCGAGAAAAATGCGCCGTCATCAAGCGAAGTGCTTCCTCGTCGACGACGTCGAAGACAGACACGTCGCACACAGCGTGCTCTCTCACATCCACACGGCGTATAAAAGTAAGTGAACGCAAGGGGGAGGAGAGAATATAGGTAGCTCGGTCACTTTCCCATCTTTCCTCGACGATCCGCGCGCGCTCGTGTGTACGAGCCGTCGATGCTTTATTAGCAATTCTCAAAGCCCGTTAAACCGAGGAGGAAAAAAAATGGGCGCTTACACACCGGTGCGTTTATTATCTAGGAGAAGAGCATTTCGAGAAGTATAGACTTAAACGTACAGGAGCAGAGGAGCCTGCCAACCCTCGATCCATACCTACCACCTTACGTGTACTACTACCTAGAAAGTCGCGAGCGAATACCACGCACGGTACCTGCCCTGCGGGATAAGTAGGCACTTTCGGCGAAGAAACGGGGAGTACGCGATTTGTGAGAGAAGCACGCGGCCCTCGGCTAACGCGTCGATGTATAGCCGAGTAGTCGTAGTGGGTATGGACTCTCGCGTGCATGTAGGACAAGTAGACGGATTCGAAGAGAGAGAGAGAGAGAGAGAGAGAGAGAGAGAGAGAGAGAGAGAGAGTGCATAATCTACTGGAGGGAGGTCATTCACTTAGGAAGTCGGTGATGTCGGTGGCAGCTTTAAGTCGATAGTAGGCAATGACAATGTATCTTGAAAAGTGACACATTACGTCGTCGTTTATCTTTACGGGTATTTATATATACTCCCGTTGAAAATTAACGTCCTTAATAAGTTGAAATTTTAAAGCCAGAAAAAGAGATAATAACTCATGCAGTAAACGTTATTTTTTAAATTTGTTTACAGTACGAGTTTGCATTGAAGTATTTTTACTATAGTACGTGAATTTGCTTTTATTTAACAGTAATATAAGAGCGTATAAATTGCTAAAAAAAAAGATGCAACACGCTGAATTGGAAATATTTCATTAAAACACATAAACCTCTTCGATATGCGCTATTCATATTTTAGTTTCCTTTTTTTCTTTATTTACACATTGAAATAATTGGAAATCGAAAATAGCGGTTCAGGTAGCGGCTATTTTTACATCAACAATAAATAGAGGAAATCGCGGTGTCTGCATGCACAACGGTTAGGTGCAAGCGAAACTAGAAAGCAACAAACATTAATGACTAACGCGAGTAAAAGAGGAAGCAAGAAAATGAAGAAAGGAAATGAAAATAGAAGAGAAAAATAGAGTAGCAAAAATAAAGCGGAAAAAAAAAATAAAACATCGCGGTTGCGAGCGCGGTAATAACGAGTGAAGAAAAACGGTGGAAACGAAGTATAGAAATCAAGAAAGAAGGAGAGAGAGAGAGAGAGAGAGAGAGAGAGAGAAAGAGAGAGAGAGGGAAGAAAAGAAGCGATAATGATACGCAAGCGTAAGGCGGAAGTAAGAATGACGGACATTAGCGGGGACCTATGACGGCTACTTTATTTATGGTACGTGCGTGTATACGTGTGTGTACATGTGCGGTTAGTGAAGTCGTTCCCCGCACTACTCCTGCTTCATTTTTTTTTTTTTTCTTTTTCCTCTTTTTCGTCGATCTCGTTTCTACGTCGTTCCTTTCGTTTTTCCTCTTTTTTTTGTTCGTCTTCTTTTCTTTCTTTACCGGAAGGCCGCGTCGTGTGTGTCTGCGAGTGAAAAATCGTCGGTGAGGTTGCGGTTTACTGAATGTACACGTTAACAGAGAATTTAGACAATGTTATTTACGGAGAATCATTAATATTCCACCCTATTTTACCCGAATATACTCGATGAAATTTTAAAGAACGCAAAGTCTTGTGTGTCGCATATGTTGTATGAATTATTGATGTTTCGTTATCGATTGATTTTGATACGTTGCGCGGTTTGTCAAGTCGGCGCTGTGTTACAAATAGTCGATATTAACATTTTTATAATTCATATTTATTTTCTCACCATATTTGAAAATTATGTTACTCTTAGGTTTCGATAAACATTACGTATTGCACTTTTTCTCAATCGATATTAAAATATTAAAAAAAAAAAATGAATATTTAACATTTTATTTTTAAGCACAACGTTATTTCTAAATAATTAAAAATATATTCAGTTTCGAAGCGAGACCTCAATTATGAAACGCGTTTGATATTTCTTACCTAGAAATGTCAATATATTTTAAACTTGTTCATAAAGTATCGCTCATTAAAATCGCTCGATCAATTCAGAAAAATTTTGCATCACCGTTGCTCTCGATTTCACGTACGCGTACTTATATAAAATAACATATTATAACGAATATTATACGAGTACAACGAAAGAGTTGTACCTTAGCATTAAGCTCGAAAAGAAAAAAAAAAAAAAGAAAAAGATAAAAAAATGTTTCTCACTCGATGCGAAGCGTAAAAAGAATCTTTTACAACCTTGCATGTTTAATTATCATTATCTTTAATTCACGTAGACGCGCGAGTTAAGTGTATGCGCGCGTGTAGAAACTATCATCGCCATTAAATGCAGATATTAACGATTACCCATAAAATTTGCGCGTCTCTCGTTTGTACATCGGACAATTATCGAACGGTACACCAACGAGCGATCGAGTATTTATCGAGTGCTTTTAAAGATCGAACGCTAGCGCGCACACGTTAACATATCCGTGTTTCACAAAAGAAATTCTATTTAATAAGCGGCATTGCCTGTTGAGAGAGAGAGAGAGAGAGAGAGAGAGAGAGAAAGAGAAAGGAAGAGAGAGGACGAACTCGAGTCTGCTGGTAAAAAGGTAGAACAAGTACGTTGCATGCCTCGCTTGTAAACCGATGCTTTTGCTGTACTTTTTTCTCGACCTTTTGCAGTACGTGAGTATATTTAAAGCGTCGATTGCTTATTTATCATATATTTATTCATAATGCGGGTATACATATATATATATATATATATACACATGCTATGTATAATACTTAACTTTTTCAACGCAAATTTTAGAAGAACGAATGGAACGTTGAGAAAGCTTCGCACGCGTTGGTACGTATATATATTGCATTGAACTCGCTTTGCGGAAAATACACCCACGCGATTTTATTTCACGTGCATTTAAATTTCCTCAAGCGAATTATAAAATTATGCCTGCGTACGAGATCGTTGGTAGAGAATTTTTTTCGAATAAATTTTATATTTTAATGGTTCGTCAAGTTTTTTGTTCTGTCGCTTTGATGAGAATAAAATATGATTTTTATGTACGTAATTTTTATACACGCTCCGAATATTTTTATTTCCTCTTTCATTTCTTACTGCGACATTGCGAAATATTATGTCTATGAAAACATTCAAATTAAAGGTTTAAAGAATTTTTTTACTGTTAATGAGGGACAATTTACAAGTAAATAATATATTTAGCCTAATTGCAAGCTATTTTGCTCGCATTTATGGAATGCAATGATAGGATAAAAATTTTTCATTTTATTTTAGTTAAATTTGTTTTTTTTTTTTTTTTTTTTTTTTTGTTATATAATTATGTACTTTATATTATGAATATTATTGCAAGCATGTTCGATAAATTTAATTTTAATACAAATTATCGATTTATTCCGGTTACCATTAATAAAACCAAATTGAAAAAAAAAAAAACTGTTAGAAACAAAAAAAAAAATAATCCCGCGAAGTGTATCCTTGAATATTTTCTTTTTACTTTTCCCGAAGCGCGCGCTTCATTTAACCAAAGTGACCATCGATGAGTTTCCAGGATCGATTACTTCCCTTTTCACAATCTTCATTCATTCCTCTCTCCCCTTTTCTCTCTTTCCCTTCCTCTCTCTCTCTCTCTCTCTCTCTTTCTCTCTCTCTCACACTTTTACATTATTTCCATCGAGGGCATCTGTCGATCGAAAAAAAGAAAAAAAGAAATAGCAAGCGGGGAAGAAGGGAAAAGAGGCAACGTGGCCATCGTATCGCAATTAGCCATCGCCGCGTACAGACGACAACTAACGAGCCCCTCGTCTCTCTTTCTCTCTTATCGTCCGATAATATGCGGAAAACTCTCCCTCTTTCCTTCCTTACTCTCTTTCTGTACGTCAATAATAATAAGCACTCGCAAACGCGCCATGTATACGTGGTTTTTCATTCTTCTTCGTGAGTACAAAAATATAGAGTGCTCGCAGGTAATAGATGTTTTCGTGAAGCGCGAATGAAAAAAGAATGGAACTTATTTTTTCATCTTCTTCTTCATTCGTGGTGCATCGATGAATTCAGTGCTCGAATTTCTGTGGATATATATATATATAGGTATATCAACGTTTCGGTAACTTTGAGGTGTGGCGTAACACAACGCGACCAACGCCCACGATATGTTAATGTACTTTTAGCATTTGGCAAACGAAATAAAATGGAAGATGTGCGCATTTTTTTAATTGTTTGTAAATTAAAGTATAACGGCGATCCATAATGTTTTTTTACAGTTAACGTGGAGAATGTGACAGTGTTTAAAAAAAGAATCGGTGTGTGTGTGTGTGTGTGTGTGTGTGTATACGTGTATAATAAATGTACTCGAGTAAGAGATGGGTAAATAAAAGTTGTAAAAAACATTTTCAAACTTTACTAATTTGTATTCACGTATGGAATATTTCTTGTATATACATTATTTAAACGATAATTAATCAAAAGATAACCATCTAACTTTAAGATGATTACCTACGTAATGACGGCATGATGTAGCACATTCAATTATCGTCAGATCCTATCTAAAATAAACAATTAACGCCGCCGCGTAATTTTGTTGACCGCCAGAAAAAGAAGAAGAAAAAATATAAGAATTTACAAGTCCGGCGGTATTATCACATTCATCACGTAATAAAATCCTTTGTAAGTCATGCGAAATAGCGATAATCGCGGATAAGCTCTTATCCGCAACAAGAGAGCAAATGAGAATAAGAAAAAGGAGAGCGAATATATCTGTTTACTTTTCTCGCTCACTCCCTCGCTCTGTCTTGTTTTCTTTCTTGCATATACCCCCTTCCCCCCCCCCTTTATCCCCCCTCTCACTCTTTCGTTCTCATTCTCGAAGGAGCTCCTTTTGGAGGTCTCGGACAAGTTCAGTCGTTAGCGGAGATTAAGTCGGATAAGGCGGCGCGAGTGTGTACGCCGTCTTTGTTTAATTGCGCGACAAGAATGTCATTAATGTCAAGAAGGGGGAAGAAGCCGAGCGAGTGACTAAGAGAGAGAGAGAAAGAGAGAGCATTGGACTTGCGGGAAATCGACGGGGAGGCTCTTATTTCTCTATCTCTCTTTCTCTCTCACCCTCGCTCTCTTTTCCTGCACGGTGCTCTATTTTCGGCGCTCGCGTGTCTCCCGGTTAATGCGACTTCAAGAGCCGTTCTTATTATCGAATAAGAGAAATTCATTAAATTCGAGTGACTGCTTGAACTAGTTGACCGTTCTCCTTTTGTATTTTTTATATTTCTTTTCTCTTTTTTCTTTTTCTTTTCTTTCCTTATTCTTCTTTTATTTCAATTGTGTTTAAGTGAAATAAGAAGGAAAATTGAAGTTTCACGGTATAGTTAACCTGATTTGTCTCAAGTTTTAAGAAACGGGTACTTCAGCTTTGTATATTTTTATTATTCTAATCTTTTAATCGAATCTCGGTATTAACGTTTGTATGAATAAACTTTTATTGTAATTGGAAAATGAACATCAAAAATCATTAGGGTAAAATTTCATTCAACACTCGAATTTTGTTTTAGATTATATTAATAAATGTACTAAATAACCTTGAACTAATAATATCAGATAAATTATTTTTAGCACGAACGATTATTTTGAATAAATTCGCGACAACTTTATAATTACATCGAATTGTCACCTATAAATTCGAGCTACTGATTAAAATAACCTCTTACACCATTTGCGGAGCTGAAAAACATTTTTCAATTTAATTTTCAAGCAAGGCGAGTAACGAGCAACTCGTACTGGCCATTAAATAGCATAAAACTAAAAAAGAAATTCAGCGGTGAAAATTCGTTAAACAGAGAAAGTTGCCATTAATCGCCGAGTTACAATTAAATTCGTTCCTTAATTCACGTGAAATTCGCGACTCGACGCTGACGGAGAAATGTAAAAGAAAAAGAATTGAGACGAGAGAGAGAGAGAGAGAGAGAGAGAGAGAGAGGAGAAAGGAGAGATAAAACAAAAAAGTATAGAAAAAAGAGAGAGGGAAGGGAGAGCGCAAGCGCGGCGAAAGTAATTATAGTCGAGTCGAGGGAGTTCGGTCTCACCTATCCAGACAGGTGAGCTATGTAGGCAAGAGCGAAAGAGAAGAGAGTGAGAGATAGAGAGAGAGAAAGAGATAGAATCAAGCTGACCCGGCACGCGACGACCTTCCCTTATTGTATTGATCCTATACTTTCAGTCTATCCCTCCTCTCTCTCTCTCTCTCTCTCTCTCTCTCTCTCTCTCTCGCACTTACTCTTCGCCTCCTCGTCGTCGTCGTCGTCGACGATGGGGCACAAATAAGCCAACGACGATGCCACGCGCGCCTTCTTCCGTAGGAGCGACCGATAGAGGACTGATTTTCTCCTCTATCTTCTTCTATTTTTTTCCCCTTTATTTTCGTCGATCGTTTACATAAGAAAGTGGAAAGGTGAACGGGTGCGCGAGCGCGTTTTTATTATTAATTCGCGTGACTCTGCTTTATTTATGGTAATGAGGGTTGAGCAGTAACAGCAACGTTGCCGGCACAGCCGCGTTGGAGTTATTACCGCGTTGCTATTTTTGTACATACCGGTGGCAGCAATCTACCGCCGTATAAAAACGTTATTTTCGTTAGATTAAAGAGGATTTGGTATGCGTAGGTGCGCGCGGCTGTTGTCCCGCTTGGATAAATTATTATTTTACTATTACTTACTGACAACTCTATTATTATTTACTACTATTTACTGACAACTCGCATAGAGAAACTTTCATGTGCTCAATGGTTGCGAGATAATTTTCTTAATTGTTCAGTTAATATTTTTCATTTAGATCGTCTGTTAAGCTTTTTGAGATATATTTAAACCTGAAACACGAATAAAATCTTTTTTCTTTAAACATCCAACAACTATATATTTTGTTTAAATCCTTTTTAAAATTTGTACTAATCAAGTTCATCTTTAAGAAAATGTCGACTTATTAAATTGAAAAATTCATTAAAAATGCAAGCATTTTAATTAACGTAAAACGACAAAGTTTTTCTCTAATTAAAATGAAAGTTTATTATATTAATTTATTTTAAACTTCAACTTTTACGCCATCATTGAGTAAATATAACAAGACCTTTTTATAAATTAGGCAACTCGGTAAAGTTATTTTTTTTTATCCGAGTTATAAAAATTTAATTTCACAATCAATTTTACAAATCGCAGATTAAGGAGAATCATCAAAAAGGAGAGAAAAAAAAAAATACACGCAAACGTGTGCAATATTTCCTTCCTCCGTCAAGATATTTACCCAACGCGTCATTGACCCAAAAGAGCGTTGGATAAACTCCACGCAAAGAAATGTATTTACTCATAGTCCTCCTTTCCTTCGCGTTCCTCCTTGCTTGTATATATAAATATATAAATATGTGTATAAGAGTATCATCTATCCTTTACGGTCACTTTTCACTCGCGCCGTTCGCATTTTTCATCCGGCGCCCTTAAAATCGCCCACAGTTTTCCTTCCTCGGCGTCGCGTTTTTCTTTCCTCCTTTCGTTTTTTCCTTTTCTTTTTTTTTCTTTTCATTCGAAGTGTTAACAACTCCAGCGCGCGGACGCGCGTTCGTCCCTTCTTCGGACGCGGTTCCGCGCGTAGAGACGAAAAATATTTGTTCGTCCCCTCCTTTCCTCCCTCTCTTCGTTCACCGGCGGCGAATGATAAAAGCGAGAGAATTTTTAGCGGCGTGTCGTTTTGACTTTTAACGGGAGAAATATTGTGGTCTACGCACACTATATCTCACCCCCGACGTTCCAAGAGTGGAAAAAGAGAGAGAGAGAGAGAGAGAGAGAGAAATCGAGGGAATGTGACATAAGAGTTCATTTTCATGCGGATGATTTTTTTATCGCGCGTATACACGCCATTACCGCGCTGGAACCTTTTTTTTTAGATGAATGGCTGTTTCATAGTAACAAAAGGATTTTCGCGCTCTCTCTTTCTCTTTTCCCATTCCCCATATGAAAGTCTTGATATGTGTGCGCGGAAAAAAAAAATATCCCCGTTGATACGTTTTTATGGGCATCGTTTTATCCGTCATTTTCTTTAAAGTTTACTTTAGACGAAATGATAAAGAGAAAAGTCACAAATGGATACTCGAAATTTTCTACGAAATAAAATTCTCGTAAATAATCGCGAGTCGCATATACTCGCAAATATATTTTTGGCTACATATGGCATTAAAAAAATTTTTAATGTGAATTCGACGATAATTTTGAACTATGTATTAAAATTATAATTACATTAACGTTTGTAAATTTTAAGAATTAATCTTTTCAAGAGATCGAGCAAAAAGTTTTTAAAAAAGTGCATATTTAACTTGAACTCTTTTTGTACACACTTTTGATATTTATCTAGCTCTCGGTATAATTAACTCGAAGTTTACGAAGTAAACTGCGCAGAATAGAATCCAAACTTTTTCCTTTGTTTGACGGATAAAAAGCGTTTTTATTAAGAATTAAAGTAAAGCGACAAAATTATAATGGATAAAAATAATCTGAATTTCGATTAATCAATATTCTAAGGGGATATGACATTATTGGATATGAAACTTTAAAATTTAATTTTAAGCTGCGAGTTATTACGCAATTTTATTAAATTTATTTATTGTTTATAAAAATCAGTTTAATTTTTATAGTATAACATAGAAATTTATCGCAATATAAGTAAATATTTAATAAGCGAAACTGTAAATCTTGTTTAGCAATGCATAAGTTACAAAAAATATATTAATGTGAAAAACTTAACCTCTATGTAAACTTCTATCTAAAAAAAAGCAATAAACAAAAAAAAAAAAAAGGACACAACTCCGATGTATTATTGCGCAAAGATATGTTAAAATATAAAGTATAAAATAAATGAATTACGCTCAACCGTTGATATATAGTAGATCTATCGCTAGCGTTAATAAATCAATTTCCTTTCAAAGTATATAACAGCCTCGGTTTATCTGCAATAAACTTTAATATTTCCTCACATTTTCTAATGCTTAATAGCGCTAGAATGTGTGCTTTTATCGGTTAATTACTTTTTTATTTCAACCGAGATCTCGTTTTAATTCGTTTATAAACTAATTCACCTATAAACGCTCGTTATAATTTTTTTTTTTTTGTCTCAACTTAATGAATTATCGCTATCGAAAGGAATCAAACGATAAATGTTGCGATCGATTTTTATACTTGGAATAAATCCACATGCAGGTGCGCATATATAGTAATAATAAAAGAGAAAAAAACAAATAGATAACTCACTACTTCGCCGGCGACGTTTTTATAACGGACCCATTTGCCAAGCGCAGGTCTCCAATAATCGAGTACGTAAGCCTCGGCGTACTCGACGCCCTCGCCGTTACCGAATCGGCCTTGCGTAGCGGTCGCAGTGATCACGTGCACCCGGTGCAAGTCGATCTCGAGCCACTCGCTCGATTCCTTCGTTATTTGTTGCTTGGGACACCAGGCGCCTCCGTACCTCTCTTGCTTCAACCTGCGATATGAGAAAGAATAAAAAAAGAAAAAAAAAATAAAAAAAAAATAAGTAAAACGTGATGTCGTTCGTAGCTCGCATATGTATATATATATACACACACACACATGTGCCGTTGGATATAATAACGTTCGGCCATAATCTCTCTCTTTATTTTTTTTTTTTTTTTTTTTTTTTTTTTTTTTATACGTCTATCTCGCGTGATCGCCATTAGTTTTGCATTACGCGATTGTAAGGCGTGCGAATCGACGCGCGATTTATATGTACGCCGATCGCGCGCCCGGGAAAGATTGCGCCGTAAGAGTGATTTATCGCTCGTGCGCTTTCAATTATATGTGGCGCTAACTTTAACCTGTATATAGTTATACACACACACACACACACACATATATATATATATATATATATATATATATATATATATATATATATATATATATATATATATATGCTGACACGCGAGATCGAGCTGTTTATTCACGGAGCTCGTGCCTCGCGCTACTCCGACGTTTGTGGATTTTCATTGAGTAACGACTGCTGGATATTGTGTTTCGCGCTCTATGCGATTTTCTTGCTGCGGTTTAGAGGCATTTCGTACGTTTTGCGTTTGTTGATACGTTCGTTGAATATACACGGTTGAATACCTTAGATTCCATGAATTATCCTTGATTAATTTTATCTCGTCTTTTTTAATGCTTTTATTGTGAATTGGGTATAAATATTTATCGTGCGAAGTAATTATTGGCATGAATAAACGTTTTTTTTTTTTTTTTTTTTATCTCCTTAACAATTTATAAACTTTTTTTTAACGATTATACATCGTTCCATTTATAACTATCAAAGTTAAAAATTTTTTTTTACCCGTTTAAGCGTACAATCTTTTTACCGACAATTTGCGTACATGAGATAACTTTGTTTTTCTGCTTAAACAGAAAAAACTCGTGTAAACTAGAACACGATATATCGAGATTTAGTATAACCGTGACCTTTATGCATTCAGCTGAGCGCTTACTCCGAGAATTTCAACTACCGCATTCGTTAATACTGTCCTCCGCACGCTAATATTCAAAATTGACCTTGCCCGACATTTAACGACATTCGATATCACGAGCTCTGCTATTAGAATAATACACTTCGATAAGCAAAAGAATTCCGCAGCTCACGCACATAAAGATCGTATAGATTGCGTTTTCATGCATACTATTGCTATTAATACTATTATCAGACAGAGCGATACAAATCGCCTTTGAAAATACGGAACGACATCGTTGACCGATGCAAATGAAGACGTAAAAGTTGCCGCATAAACCGCAGCGCGTAACTCCGGTGGCACACACGTACACACACACCGTTTCTCTCGAATACGAAGTCACCAAAAATAAAAGAAAGAAAAAACACCGAGGAATAAAGACGAAAGTCTTAGTCACAGGCTGCGTATAATAATCCACAACTTCTTCGTGCGCATGTATGTGTATCTAGTTGACGGCTAAGCAGCACAGCAGCAACGAGCGGCTGAATACGCGGTGAAATTATAATTTATCGATCGAGTCGACTCGTTCGCGGAAGCGCGCGATATGAATTAAAGATGAGCGGAGCTTCTCTCTGGGATAAGACTCGCGCGACGCGGGGATATTCCAAAAGAGAGAAGAGGGGGAGGAGGATAAAGAGAGAGTGAGCGAGAAGGCCACTTCGATTGCTAATTGCGTTGAGCTTCCTCTCGGTATAGCGCGAGGGAGAAAACTCGAGTGTGTGTATACGTGCAATACATAGGATACCTGTATGCACGGAGCGACTCTCCTCGCAAATTCGCGGGACGAGAAACAAAGAGAGCGAACTCGGCGAATAGGAGAAACTGAGAATGAGAGAGATGGAAAGAAGATAGGGTTCGAAGCACGAAGGAGGACGTATAGACTACCGGCAGGAAACGATGAGAGGAGGTGACGATGAAGATGGAGAAGTGACTCGGAGAAACACGTTCTTTCGGCTATGAAGAGAAGAGGAATAACGAGTTGAGATACGAATTGCCTGGTTTTCGAGAGAGAGAGAGAGAGAGAGAGAGAGAGAGAGAGAGACAAAGAGAGAGAGAGAATAGATTTTCGCTTTTGTTTATTTCGCATCTTTGCTTTGTTTTTAGTCGGTGTGTTTAAATAAACCGCGATTTTAAAAAGTAATTAACGGAGTATATTGGTTTAAAAATAATTAATAGTTTAAACATTGTTTCATTTTATTTATTTATTTTTTATTAATTTCATAATTCAAAATTACGTTTTGATTAGAAGCATTTGCAATAAAAAACGATCGAAACTAAATTAATAATAATTCGACATTTTATCGCATATAAATTTAAGAACGCGTTTGTGGCAACGAATAGAAAACTCTGCCAAAGCATCTCGACTATGTATGTTAACATTGTTATTATTTCAGCATTCCGCATAAAATACACGGCAAAGACAAAACTCATTCGATATTTTCAAACAATTACGCTAAAATTTATCTCCGCGTCTTTAAATACCTGTCAAATCCATAAAGGGAACAGCGAAGAAGCGAACGCTTGCGACAGAACGAAAAACAAAGAAGAGAGAAAGCGAAAGAGATAGAATCGACAAAAGGAACCGAAGGAATACAGCGTTACAACGTAAACGTCGCCTACGCGCAATTTTCGGCGCGTTTCTTGAGCGCGTTGGCTGCACGCGTCCCTTTCGCTTTTTTTTTGTACTACCTTCTTCTCTTTTGACTCGACTTTACAAGCCGGTGGCAGCTGACGAAACGCGGCTTCTATATTTGCGACGACAACGCGCCTAGTCTCAACGCAACCATACGTTCACCGACCAACACAAAATCATCAAATTATACGCGCGCGTGCCTCCGCGCGAGTTGCAGTTGCGCATCGTAAGGAAACTTTTCTGCGACTACTTTTTGCCTTCTCTCTTTATTCTCGCTTTGCTTAATTCGCTTTACGGGCGCGTCTTTGTGCACGACGCGCGTCTCTCTTTCTCTTGCTTCCTCTCGTCGCTATTTGACCGAAGCACGAGTGCGCGTACGTCTGTATGCGAGCGCATCTTTGTTCTTCTCGTTTTCTCGACAGCGTGTATTTCACTCTCTCCTTTGCTTCTAATTACTCTTTATCTCGTTCGCGCCTTCTAACCTCCTCTGTCTTAGCACTTTGTCTCGAGAAATTAAACTTTCATGGCCAATCGAGTTGGTCATTTCAGATGGCAAATTTGTACATCTTATTTTTCTTAAAACTGCATTGCGCGTTGTTCCGTCTCTTTGGAGTTATATTTTCTGGATGATTTCAGACGCGGACAAATTTTGATGGAAATTTGGAATGTTATAATTATTTATTAAAAGAAGCTTTCAATGTTATTTAGAAATCAATAAAAAAATATATATATTTATATAAATCATTGTGAAATATTTCAGTAATTTTTATTAAGAATTTTGTTTAAAAATACATTATAAAATATTTTTGTTAAAAGAATGTAACGCAATTTAAATATAATTATAATTTTTAAAATATAAAAATTTAAACATTAACAAGCAGTTTAACCAACGACAAAATTAAAACAAAATCATTGATATTCCTCTTGCTTCTATATTTGAATACTCTTCAATCATCGAGTTGACTCACCGCGAGTATCCACTCGAAGCTATCTCTCCGTATCTTTCGTACCTCAAAAAGGACGCGCGTCAATCCTTTTTCAAAGCGTATACACATACACACACGTACACACATAAAGCGTAGCGCGAATCGACAAACCGATGACGCGAGTCTCCGCATCGCGCAAGCGTAATCGCAACCGTTCCTCTCTCCCACAAGATTTATCGGGTCGAAGAGCAGAAGCGGTAGCAGCCCGCGCGGAATGTCTTTGATGAGTGCAAACTGTATCAAAGCGTACGCCGGGGCTTCGGGAGCTTCGGTCTCGCTCTCTCTTAATGGGCTATGAGTTATGACCTGTCGTAAGAACGCCTCGACGTCCCTCAAAACCGCGCATTCGAGGACGCGAACGGACGCGACAAAGAGAGAGAGAGAGAGAGTGAGAGAGAGTGAGGGTGAAGGAGAAGCTCTCAAAGAGAGTATGGACACGCGTATATACAGCAAAGGGCGCGGGAAGTTCCTTGATTCTAAACGGAAAGCTGCTCCTCCTCGCACTTTACGCCCGTCGTTGCGAGCGTAACGTAATTTAGACCCAGTGACACTTCATAGGCACGCCGACGACTACTTCGACTTCTCGCATCTTTTCTCTCTGCGGAAGTTGAGTCTTTTGCGTTTTTTTTTTTTTTTCTACACCTCCATACACGCCTTTCGTCGTTTTATTTATTTATTTTTACTTTTTTTTTTTTCTCACATCGTGCTAACGAGAGAGGAAGGTCAAAGCGAGCCGAGAGAAAGATGAAAGTTTTTGGTAACGAGGATATCGCGTACGCGGGCGGAAAAAAACGCGTAGAGTTACGGCGATATGTATGTAAACATGTAATGTTTCACCGGTTTCATAATTTTCAGCTGTTTTCTTATTCACCGCTGAAAATTTAGGATTTCAAAAGTAATTAAAAAACGTATCTTATTTAAAAATTTTCATACGAACGCAAAATGATTTTTAATATTTTTGTTATATATAGTAAACGCGGTAAATTTCAAACGCATACATTTTTTCATTCAATAAGATACATCGAAATATTTAAAAATTTATAGTAAATCTACCTTGAAATGTAAAATGCAAATAATCGTTCAAAAAGCAATTCGCCTATACGTGGAATAATGTATCGATTTTATGAAACGTGTATAGAATTTGTATAAATTTTTATACAAATTTCTGTACAATTTATATATACAAAATCATTTTCGTATACTATTTAAATATATTTTTTCACTCGAATGATTTAAAAATACTATAAACAAAAATATAATTTACTTAAGAATATTTTTATTTAAATATAAACGCGTCAAATTTACTTTTAAATGAATAAAATTAATTTTTAATAATTTTCGAATTATTTACTTAGAATTATCCGTAGCAATTATCCTTGGTAAATTTATCAAAACTCGTTAAACTTATTGCCAGTTGCGCGTAATTATCGAAACAAATCACCGAACTCGTCGTTCGTTTTAGTGTCGACAAATCCATTTCGGCATTCAAAATCAGCGGGGCTGTTGACTCTTATTGCGAAATAATTCCTCGACGCGTATCTAGAATCGCTAGATGTATGCGTAAGGCGCGCGACACGATTCGATCAGCGATTTTGTACCGATTCTAGAGTGCACATGTGTATATGTATATAGATTAGAGGTGAAACGTACGTAGAAGAATAAGCCAATATGTTATAAAACATCGATCAGTCGTCATCGTTGCGCTAAATTTTCGAGCGTAGCGTTTACACCTTTGATCAAGATAGCTAAAGATAATGTGTCTCCTGCGCGTTGTTATATTAGAGCAAAAATTTAAGCAAAGGACAGAGGATAGAGTTGATGTTGCACGGAAATGCATCACCATTGACGGAATCACAATCGTCGTTAGTTCTAATTGTTGTACAAAGATTTTGAGAAAGAAAGAAGGAAAAGTATATAAGTATATGCAGAGGATTGGAACAGTACGTGGATGATAAATTTTTTAGACTCGCTAATAATTAAAAGTTAAACTTGATAATTAAAAACTAATTATAATACATGAAAGTAAAAAGAGAATCTAATACGCAAAAGTCTTTATTATAGTTATATAAAGAAAATTAATTTCCATTCATTTAAACTTATGACATATTGATAAATTTTTTAATTTAAATTAATGAAATAAATTAATCGTTTGGATCAAATATGTATTGAAATAAGTTAAATTTCTTTCGTATATTTAAAGAACTCATCGAATGCACGTAAATAAAAAGTAATTAACGGCAAATGAATCGAGTTCATCTTAAACGCCAGATGGCCAAAAGCGAAAGGCTTTTTCCGTCGGTCAAAAGCAGATCTCAAAGACCAAAGACTCAAGTGAATAATTTTTGCGTACTCGAGACGCAACTTTCTGACATAAATAGCATCTTTTCAAACTTTAAAGTCGATTCTTTTTTAAAAGTTATTTCATTACATTTAAATCAATCGTCGAGTTTATTAATTCATAAAATTTGATAATCCTCGAAACGCAAATCGCGACGATCGATAAAATTAAATTTAATAAACCAATCTTATGTAAATAAGCGGCCATTCAATCGCGTATGCGAATTCATAAAATTCAATTGAAAATTTAATACAAGCTTAAATCAATTCATTCCAACTATCGGGAGGGTATAGGGTAGAGGTAGAAGGAGAGAAACGCCAATCAATAAAACGCATCAATACACACCGCGAGAGCTCGAACATATTCGCGCACAATCATCGGCGGATATTCACCGACGAAATTTCGCTACAATCACGATGCGAGAGAAAATTTTTTCTGCTCTCTAGCAAGAGGAATTTCCATAAAGTCGCGATGCCTCGCGAATCTTTATCGTATATATATACATATAAATATCGGCGTAATAAACGCCGCTCGCGAATGTTTTATGCGCGTGGTGCGTAACGTTTTTATACATTTCGCTTAGAAAATCCAGCGAGACACTTCGCGCTTAAGCTTTCGCCCACGTATGCGTTCGTTTTCTTTTTTTTCTCTCTCTCTCTCTCTCTTTCTCTTTCGTTTCCCTTCTCTTTTCCTTCGCGCCGGCTGTCTCTTTATATCTTACACGCTTCTCCACGTTCCATTAACCGCATAGTTGAAAAATTTTCCGCGTAATATTTGCGCTCGAGTGTATGCCTGTTTTCAGTTTCTCCTATGCCTTTCCTCGGCTGGATTTATTTTATGTCTTGCTGTTTATTTATTCGGCTTACGGCGTGTGTCACTTGATTTTAAAGGTTTTCTGCGCGCTTTAACTTTTTCTGTATCTTGGAATTACGTTTTTTAATTGCGCCGTTTTGGCAAATTTTACGGTATTGAGAATAAATTTATTATTTTAATGGCATTTTAATGTGAGATTTAAAGTACATATATCAACTATTATTAATTAAAATCTTATTTATTTAATGATAAAAATTTATAACTTGGCTCGAATTTTATTTAATATCTATTAGATTAATTTTTTATAATCTTTATTTTAAGTTTCATTACATGTAGTAATACAAGATTAAAAGCGTCTGCTTAATTTAATTAAGTTTACATCTCGGAATTAGTTCTGACTCTTCTATAGTCCATTTTTTATCGACTCTCCTATTACAAGATACTAATCCGGTTAATCGTATACATTTTCTGACTCCCGATAAATTTTTTAATCTTTAATTATAAAACTTAACTGTGTAATGTTTCGTAAATTTAGTAACAACGCACTTTAAAAATTCACGTGCACTCTTAGATTTTTTCTTTCGCGTAGCAGTTAATTATTTTCTAGTCAAAAACCGGAGCGTATTAAAAAAAAAAAAAAAATACAAATAACTCTCGCGAAAAAATAAAATACTCGTCCAGGCGTTGCAGCCGCAATAAAAAGGCCGAATGAAAAAAAAAACGGGAGATAGAGAGTGAGAGAGAGAGAGAGAGGGGAAGAGCAAAAGATAGAAAAAGAATAAATGTATATACATCTATACGTACCGTCCATTTTGAGGGCCGACGTTGCCGGTATCGAAGGTGGAACTGGCAGTGATGTCAGCGTCAAGAATCGCTCCCGTCGACATTCCCAGAGGGGAGGTGCATTGTGCTGGAACAAGAGAAGAAAAAAAGGTACGCTGATATAGTTGGTTCGGAGGATAAAAAAGTGAAAAAAGCAACAACAACACACATGTACCCGTTAATTAGTGGGGATGATTTTTTTTTTTTTTTTTTTTTTTTTTCGTATTCGAACGCTCGCGTGCCCGTTGTCTCTATCCTGCGAGTGATACGACTTCGTCACGCGTATACAATGTGTTTGTGTGTGAATGAGATTGATAATTTTTTTTTTTTTTTTTTTTTTTTTTTTCGTTTGCTGTGTGTGGAAGGTCTCGCTTTTTTATTTTTACATTTTAAGCAGACAAGTTGTGTATTTTGGGAGGAGAAATTGAATTGGCCAGGTGTAACAAAACGTGACGCTTTTCGCTCGTGAATAAAACGGAAACTTTGCGCGTGTTGTTGTTGTTTGATCAATCTTTGTGATTGGTATACACATTGTTAATTTTTTTAAATAACTAATTAAAATATTATAATATTATACACGTTATCCAAAGTACAAAAGGTTTTTTTTTATCAAGAAATAATTCATTTTAATGATTCTTACAAGAATTCCTTATGTAATTCAATTGTTCTATTTTATAGAACAACAGAATTTTTTAATTTTCTAGAACCATTGACCCAAATATAATTGACTAGAACTTGTAAACAATAATAATAGAAACACTTTAAAAAATAATTCGAATAAATAATTGAAATAAAATCAAGGTTGCGCAGTACAAAGATCAATTTTATTTGAATACCCATTGCATTTTGGCAATGCGCACCTATAAGACATTGCGTGATTTTCTCTGTTTCGAGATTCCACACTTTACACTTTCTCGAAATAGTCCAACCAACTGCGCTGATACTTTGAGCTTTCTTCTAATTAAATCAACATACGAAATGAGCTCACGGTACTGTAAACGACCAATAAATCTATGTATAACTGGCTGGGAAGACTCAATTAGCTTAAAATAATTTCGACGGAGGAACTAGTTCTACAGAATTTATTAAGTAACAGATCGCTGATCGTAGATAATCGGCTAATTTACTTATAATGCGAGACTTTTGTCATATTGGAATTCATAATGAATAGCATTTTAATAGCTTGAATTTTTTTACATATGTTTAATACATTACAAGCCGGAACATAAAAACTTATTTTTTGTTTTAATGAATATTAAAATATTTTTACGTTATGATGAATTGGCTTGTTGCTTTTTATGTTATTTCATCGACCTAATGAAAATTAATATACCGTAGAATTCATGAATTTTTAACGTTACTTGTGCCTTTTTCGTACAAGATTTTTTATTTATTCATCATGTAAATAATTAAAAATGTCTTTTTGAAAAAATAATACGAATGATCGATCGTTAAACATATATATGAAGGCGCGCATAATTATTCGTTGAAATTTACGAACACGTCAAAAAACATGATATTTTATATCGCAGCAGAAAAGAAGAAAGATTAAAAAGAATAAAAAATACGTCTGGGAAATTCTGATACACCTCGTGGTAACTCAATCTAATACGAGTAATCGCAGAACAGTCGAGAAATTATTCGTGCGATAATACGACGATTATTTAAAGCGCCCCTCTTTTCTTCTCAACCAAAAGAAAAAGGCCTCACGATAACCGCTACAACGACCACAAGTATACGAATGTATGTGTATATATATATATATATATTTAATGCGTACGTCTAGCCGACATCTCGCACTGCAAGAACAACAATAATCTGTTTCGTAAACTCCGCCATAATCCGACTGAAAATAATGGAACGGGCGCCGGGATAATTTTTCACACGAAACCCACACGCTTTTTTCTTACCGACTCACGTCTCGCGTGTGTGCGTGACGCCGGGTATACACGTATATATATATATATAAACTACATACACTACCGATATCAAGAAAATTACCGGGCTCTGATTAATGGCGCGCGTCGGTTGCTTTTCGTTATTCCACGTACCGTGCTCTCTTACCCCTCGGAGACGCGGACGGGCAAGACGCGTTTCTTTGCTCATATTTTTCGCCCTATCCTTGCGGCGCGTATATACTGCTAGGCATATATTTTTCAGCTTGTTTCACGCATCTCTGCCCCGCGAAACCTTACATTATACGCGATGGGGAGGGAAAAATTCGTAGTTTGTCTGTGTTTCTTGGTTTTTTTATTTCTTTTCTTTTTTCATAAAACCGCGAGGTTTTTGTTTGTTTATAAACATTGAATTGTATGCGTTAGTTAAAAACGAGGAATTATTTTACTTTACCCTAGAGAGTTTTAGAGTTTTATTACATAAGTCATCGAGTTTTGGAATTTATCGGACACCAATAATATGCGTCGAAAGTTTCTCGCTTCGTATTACAAATAATCCATGTATTCTCACATAGAAATAAAAAACAAAAATGAAAAAAATAATAAAAACATTGTGACTGCTTGATCCGGCAAGTTTTAGAACGTAAAAACCACCGTTTCGCGGTTTGTGAATTTTGCCGCGATTTTTGTTTTGTTTTACGTCGAGTGATGAAATTTTAAGCTTGCAAACTTTGTAACTTTAATACGGAAATATTTGCGGTCAAAATATTTACACAAACGCAGTATCAAAGGGTTGAAAAATCGTTTCGCGAAATAGTTTCGAATATTGCAATACTCCAAACTTTTGAAAAAAATTGAGAAATCTGCCGTTATTGAACAAACAAATAGTTTCGATATTAAAATTAATTTGTTTTTTTAAACGTAAAAGGTTGTTAATTCAATTCTACTATGATGATTATATCTTAAGTTTAACAAAATTAATTAATGCACACTTAAAAGGCATTCTTTTATCATAAAAATCAAATAATAAATCACAGTATTTAAAGATAGTTTTTTAAAACGTCAAAGTTTCTGTAAAAAATTATTCCTTTACCCGTGCATTAAAACTTTCTATTCTTCGTACTTTAAAACTTTGTTCACTATAATTCACGAAGATTAAAAGCTTTTAGATGTTTGAAAAAAACAATACTTTTAATAGATGATTTTTTAAAAGGGTTACGTAAAACGAATTCTTTGTCTGACTTATAATTTATTCGATAAAAAAAAAAAAAAAAAAAAAAAGATGAATATCTGATTCATAAGTAGAACATAAATAGAACATTCATAAAGAACATGTGTTCTTTCACGCATCTAATTATGTGAACTTTACAAAATTTCGTTATTATCAGATTATAAATCGACAGCAGATTGTAATAATTCAAATTTGTCTCATAAATTACGGAAATAGAAAAATTTTTTAAACGATAGCAGAAACACATTATGATACCGGCATAAACTAGCTACCGAAAAAAGAATAAAATTCCATACAGGAAGCCGTAGTTTACAAAGGATCTTTCATAATTCGATACGTATAACAGACACGTAAATGTTTAATAATAATTGTTCAGAAGCCGAAAATTCGATAAAGAAATAAATGATACCTCCACAAAAAAAAAGAAAAAAAAAAAACATTAAAAGCACACATCGAGCGTATGCAACCACCTCACACGGCTCGAAAGAGTGAGAAAAGCGAGTATTTAAGTAAATTTTTCTCCATGCGTGTGTACGTATATAACGTGAGGTACATCGGTGCAACACATGAATAATTCAGTCGAGCGGCATATGGATAAAAAAAGGCGGCCCAGTGTTATGTAAAAAGGCACACGAAGAGTATGCGAGAAAAAGAGAGACTCGGCTGCGCACAAAAAACAAAAATAACAATAAAACACATTTCGAAAGAGTTAACATATACGAGCACGTACACACATTCGTTCGCATTAGCTCCCGACTATTTTTTCTCACACGTATACGTGTGTGTGTATATATATATATATATATATATATATACACACGCGTCGTGTTAACTTTACGAGCATCGATTGGTCTCCGTGCACACGCACACGCGTGTGCGTTGCACAAGCTACTTCCGCTCTCCCGCCTTCACCCACGCGCCATTTGCAAAAGATGCACGTTCGTTACATACCTTCGCCATCTCTCCCGCCATCTCTCTTTGAATACTTCTTTTTTCTCGCTTATATTCCGGACTTCTATGAACTCCCCCCTCCTACTCCTCCTCTCTTCCAGCTCTTTCGAGTATGTGACTTGCTTTTAGGGGGAGAGGAATATATACTTGCCCAGACGCGCACGTGTGGTCGGGAGAAACTCTTTTATTTTTTCTTCTCTTTTTCTTTTCTTTTCTTTTCTATTTCCCTCCATTTTCCGAAAAATCAATTTTCTATTTTACTCTCGGTTTTCCTGCATTCTTCCTACCTTACTTCCTTTCATTCGAGTTTCTCGTCAAAAGACGGGTTTTACTACCGGCGTTGAATGAAAATCGTAAAAATGGCTGGTTGCACACTTTTATCAATGCGTTGTGCGATATACCGATTTGAAGTTATAGTAATTACCGGAGAATGAAAACTTGATAAATTTATTCTTTTATTAAAAAAAAAAAGAAATATTTCACTTTTACATATATTTAAAATAAATATTTTAAATTCGAACGATAAATACTAAATGAAACCATCACAGAAAAAGAGTATATAAATAATACATCATCGTTATCGTCTCGAGCTTTCACGCGATTACCCAATACCCGTAACAGCCACAATATTGAAAGAGTAACCCGCAAAGAAAAAAGAACTTGTCAAAGCAGAAGAACTACATTTTTCAAGCTCGCATAATGAATTCATCTCCAGCCGTCACGGTTAACTATCTTATTATATCCATGTTCTTTCCACATTTCATTCATTCAAAACAAGACTAAGGGACGTTCGACTAGTTTTCTTTTTTCACTTTGAAAACGACCGCTGCAGTTATATGGAAATAGCGAGAGCTAGTCGCTCAAAATTAAGAGCGACAACGCACCAAAAAGCAAAAAAAAATAAGGAAAGAAGTAAGAAGCGAGATTGTATATAGCGAGAGAAAAAAAGAGTATAGTCGCGTTCTACTCGCGTGCGGTTATCAATTTGACAGTGACGCGAGCTTATAGGAAGAAAGAGAGAGAGAGAGAGAGAGATAGAGAGAGAGAGAGAGAGAGAGAGAGAGATGAAGAGCATTCAATTTCCCTTCAGTAGAGAGAAATGGAAAAAAAGGCGAAAGAAGAGGATAAGAGAAAGAAGAGAAGAAGGGAGGAAAAAGAAGAGAGAAGCGCGCACACCCTTCCGTTCGGGGACTGTCACTGCCGGGAGAGTTATGGACGAGGAATGAGTGGCTGGGGCGGGCAAACATCGCATAACTTACCGTCTTTTCCCTCTCTCTATCTCCATCTCTCCACCTTCTTCGTCTTCTTTCACTACTACTTCTTCTTTTCCAGGATGTCTATAAATACGGGATCGAAGTCCCGGCAAAACTCCTCTCTCTCTTTCCCGTTTCCTTCGTCGGCGACTTGGATCCCTCTCTCTCTCTCTCTCTATCTCTCTCTCTTTCTCTTTTTCTCTCTCTTCTCTCCTTCCTTTCTTTTTGCGCGTGTATAACCGTTGGCGCGTACACGCGCGGACCGATACGCGTGGAACGGAATTAAGCGACAAGTGCGTCGAGTAACAAAGAGATTGCGGGAATTATGGAAGCGCTTGCTTGTACTTTATCTCTAAAGATGCACACGCGAAAATAGACGCTCGAAGGAAGGAGAAAGAAGAAGGTGAAAAATGCCGGACATGATAGAAATAATAGCACTGGACTAATGGTTAGCGTTCTCAACTGTTCTTATTGTGTTAACACTTGGTCTATGTATGACTTATTTAAATGCATTCTGTGTTTGCCTCAAACTCAATTGAATTGTAGAATTTGATCGTTGAAATCATAAACAAAAACTGTAATTTTACAGTTTAGTATTAGTTTAAAAAATACGATTTCTTAATCCATCGAAGTCAAATGGTGTAGTTATAATCAAATAGCTTTGCCCAAATTCAATACTCTTGGAATAAAAATCATCCAAGTTTAGTTCAAACATTCTCCTTTAACCGAACGTATATATTCGCGGTTCATTTATGGTTTCATTACCTACGTCTTCGCAGCAATTTCTGCGGTAACGAGGTGGAGAATTTCTCGGCGTGCACGGCAGTTACCAGAGATTTAAAGTTTTCCTTTTCCGTTTTTTTCTTTTATTCTTTTTCCTTTTTTTTTTTTCGTAAGTCGGTTTGCCACGATTAGAGACTCCTTTCTTCTTTCTTCTTCTCGTGACTTCCGATTGCATCGTTGGTGTAGAACAAAGAGAAGCCGCAGAGGGAGGATTACTTTTTATTACGATCACGAGTCGACTTTGAAGAAAAACTTTAGTTTTCTCAACTGCATCACCCGATTACCGATAACTGAGTTTGATTTTTAGTTTTTTTTTTTCTATTTTTTTTCCACGGCGTAGTGACATTAATACAATACTTTTGTATATGTGGATATATAGGTAGTATATTGCTTGTTATCAAAAGATGCGATTTTGGTTTTTAATATACGTTATATAAATTGGTTTTATTCTGAACTTGTAGAAATTAAAATCAAAACGCATTACAAAATTTTGATTCTGAGCATCAATTAAAATTAAAAAGAAAATGAAAAACAAGCAGAAAAACTGTTACATATTTCAATTTTCAATAAAAGAGGGATACTTCCTCCAGCGTTATCCTCATATATCCAAAACACGAAGAAACTATTTCGAGCGGGGCATTTCAATCTACGATCTCGTCCTCACACATATAAACATTTATACATATACCGTCTAGCAGAACCACAAAATCTCGGCTATCGATCAGTCGAGCTTGAACAACGTGCAATATCGCCGAGAGAGAACAGTAGCAGCAACAGCAGCAGCAGCAGCAGCCGTAGCTCGACTCGTTGGATAAAATCCGACGGTGTAATCAGGGCTCTGCTTTAAATTTTCATCGGGATAGGGGAAGAAGATTTTCCGGTCTAATTTCGCGGCTCCATTATTTGTTATGATCTCGGGATGATTATTATTAATGACCGATGTGGACGCGTTTCTGCTTTGTATTCTCTTCGTTGCTCAAATCTCTCTCTCTCTATCGTTCTGTAAGGGAAAACAACGACTACTTTTCTCCTCCCATCTTAATTTTCTTTTTGCCTCGTGCGTTGTTGTACGTACGCGGGTAGAGAAGCAGCGCGCAAAATGCAAATTAATTACATTCATTTCTACGGATTTTTCTCACACCAATGCTTTATATCGACTTGTACTCTGTTCTCCGACACTTTCATGCAGCCGTTCTCTCGCAGCCTACTGTTTTCAAATTCAATGACACAAAGGTTTTGATAATTATTTTCCTAGAAGATAAAATTAATGCTGGTTTTAGGCTTGTTTTGTTTTGAATTAATGTTTTTACGAGGCAGATGCGGCATGACTAAATAATTAATTTAATTTTTTTGAAATATTTTACGATTTTCTTATTTTTGTTTTTTTTTCAAATATCAATCTTTTTATATTGATTTTATTTAAAGAAATTTTAAGAAGAATTTCCAAATTTTTATTTAAAATTAAAATTTTAAAAGCTTCATGAATAATTTAATGAAAAAAATTCACTCGTTTTTAATACATCGTACATCTCGAAAACGATAAATCATTAAAATGTAAAAACAGCCGAAAAACCATAGCAAAAATTGTATTATTTCATACTTATTCATTCGTAATGTATCTTCCACCCATATAGAACGAGTCTTGCGCCGTTTCCATAATACTTCTTGCGCGCTGCATCTTCTCTCCCCGTTCATATTTCTCCACGTCGGGTTTTTGCCCCGCCGCAAAAAATATCGGTAGGGTCCGCCACGTCGGAGTGTATCGGAGTGTAAGTATAACGCGCCGGGCCTTATTAACGCGCGATATTAAAGCATAAATCGCAACTCGCTTAAGGATTAAGCCTCTCTGCCTCGAGTTTTCCCTCGTACTCATATTATCCTTCTCTCTGTATATACCTATCTCAGGAAGGTCTCTGACATAATTTCCTCTTAGGCAAAATCATTTCCGTTTTCGCGTAATTACGCGCGCGTTACTCTAACGGGACCGAGAAAGAGAGAAAGAGAGAAAGAGAGTGAGAGAGAGAGAGATAGAAAGAGAGGTAAAATAGGAGATAGAAAACCCGAAATTACTTAGTTGATTCTCGAACTGGAAGAAGAGAGAAAGAGGGATGAGGAGGGAGAAACGAGGAGAAGATGGCACATGGAAAAACAAGAGTAAAGTTTCTCTCTAGGCTTTGACAAATGATGTCTCTCTTTCTTTTTCTTTCTCTTAGTTTCCTTTTCTTCTTTGCTCTTTAAACTTTTTGCTATGTAACGTTCGAAAGTGGAAAGCATCTGCGTGATATAATTGCAGCGTTTACACGAGAGTTACAATTGAACTTTTTACTTCGGCCACTCGAGATATATTTAAGAGCTTCATTATGATTAATTGATGCTTCGAGACAATAGCTTATCTATGTTGCCTACCGTTAAATTTTCGTACATAAATTATACACGATAGAAACTAAATTTGCTTTGCGAAATTGCGAAAATAATAATTATTTGTTACGATTTATTGAAAAAGAAAAAAAAATGTTTTTAAAGGTATTCGTAAACGAAGAATTTCGCTACACAAAACGGGAAAACTTAAATTTGAATCATAAAAAGTGCATCGTAAGGAAAAAAATATTCCCATTTCAAGTCCATTTTCTTCTCTTTTTCATAAAGCAAGTATAAATTTTCGTTCACTCTTTCTTTCTCTCTCTTTCACACACACACACACATACACATCATGATAATATATGCACGTACTTTCCAAAAAACACGCGCACGGGACGGACAAAGAGGGAGAAGGAGGAGGAGAAGAATATACAGTACGTTATAACACTTAAAACTATCAATTCGTTCGGAAAAGTATGTTAGAGAGGACTTTCGCACAGGCCCATGAGGCAAAAGAAAGAAAGGACAGGAAAGGGACTCTTTCTCTTTCTCTATTTCTCTCTCTCTCTCTCTTGTAGTCGCGGCATCGAAAGTTTAAAGCGACTTAGTTATGGAGGGAAGAGGGAAACGCCCAAGTTTCTTACTTTTTATTTCCTTTTTTTCTCTCCGAGTTGCGCCGAAGTTTCACCCATACTGCTCGCGAACCTTTATTGATAAAGTGATTTTTTTTCCTTTTTTTTTAGAAGGGTGTAAAAAAAGAAAAAGAGAGAGAGAGAAAGAGAGAGAAAGAGTAGGATAAAGTTTTCGCACAAGTTGATTGGGGGATGAGCAACTTAAGGGGCCTTCTTCCCGTTATTTTTCTACCCCTCGTATTGAACGAGCAAATTTAGACATTCTCATCTATTTAATTCGAGTTTCGTTGCTTCTTGGAATCGGCTGAATTTCTAGTCTAGACTAGACTAGATTTTCGTTAATTTTATTATCTTTCTTTATCGACAACGATTATTTTTACCGTTTTGTTCGTACACTTTATTTGTAAATTTAAATACGTACGTTTTTAGTTTTTATAAATGATAACGTCAAGTGCAATTAAATTGAATATTTTTTCTAAACTACTTTCAAACCAGATATAATAATAAAATAAAAGAGATATATTTAACGATAATTCCAGTACTTTTCATTTAGTTTTCTCACTCCAAAAACGTCGTCAACTTTATTTGAAAACAATTCCATTTTTTTTTTTTTTTCTAACAACCTTACGTTACTTTGGTTAAGTTACTTTTTGAATGTTCGATAACAATGCACCGGACTGCAGTAATTAACGAAAAAAATTCAGTTGCGGCAAGCTTCGTATATACGGCAAAAGGATGAGAAAAAAAAGGCAAGACTCACTTCAGAAATGAAATTCCCCAAAAGCCCATACATGCGCCGCGCTCTCTTCTTTTTTTTTTTATTTTATTTTACGCGGTATGTATACACACGCGTGATGCGAAATTCTTCCCTTACTTCAATGCGGAGCTAGAGCAAGGGCCAAAAGCTCAAACGACGCCCCGCGGCATTGTTACCACGAGGGCGCGGGGAACGAACACTCGTGCGTGGAACCGGCGGAAGCATTTTCGCCTCTTTAAAGGCGAATAAACACGCGGCTACGGTTCATGTGTATGTGTGTATACGGAGAGGCGGAGAATTTCCCTGCGCTATACTTCAGACGTTTTTAAAGAATTAAAGGGATGTGGTGATATGCCGTCCGAGGAGTCGTACACGTAAAGACGAAGAATATTTTGTTATCGAACGGTATCTCAAACGTTAATGCCGATGTTTTTATATTATATTATGAAGTCTTGCAGAGTAAGCAGTAATTAACTTACGGTACAATATAAAGCGTAATTTTTATCTACTTAAAATATAAAATTGCTTTCTATCACGAAAAGTAGATTTATTTAAAAAGTAAAAATAAAACTTTCAAAGCATTAAGAATAGACTAAATTAGCCTCAGCTCACAAAAAAGAAATCTAAACTTGTTTAAAAATAATGTTAAAAGTAAAATGTCCTGGTAATAGAGCGCATCAAGTTACAAAAACAATACAATTATCCTTAAAATTATAAATTTTACCGAGTATACCCAAGTATAACCGAAAAATCCATACTCATCTCATATTCCAAAAACGAAACAGTGCCCGGAAGAAAAAAGTAACGAAAAAGTTCTAATTCCATCGCGTATAAGCATAACAAGCCACCGAACTTAAAAACTACACGCCAAGCCTTACGACTCCTCGCTAACGGGCTGCATATCCAAGAAAAAGGGTACGACATTAGGGGAAAGAGAATCGAGGGAGAATACTGTGTCTTACACACACACACACACACACACACACAGACACTGCCGCGCGTATTTAAGCGCCTGTGTACGTAATAAGCGTAGACGTCGAAACGGCGCCAGGACGGCTGGCGGAAGTAGTACTTTCACCCTGGCGGACGTAGCGAGCTTACGCCCCTTCGAGCCTTTCTGCATCGCGTACAACCCTCTTGTCTCTCTTTCTCTTTCTCTCGTGAACGATTCTCCGTTTCTTCTTTTACGCGCGGACGACACGTGTCTCCTGTTAGGCTCTCGTGCGTTAGCGAAGTACGAGTTACAAGGCGGATGAATCGGATTTCTACATTCTTTCTTTTTTTTTATTTTGTTTTGTTTTTATTCAATGCTGTACGGATTGTCAATTATTGCTTGATTGGAAAGGGTTGTTTTGCAAAGGGTTGATTGCCTTATAGGACGGAGTTTGGATTTCCGAGTGTTTTGTTTTGACAACTTGGACGAACTTTTGTTTAAACGTATAATTGTTCATTAAATTTTAACTCTTTCGAAAGTTAATTTTTTTTTTTTTTTTTTGTTTTTTTAAATTATTATAATTCTTTATAAAATAAAGTAAATATAAATGCATTCTAAAAAAAAAGGAATAAAAATTGGTTAACAACGAAACTAAAAAATCGTTATTTATCCTTATTTGATCTAAGGATTGAACTCTGTGCGAAGGCTTCTTAAGTGCAAGATTACAGGGCGACGGGATAAGCGAAGAAGCACGGCGGTCGAGCAACGCCCATGTATTTAAGTATGTTTGTTTTCGCGTCACGAGCATTACCGATTTTTCCACTATTCTCTACACGTATATACGTATACACGCGAGCGCACGTGACAGTCCCGTCCCTTTTTCGTAGCTCTTACGAAGAGCACGCGGGAGGAAATTGGATTTATGAAAACAAACGAAAGTCGATCGGAAGTGACAGGGCGAAAGTCGAAGGAAGGGCAAAAAAAGAGTGAGAGAGAGAGAGAGAGAGAAAGAGAGAGAGAAAAGACGCTGACAGACGTACCAAGAAAACGCCATCTCGATTATTGCACTTTTCGTGAGTTTCCTACTCTCGCACACATATGTGTGTACATATATGGATCAGCAGACAGCCAGTTATCACGGTATAACTCATAACCGGTGCGTCGGTGACGTTATCCATGATCCCTATCCATCGCGCGGATTGATGGATGTCAAGTCAAGCGCCAAGGGCGAAAAAGGGAAGGAGAGAGAGAGCGAGCGGTACTTTTTGCGTTTCGCGTACCGCTTGCAGACGCGATCTCCTTCTATCTCGAGTGAGAAAGCACTTCCTGTCGTTGTGGCTCTTAAAAGAGAGAGAGAGAGAGAGAGAGAGAGAGAGAGAGAGAGAAAGTTGAAGAAGCTGTATATTGGATACGACGTAGATGAAAAGCTTCGGGGTAAAGAAACTCAAAAGGAGTCGACGAGTAAATTTTTATCGGACGAAGCGCTTACGTTAAAGAATCGAGAGAGCAGCATACCACCCATTTTTTTTTTTTTTTTTTCGAGGCGAATAAAAAATTAGCGAATAATAACGCGACGTTTTCGAGCGGCGATCGATGAAAAATGAATTTTAAAAGGTGTAAGATATAATCGAGCGGAAGAAAAAAGAATAAAAGAATTCGAGGAACCACGCGAAATGCAAACCAGTCGTTCAACGGTGGTAAGTTGATGAACGAGGTAACGTAATGAGGTCGAGAAAGGAATGAGAAATGAGAAAACGATGATGGCGATGATAAACATCATGAGGGAGTTGAGAGGTGTATTTTATACGTGGATGCGCGGACCCTGTTTTTTTTTTTTTTCTTTTTTTTTCTTTTATTTTTAACATAAGCGAACGGCTAAGAGTAAAGCATCTAGTTAATTGGAATGACGAATAGTCGGTAGAAGGAAATTGGATGATACATAGGAGGTTAGATGAATCATTGGAGGTCTTGAAAATTACTATATAAATTTTAACTTCCTTCGAATTATTTTAAGCAAATTAGCAGCACTTTGCATTGATGAGAGAATTAAGTTTCTTATTTTTTAACGACTACTTTTTTTCTGCCGTAATTTTCTGGTTAATATGTTGTTACTTTATTCTTAGGATACTACATTAATTTATTTGTCGATTGATAAATTTATCGTACCTACAAGTAAAAGTTTTTATTTTTCTTTTTAATATTAACTGCTGAAAAACTTTTATAAAAAAGTTTGACTCAAACTTCGTTATACTATTTGTCAATATATAATAAGAAAAAAAAAAATCGAATAATGAACTTTTTCTTGTAACAATATATATGTATATATCCAATAAAAATTTTCGAACTCAAATAAAGTCCAATTCCTCCCTGAAAACCCATTAAACGGCATTCGTCCATCAAATCGATACACGGCCCCGTCACTCAAAACCCATCGTTTAATAATTAAAGTCGTCGGGAATTCCACTTAAAGTGCGCGCGAACCACGACCCAATAGGATAGACTAGTACGACAACAACGTTATGCACACACACACACACACACACACACACACACATATATATATATATACGTGCGCGCACACCACTGGGCTATCGAATCGAAGTCCACCTTTATTTGAGAACCTACAACTCGTACCTCGTCGCGGCCCATTAAGCTCACTTCTCTCCCTCCTCGTGTATATACATCGTTTCGATTCGCTGTCGTTCTAACTCTCTCTCTCTCTCTCACTTACTCTGACCCTTCTCCTCTTTACGTATACGCGTTCACGTAAACACACACGTACGCCTACACGAGTTAACCTTGCGAGAGAGTCGGGCGTTGCGCCTCGTTTTCCAATTATGCGACCGAAACCATTAAGGGCGCGAGCGAGCGCGCGCGCGCGCGCACACACACACATAAACGTCGGAATTATCGTTTCATTCCGGCGGCATCGCCGTATTAACATAACGACATCGTCCTCTTTCCTCTCCCCCTTCCCATCCTCTTTCTCGTCGATTAACAGGTTGTTTCGAACCTGTTGTCCTGTGCACGCGCACGCGTGAGTTATTTCACGAGCTTGTTTAAATTTTCGGGTAATTGTTTTTTTTTTTTTTATCGATGGGTGATGGCATTTTAACCGGGGAACATTGAAAGTACGAAAAGATATCGTTGGAAAAAAAAGAAGAAACGTTGAACGTTGAATCGTTCCGATATCGATAAAGTTTTGGCAATAGGAACTCTATTTGATACTAAAATTTCAAAATTACGGTATCATTTAAAATTTCCTTATGTAAGTATTGAAAAAGTAATAGAGTTTTGTTAAAATAGTAAATTAAAAAAATTACTAGAATTGTTGAATTTAATCTTCAAACAAAGGGACTCCAAACATGTTATATATTTTTATATTTACAAAACAATCACGCCATGTGTTTAAATTTAAAACGTATTTTAAATTCAGCGACAATTAGAAAGTAATCTACGTTAAAAAAAAGTGCATATATCTGCATAATGCGCACATACTTAATCGCTTGCACTATTTTTAAATGAAATAAATCACGATACCGATTAGATAATGAAAACGTTAGAATATATACGACTGTAATTTTTTCTAATTACAACGATAAAGAGTTAAAACTAGCGCGCGAAAAACATGTCTAACACAAAGTATAAATAAAAACTTTGTGCTTAATTTTATTTCAACGTGAATAAGCGTTTAATAACAGTTTCGTTATCGTTGATGGTTTATTTACGAACTATGTCAGATGAAAGCGCGATTAGCTTTTTTTTTCCTTTTTCGTAAATTAAAACGGCTGTGACGCGTTTCATGCGTAAATTTGAAAACCTTCCAAAGGGGAATACGAATTTGGACGCAGTATTCGACGTCCGATGTGTCGTTAAACAAATTAACCACGTATACCTCAAGGCTTCTAATTATTTTTAGGTTACACGATGAGGATGTTACGTGCGACTCGTTTTTTTTTTTTTTTTTTTTTTTTTTTTCGTTCTTACCTTTGTATTTTTTCAAAGAGCAATTCGCGAATGTATTTAGCAAACGAGCACGCTTTCTTTATTCTCGCTCACACGCGATGATATAATGCGCGCGTGCGCGATCGCTTTAATTAAATTACGTCGCAGCCGAGCCGAATGACGCACATATGTGTGCTCGAGTTATTGAATATGAAAATATTGTTTTAAATATAACGCTAAGTTTAATCTTGAAATTATGCATGGATCTAATGAATGCGAAATTTATCACGCTGACAAAGCTTATACTTTATTATTATTCATAAAATGCTTTTAATAAGAATAATGCTAGCGATATAAACTTCTTCGAAACTTTTAGAATAGAAATATTTTATTTATAGATGACTTAGTTTGCAAGCTCAGCTATTAAAATGCACCAATCAACGTTTACAAGTGTTATCACTATTTTAAAAAATTATTTAAACCATCGATGTTTAAACTTTATATCAAACGTTTGTACGTAGGATCTTTAAAAATGACAAAAATTTACTATATCCGCGCTATTGAATGTAAATTAATTTAACCTAAATTGTTCGAATGGCCTGGAAAATCAATTAATGTAATTAAATTTCGCATCCTTTGAAATGCACAAAAAAACAGGCACAATGGCCTCGAATTTTTCGTAACCGTATACAAAGATATTTCGGTAATCGTGAAAAAAAATACAATGCCAGCAACGACAAAAATCCAGAATAAAAAAAAAAAAAAAAAAAAAAAATCGGGGTGAAAGAAGAATCGAAATTCTCAAAGATCAAAGAAATTAATTGTCGCAGCAAAGAATTCCACTGGAAGAATTCACACGCGTTCGCGATTATTTATCGCCGAGCGAATATCTTCCCACCTCGTAAAACATAAGCGAGAGTCAAATTTATAAGCTCGCATAGATTGTAATGTGTTTTGTTTTACTCGCCGAGAGTACCACGAAGATGATGTGCTTACGTACACGAGACAGTCTTTTTGACGGCGCGTTCGCCCTCGTAAATACTGCTCTTGTTTGTTCTGCTCGCGCTGATGTGCGAAGCGTCGCGTGCATGAACTGCGGTGTATTTATAAAAATGATGTGCTATTTTAATTTGCAGCGGGAATTGCGTTTCGTTGTTTATTGAAAGGAGGGTGAAGTTTTTAATGGCTATAGCTTCTTCTGAATTGGAAATTATTGTTCACGGGAAACTTTAAAACATTTTATTTGTTAAAATAATAAATTTCGAACAATTAAGATTAAAAAGAAATTATAAGTCGTGATTAAATTGATGATAAATTTTATTCATATTCTTTATATTACATAAGTTATATTTTTAAATAAAATTTATTAAATATGAAGAATAACGATAAGATAGGATAACGCATCTTAGAATTTTTTAATTTTAACAGTTAAAATTTTTAACTTAAAATAAAATTTTTAAACATCAAACTAAAACGAAACTATATCTTCCCGTTCTCTATCTTTCCCCCGACAATCGCGACCCAATTAATTCTAATGGAAGATTCGAGTCTCGCGGTCGATTCTCGGAAGCGCGCGAACGCGATCGTCTCTTTCCAAGCGTTCGCGTGTATTCGCTCGCTCGCGCGCACACGGCTATCGAGTAGATAGAGCGAGGAGAGGAACGATATAGCCGATTATACGATTCCACCGTCGCTCGGTTGTGGCGCTACACACATCGAGGCTATTTCACCGCATATGTCACACACAACGTGCCAAGAGGGATAGTCGGGCTATCCTATACTCGATGGTACGAATCGACCGACGAGGAAATGGACGAATTGGAGGGGGGAAGAGGCTATTACCTATCGCCGGTTGTTATTGGGTAGAGAAGGAGGACGGCGGTGAAGTGTTTTGATGCGCGTTTTTGGTAGATTTAATCCTACACCGAGCGAAGTGAAAGCTTTGGGTTTTTTTTTTTTACGTTCGGAGGATTTTCTCTAATTTTTTTTTCATTTCGAGGTTACTTTTATTACTCTTGCGTTGGTGCAAGTTGTAAATAAATGATTAAAAAGTTTTTATAGAAATGTAAATATTAATTTCAATTTACACTAATTTATTGTTAGTTTTACTTGATAAACATTCATAAAACATTTAAAAATAATCTACAAGCATCGAAATGCAAATATCTACTATATATAATCAAAACTTTTCAAATTTTTTTCTCATCACCAGTAAAAATATCATCGTTCCGCTGAAAAATCACAACAAAAATACATCGTCAATCAATATGTACGCTGCACGCATCAACCGAAATCCCAGGCATCACCTTTGCTGCCTAAAATACACTCGGAGAGGCGTGAATCGGGCTTTCCCTCCCCTCTCGTCCCTTTGCCCTCTTTCTATCTCTCTCGCGGTCTCGCATACGGAACAACTACCTCTCTCTCTCTCTCTCTCTCTCTCTCTCTCTCGCGGTCTCGCATACGGAACAACTACCTATCTCTCTCTCTCTCTTTCTCTCTCTCTCTCTCGCGCGGTCTCGCGGTCTCGCATACGGAACAACTACCTCTCTCTCTCTCTCTCTCTCTTTCTTTTTCTCTCTCTCTCTCTTTCTCTCTCTCTTTCTCTTTCTCTTTCGAGGACGCAGCCGGTCGTGCAGTTAGAGGGAGGAGGTGCGCGCACACGCAAGAGACACCGCAATCCGGCCGAGGTACAACATGTTTATGTATCGTCGGCAACATTAACATCGCTATTTATGCAGGCTCTAACTGCTCCGATTTCCACCTCGCGCCCCTGAGGTTCGTTTTCTATATCTAGCTTTGTCCTTCTCCCTCCCCTCTCTACCTCTTTCTATTTAACCGCTGTTAGTTTAACCAATTGTTCTGGTAAATTTGAATTTTGTCTTTTTTCATTTTATTAACCTCATTGCATAAAATTATGATTTATCTATTTACGGTGCTATTCTGAAACGTATAAGTATAGATTTGTTTCGAATTGAATATATAATGTTTTTATTACTTATCGTGAAATTGCAAAGCGCTGTAAATTTGTATTTTAAATAAAATATTGAGGCTATTTTTAAATTTTAAAAATGAATTATTATTCCATACATTTATTTTAAATAAAATATCATAATTATTTATGTATTCTAAAAATAATTATTTCAAAACCATTATGATAATAATTATACTATTTTTAATGACTTGTTTATTTATATAAATTTAAATTATCAGCTTAATGAACTGTGACTTTCTTTCAGCAAGACTTGAATAAACATTGCTCAATATAAAACCTACTTTCCATGTTAATGATCGTAACGCGTGAAACTTACTAAGAGTTACGTTGCAAAAAATTTATAAATGATTGTTGCAACTTCATTTGAGGATAATTTTAAAGGATGACATCACAGTTCTTTGTTTCTTTGATCATTAAAGAGAAACAAAAATATTGATTTTCAAGGTTTTCATTTATTGAGATCTCTTTAATCAAATTTATGATGTATAAACTTATGTAATAATTTTGATAAAAACAAGGAAATGTTGATTCATTCAAATTCACTGTATACGAATCATAAATTAGTTATTAAAGTTTATTACTATTCATTAGCATTTAATATCATATCGAATTAATCCTTGAATACAAAATTACTTTGACCTAACTCGCTTAATAATCCCTTGAAAAAAAAAATCGATGAAAAGCTAATTATGTATAGTATGCACCTCCAGCAGAAAACTATACAACTATTCATTGTACGATAACTCGACAAAATCCGAAAGTCTGTCTCTCTCTCTCTCTCTCTCTCTCTCTCTCTCTCTCTCTCTCTCTCTCTCTCGTATTACAGTTTCTCGCACATCAGCAAGCTTCATCCTCGAACATAGAACCGAGCAGACGACCGCGAATTCGGCCCAACTTGAAGGGATAGAGTCTCGACTATATATTCACACACGGTTGTACTCGCTTACAACTTCTCTCTCCCTGTCTTTCTCTCTCTCTCTCTCTCTCTCTCTCTCTCTCTCTCTCTCTCTCTCTCTTTAGGTTCTGTCGAGGCAGACGTATACGCATTGGACGCGCACGAAGCGAAACCCTAACAACGAACAGGCGAACTGCAACCTCGGCACTTGCAAATCGTACGCGCTCTCGCGACGAGGCTCGCCTTTTTGCGGTTTCTCCACCGCGTGCGCGTATTTAGGGAAAGGAATTAGACGACTCGATATGTGTATGCATAAGTTTTGGACAATAAGCGATATACATGTATGTGTGAGCGTACAAGGTTGAGATTTTCATGGTCGAGTGACGTAAGAGGGATTTTGAGAGGGACTTTTTCTTTTGAATCGGCAATTTTTTTTTTTTTTTCGCGAACAAAGATCGGCCAGTTTTTCAGATTTATCTTGGTTGAGCATTGGAATGCTACGAGTTTTGAGTTACAGCGGTGTAACCACAAAAAGTAAAAGCTGTCGAAAGAAAATTCCTAGAAAGGTTTTTGGTTTGTGCGCGGTTATGGTTTTAACCGTGTTGAACGTTTTAATGCGATAAATTCGAATTATTTTATTTATTCGTGTGTAGAAAAATTTATAATTATAAATTATAAAGAATACATTGATAATCAAATCTAAATAATCAAGTAAAACATCAACTTTATACACTTGAGATAAAAACGTACTTAAACATTATTTTTGACCATGAGTCTATTATAGTGTATTATTATAAATATAAAGACAATTAAAAGAATTCTCTTATTTAGTAAACCACTTTTATGTTTTTGAGCATTTTGACGTACTAGTCACTACATTGGAAGTATTACTGAGCTTTTTTTCCTATTTTTTTTTTGCACATTTTTTGTATCTTGTACATGAGTATATATAAATAAATTATTGCAGAGCCTTAAAAACAAATTTAATTAATTATTGTAATTTTCATAATTTTATTCGCGTCTTAAAACGACTAGAAAATAATCGCAAAAAAATAACCGTGTCACCGCTAAAAATACTACTACCTATCCGCCGCAAATACAACTCACCAACCTAATGAAATCTTATAACATAGAAAAAAAAAGTTTCAGTGCATTCCATTGCAGTATCGCAACCGTTGACAGATCGGCAGAGTTCGAGCAGCCGCGTGTAAACTCGGTGCTGGTACATTTCAAGCTAAACATTTCCGCCGCGAAATTGCTTAGAATATTTCGTAGGCCCTTCCTTTCCGATTATCCCGTTGACTAACGCCGACGAGAGACGGATTTACTCGGCATGGGCGACGAGCGACTTGCGACGATGTGGAGAGAAGGAGAGAAACGAGTGGCTTTCGAAACCTTCTTCATACTGTACAACGTACGTACAAAAGCGTCCGCGACACGCCGCAGGCACGCGATGCGCGCGCGCACTTTACGCGCCATTCGGTTCGCGCGACGCGAGAAAAAACGCGAGGATATAAGGGATCGCGCGTCGAGAAGGAGGAAAGAGGATGGAAAGAATCAAAAGAGCGCGCACGTTGTAAAACGAGACATTTTCTAGATCATTAAATTTTCATTTTTTACGCGCGATTTTATTGCCTGATTTATGAGCCTTTAATTATTTTTCGAGCTATTAAATTTTTTAACGCGCATAAATTCCGCTCGCAATGTATATTATTTACGGTTAGCCAAAATTGAAATATTAAATGTTTATTTTATACTTCAAAATTATAAGAGTTGCAATGCTAACATATTTGAAATAAATTAGATTTTTAATTTAGATTTTTATTTTGATTTTCAGTTTTGTAAATTGCATCAGTCAAAAGTGTACTTATGGCTGTTACAATATGAGTCAATAATTTCATTATTAAACTTCATTGGAAGATCTAAAATCTATCGATTCGTTAAAACTTCGTTTATTAATCTTCTAAAGCATAAAGCATAAAAATCAACGGTGTAAAAAAGTAGCATATTTAATGTTCCGGAAAATCCGCAATAAACGAATTTAAAATTTTTTGTTAAAAGCCTTTTAGAAAAAAAAAAAAAAAAAAAAAAACGAGGGAGATAATGGATCTCGTCTGAATTTCTTTTCCATACTAAAATCTTTAATATAGGTCAATAGCTCGGATATAGTAACTACTGTGTCGGTACATCTGTTTTCGGCAAGCAAATCCTCACAATTTTAAGCTCGCGCCTCTCCTCGCCGCGCGCATTATCCGAGCGCTTTATTGAAGTTCCACTTGACGACTACTCGTCAAGGGACGAAAGAGGATCGACGAATATATATATATACATATATACGCACGCGCGAAAAAAAAAAAAGAACGCCCGCGGTCAACGACTTTCGTGCGGATTAGACGACAGGAACAAAAAAATACGAGAGAGAATAATAATGAAGAAAAAAAGGAGGAGAAAAAAAACGAAAAAATGGGGTCGACGACGAGTGAAGCTTAGCGCGTGTGTCCGCGCGACTGCATGTATATGTATACGTGAATTAATTCACGCGACGCAATGATGGCGCTTTTATGTATAAAAGCTCTACCCGCTGATGCCGTACCGAGAAATTTCCTGGAAACTCCGCGCGGCTGACCTATTTGATGTGTACGTTGGGTGTTTATTGTATCTAATGACGACTGCTCGCGCGCGGTTACTCGGCAAAACCGCGCGCCTGCTACATTTTTTTTTTTTTTTTTTTTTTTTGCTTTTACTTTTATTCACTTGCTTTTATTTTAATTTAAGTGTATAAGCGAGATATACGTCGCTGTATTTTTAGCTAACTGAAATGATTAAAGAATTAAAAGTGTCGGACTCGCGCTTTTTCTATTGTGATATTAACAAGCTTGTATGTTAACCTAATTTTTTGATAGGAAAAAATTCATTGTAAAAATAATAATATGGCCAAAATGAACTTATGCACGTTTTAAAATTTAAATACGACACATTATCAAGAAACAATGCTTCCTTTTCTTCTTAAAGAATACCGATAACATTTGATTATGTATTTATATCTTAATAAAAAATTTTATTTTGGCAAGAACAAAACTTTACGAAAATTTCATAAGTTCGTGCGCTTGAGAAATAGCCCGTGTCCTATATTTGACATTTTATTGATTCTCATATTAGTCTTGTCGAAATACTTGACCTCGCTCGCTATCCATTTGTGCACAGCGAAGTAGTTGCATCTGAATAGGTAAAAAAGATTATTTTTGGTATCGAACATTGCGAAATAATAAGCATTTTTTGTAAAATATTTCCGTTACACGTTTGCAAAAACAAGTTAAAAAAGCGTCAGACAAACAATAATGCTGTTTTTTATGCATTTTTTCACAATGTTAACTCCAATTGCTTAAAATGAGCAAAATTGAAATCAGCCATCAAAAGAGATTACATTCGGTCCTTTTAATCCCAGAAGTAATTTACCCTATTTAAGACAATGTCAGTGATAATTTCCTACATAAACAAAGAAAATCACTCGAACCATATCTGTCGACTCATCTCATCTCGAAATCTTGCCGCTTTCATAATTCTCGCCAAGTCGTTACTCTTTTATGTATGGATTTCGAACGAAGAGAAAAAAACTCAATAAAAAAGAAAGAACCGAGTGATGTACGCGCGCGAGCATATAGTCCTCGTAAAATATGTCGAGAAACGTAAAGAAACACCGCCAAAAATTTATTGAGCGTCGCTGTGTAACTTACGCAAACATCGATTGCCGCTATGATATTTTTTTTATTCGTTTTCCTTGTTGAGTATATATTTCTTTTCTGAATTAAAGAACTAAAGTGTAAAATCATTATGTGATTTATTCATCGCCAATTTTGGATTAGATTTCTATTTATACAAAAATTAAAATAACGTCGATTAGAAACTAAATTTGAAATATTTTCAAAATTTTTATTTAAAAACTAAAAAAAATTTTATTTGACCAAAAAAATAATGTTAAAATCCTGACGCAATTTCTATTAACCCGTTAAAAAAAAAAAATAACTTATCAATGTAGACAAAATTTTCCTATGCAATTTCCTTACAAACTTCATCATATTTAAATAACTTCGACGATAAAAACGTCCGACTAGCTCAATCCACACCCCAATTATCGTACCGCAAGTTCCCCAATCTTTTAAACATCCCTGATTCTCTAAAAACCATCGACGCGGTAGCGCTCATACAACGCCGAGAGCCTATATACTTAAAGCATCTTTGCGCGAGGAGAAAAGCGTTACGAGGAAAGATACTTTGGCAAACCGTCTATCGGCGTCTCCCCCTATTTACCTGGGCGCCTTATTCGCCGCGCGGTGTGTATATACATAAGTATACAGACGCGCGGAATCAATGGGCCGGAAGGAAAGAGGCAAAGCTTTAACTCCGACGCCGGCAAGTCGGCAGTGTCTTAACGACGTTTGCCCCGCTGTAAGAGAGAAAGAGAACGAGAGCGTGTTTTCGGCTCTTTTTCAGGGCGCGCGATTATCCCTCCTGAGTATAGAGCGCGAGAAGTTATGGCTATTTGCTTCCCCCCTCCCATCCTCCTACTTCGTGTCGTGACTCACGGCAATTAAATACGAGCCCCCCTCTCTCTCTCTCTCTTTCACTTTCTCTCTCTCACTCTCTCACTCTCTCACTCTCTTACTCTCTCACTCTCTCACTCTCTATCTATCTATCTTCTCCCTTTCGTTTTCTCAACGCAGGCGCGTTCCGCTTACGCGCCTTACGCGCGGAAAATTTACATAGAATAACGCGTAGAAGGTGCTTTAGCTATTGATAACAAAATGCGCTTTTGTTTTGCCCGTTTTTTGTATATATGTATCAACGCGTTGCGTGCCCCTTCGGATTTTCGATTAAGACGATACAGCGCTTTTAATGGGAAGATTGTGTTTTTGATGAAGATTTCCGGTATTTATTTGGCTTACTTGTTAAAAATTTATAAAATCATTTGATGATTTTGTTACTGTTTTCTTTTTACAGTATTGATAAATCTTACGTTTTGCATTTAATTTATCTTTTTAAGAAATTTTCCCAATAAAAAAGACTAAAATTTATTGGTATGAATAATGATTTTTATTGTAACATCATATTCAAATTTATATACTTAAATTTATATTATTCCGTCACCTTTAAAAGTTGATTCATTCATAGGTGGATTTTACAACTCGAATGTACAGCCTTTAAATGATTCTCAGAATTTTTCTCGGCCGCGATTCTGAGAATTCGTGCGACGACCTTGCCGTGCGCCAAAACACAATATTCGCGCACTCGTTTATAGTAAACATTTACTCATGCTAATACCTTCAATTTTTATGAATGGCTATTATATTCTTTGATTATTTCATTTCAAATTAATTACAAATTTATTATTGTGTAAATTTTTAAATAATTTTTTAATTGTTAATATAAACAATATTTCGCGAAAATCTTACGTATACATTATAAATAATTTAAAAAAAAGCATTAAATATTTTATTAAAAAACTAATTTATTGGAATTTTTTAAATATTTTTTAAATATCCAATTTAAAAAAAAAATCTTGAGAAGAACACGAACGTCTGACCTAATTCCTTTTAGTGTTAATTAAATATTCTTTAATTAAATTACGTGTAGACATTTCTAATTATTTTAACCTTTCTTTTTTTACAATTTAAGAATGTCTCAAAAATTTATAAAATTTACATGAAATATACTTAATTAATATTAATGTTTATTTATACTAAAAACTGCGAGAAGCCAGTTTCCAATAAAATTCGTAAACGGATTCAAATAAATATCCACCCCGTCTATTTGCCCCCTCCCCCTCCTACCCCAAAAAAAAAAGGTCCCGAGCCACACTCGAAAAATACCACCTAACAACCACTCAACATTTAACAAATTGTCGAATAACTCACGCGTAATTTCCTATAATCATCGCTCGCCGACTTTACACACATATACTCAATACAACGCGCGGATCGATAGTCAAACACCGTAACCATTTCTCTACGGTGTAACCCATAATCGAAAGAAACCCAAAACGAACCTCGAGGAGGAAAAAAAAAATATAATAAAAGGTGAACGCGCCTAAGGCGCCAAACGCATACGTCACGTACACGCATAACGTTACATCGCTCGCTCTAATAATCGTCGTCGTCTTGTCGGTACGAATCGATCATCCTTCGCGTATCGTGTGTACCAGACCGTTTAGATCTCAAAACGATCGTAATTCGCTTGACGCTTCTAAGAAAGCTTTCGCGTGATTATTCTCATTTTTTTTTTTTTTTTGCATCGGCTTTCTATCGCAAATTACTACATGTGAGAGTATACAATGAATATACTAGTACTCACGCTTACTATATACTGAAAAAATTATAAAAAAGAAAGGCAAACGCGTTTGGGAGTTTCTTCAGCAGCAATTAATTGGCGATTCGGTGATTAATTGGCAACTCCAGGATGTTCATTAGTAAAGATTTTTTAATCGAACGTACGATAATAAATAGAGAGTAACGAGACATATTGAGAAGTATGTTAATTTTTAATATCAACGGCTGTGTATTAATCGCAGCTAATATAATTAACGATTCATATTATCGCACGTAATTACCGTTACGTGTGATTAGAAACTTCAATAATACAAGCGAATAGAAGAAGCTAATTCGACCGGTATAAATTATGAAATTTTTACGACAAAATACCATCATTTAAATTAACTCATTAAATTAAAGTGCAAAACGATCTAGAGCTTCTGACACTTTTAAACTAATCTTGGTCTAGTCGGCATTAAATTCGGGCTTTTTCCCCATATGCGATTCCGACTCATTGCGAGATACGCGCGCGGAATCCAAATGATGAAACGAAGGTACGGAAAAGTTTGATAACGATTATCAAGCTTTCTAACTCAAACATAAAATATCCATTAAAGATATCTGGTATTCAACGATGTAATGAGTTTCTTTAATCATGCTCGATGCGCGAGCGTGCGCTTCCGTCGAGACCGTATGTACCATTCGCTGGATACCGGTGAGGATTGCTCGTTATCAATTTCCTTTGGGAATACTTAATAAATCTTTCGTACAAAGGAATTTATTAGTTTTCTCATGGAGTGGGTCGCCTTAAATCGTCGTAAAGTACCGATCGTTATTACGAAAACTGTTCGCGAGGATTGTATTTATACTCCGCTGTCTCAATCAGCATACTTTGTTGAATTAAATGATTAATTTACTCGAGGATTATTACACATGTTCGTAAAGATAACGCGAGATGATAATTATTTTGTAACTTATGTACATACAGTTATTTTGCAGGTGTGTGAATTTATTCTGCGTACAATTTCTCGTAATTTTTTTTAAACGCGTAAATTTCTGCGTGTTCTGTTATCGTATATTAAATTTTAGAAGTAACGCTACCCTTAAATCAAACGTCAAATTCGTAGAAAAGCAAATTTACGAAAAATTAAAGGCATATCTATTTCAGCGAAAGAAGAAAAAAAATACAATTTTGTATGATAGCTATTGTATGCGAATTACAAATATCATTCATGATTAATTTCAGGTTGATATCCAATTCCCCTAAAAACTTTCTCCACAATACGACTAGTTGCTCGCACACGTGAGCCGTGCCGCTTCAACACGCGAGTGTATTTCCAAAAAAAAAAGAAAGAAACAAAGAAAGGAAAAAAAGAGAAGCAGAGAGAAAACCCAATTTCGGAGCCTCACGTGAAGACGATGAATCACGGCATCTTTGCGCGAGCAAATTTTTATTCGGTTCCGGTTCTTCTTCCTACCCTCTTATTTCTTGCACGCTCCTCCGCGTTTCTTAGCGTAATTGGGTGTCGGTTATTATGACAGGTAAACGAGAACCGTCTCAAGAGCTTCGAAAAAAACACAGAGGAAAGGAGGGGATAAGAAAGAAAATAAGCGCGTGTGCGTGAAGCGAACGAAAAAAAGGACAAAAAAAGAAAAAGAAAAGGTGAAAGGAGGCGTTAACGAGATCCTTCACGCTCGATCTCGAAGCGCGGATTATCGTATAATATAAGAGGCGAGAAGATGGTTTAAGATGTTGTATAATCTACTCACATAGGTCTATGGCGTTGGCGAACTGCTGGATTAGGGCGCACACGAGGAGTAGACGACCCGTTGTTTGCAGGTTATCCATGCTGCTGCTGCTGCTTCTAGAACGGTAGCCGGTAATCATCGAACTCTCATAACCGCCTCTGAAAAATAAAATTCAAGACGTTGATTAAGAAGAGCATTTGATCCTTTAAATTTCATTTCGCTTATTTTGCGAGTCGTTGCTGCGTTCGTTAATCTCGCAATCGTTTGTGCGTATGGGTTTGGATGGTGTAATATATTCTGATGTAGAAATTGAATTAGATTAATAGATGGGGTGAAATTAATTTTCTATATTCCTTTGTTCCTTTTGTCAGGTTTTTCGGCTTGAGAAAGAATTGAAATTGGATAATGTAAGTTGATTGTATACGTCTTGCTCATAGCAAAATTTATGTGTCATTATTAAATAAAATATTTTAATAATAATGCTTTTGATAGTATTTTATTAATTCAGAACTTTTAATGAATCAATATTGCTTATTCCCTTTTAAAACCATAATATTAGACTTTCAAAAGAATAGAAATTTATTATGCGGTAAAATTTTATATTTTTGTTCAAAAAATTCATCATGCATAATGCAAAAAAATGGTAGTTATAAAATTTGAATATCAAAATTTCATAAGACCGCAAACAAACAAAATTCAGGAGAATTTTTAGAAGGAAAAATTGTGAATCTCTCAATTTATAAGTTTTCAATAGCACGCGATCGCGAATTCTCGACTGGATAATCAACGTTCTAACCTACAAAAATCTTCTTCCTCTTTCCACCACATGAAAAAGCATTCATAAATCCGCAATATCAAAAAGTTCCGAACATTTCTAGTCCATTTCCTAGCCGGCACTTCGATAATTTTCAAGCTCCACTAAAGTTGCACGGAAAAGAAAAGAGGGCCAAAAGTAGAGAGAGAAAAGAAGAAAGTGAGAGAAAGAGAACGAAGAAAACAAAACCCTAGGAACGGTGAAAAGAAAAACGAGCGGCAAAAGTCAGAGGCAGCGGCGAAAAGAGGATTTTCACTCTGGACGTTTCAAGCTTTTGGAGGGGTTACCGCTTGCTTTTCTCCTGTACGCGCGTGCATTTTGAGAATGAAAAAAAATAAAAAAATAAAAAAAAAATAAATAAAAAGAAAAGAACGAGGGAAAGAGGTATAGAGCTAGACTGAAATGGCGCGCGGTGGGAAGGACTGATAGATGCGACCAGCCTCCGTTTTCCATCTGTCTTTTTTGACCCTCGGTTCTACGTACGTTGCCTGTATATATATATATATATATATATATATATATATATATATATATATATATATATATATATATATATATATATATGTACATGCGCACTCTCTCGCCAACGGGCTAACGGACAAAGGATCGCATTCACGGCTCCTGGCGTGGCTATTACGCGTCATTATCGAGATTAAGATCGGTCGTTCTGGAACGAACGTTTCAGACAACGACGACGACGACGTTGTATCGACTTTTCTATATATGTATGTCTGTATATACAAGGTAAGTTTTTTAGTCGTCCTACGTGGAATTCTGTAATTTAAGGATGCAGATTTACGCACGCGCACGAGTCGAGATAAGAGAGTGAAGAATGCGAATTCTCGCTTAATGTGCGGGAATTTCGAAAACGTTTTCTTTCTTTTTTTTTCAACTTTGCAAAGTCGATGCGTTATATGTTAATCCGATAGAAGTAATCACAATTTTTAATTATATCTTAATGCGATTATAAAATTTTTTTTATATACTAAGTTAAAATTTGTCTTTTTAACAAAAATTTAAATAATTTAACAAAAATCTAATAAAGCATTACATTGAAATATGAATAACTTTGAAAAATAAGGGTAAAAAAATTCAATTTTAGAATTAAATACAAACTTTTAAGCTCACATTAATTTAAACTATGAAAAGATTTAAGAAAAAAAAAAAAAAATTTAATGCTCGTACATTTAATCGAAATAAAAACTTTTAACGCGAAAACTTTTGCCTTGGAATGTACAAAAAAGTATTTCGACCTTAAAGAAGCAACTGTATATAAAAGCTCTCGGTAAGACACTCGGTACTTTCGAGATCGAGTGAGCGGAGAAGCAGCTTCATGCTCGCAGCACAGCATCGGTGGCAGTAGCAGCGACGGTAGCAACGTCATCGAGGCGGGAAAAGAAAATAACCGCGAGCGACGTCGGCCGGAAAAAGCGCGGCGTTTTCCCTTTCTCTCCATTCATCTTTTCTTCTCTTCCTCTTTTTCCCTTAAAGAATAGTCCAAACAGAGGCGAAGGAAAAACGGTTGGGTAGGCGGTAAAAATAGAGAAAAAAATTAGAATTGAAAAGAAAAAGAAAAAAAATGAGCGAGTTGTCTCGTCGTCGTCGTTGTCGCAATTTTTGGCTAATTAACGTAGTACGAGAGGAAGAGAAGGAGAGAAAGAGAAAGAGAAAGAGAGAAAAAGTCTCGACATCTCGTTCTCTTTGACTAGCGAACTCACCAAGCATATACACACCGGTTCGTCCCCGATGCTTATCCGCTGAGTCGGTGGGAACTCAGTGCGCGCACCGCGAGCTGACTCGACGTCGGATAAGCGAGCGCGCCCTGGCTTCTCTTTCTCTCTCATTATTTTGCGCGCTTCCCCATCTATTTCGAAAGACTCGCTCTTCCCTCCCCCTCTCTCTCTCTCTCTCTCTCTCTCTCTCTCTCGCTCTCTCTCTCCTCCCCTGCTGCTACTACAGCAACCTCCTGCCTTCTTTCTTCGTCTGCACCTATGTTACTCTCTCTCTCTCTCTCTCTTTCTCTCTCTCTCACACACTCACTTCCTGTCTCTCTCTCTCACTCTCGATTATGCAGTTTCTTGAGTAGTTTCATATTTCTAGGTGTTCACTTTTAATGGGAACTCGGAAAACTGGAAGTTAATATGCAAAATTATATTTTTAATTCAAATTTTTTATAGTTTGTCGCTTATTATTAATATTTCTAATCATCTCACATAAATTCCATCCAAATTTTTTACATTCGAATCAAGACTGAGTTAAATCAAACGTTAACACGTGAATTTTAACCGATAGATATGCAAATAAAGTCCTGTGCGACTAGACTTCCGCGGTAACTACATCGAAAATATTCACAAGTAGTCCTAAAACATAAACGGCGACGTAATACTTTGGCAATAATCTTTTATTATATAATTAATCGTAAATGGTTAAATTCAAATGTATTACATAAATAGCAGAGTTTAAAATAACTCAAGAAAGAAAATCAGAGAGCGAGATTCGTAAAACGTTTCTTTTTTTCCATTCTCGTCTACCTTTTCTTCTCCCAAGCACTAAACCTCTCGACAAGTTTCTTTCGTCCCATCCTTTTAAAAGGGAGACGGCCGAGACGGTAGCGGCAGCGAAGCGAGAAACAAGGCACAATAAGCGCGAGATGCATTACCCATGACACAAGCCGACCAACCGTCGCGTCGTCGTAGCAATCGTAAAGCAATCTTCGCGCAAAACCGAATCGCGAATTTCCCCGAATACAACCGAGAGAAAGAGAGAAAAAAAATCAAAGGTTCGCGTACTTTCCCTCGCGCGTGCATTCGCGAGATAAGGCAAAAATGAGAGTAAGAAGTTCGTAAGAGAAATAAAAAGAGAGAGAAAGTCGTTACGCGCGGCTGCGAGGTTTACTCCTTTTCGGTTGCGCGTACGCGCAATCTTTTTCTCTTCTTCTTTGTTTTTTTTTTTTTTTTTTTGCAACTTTTTAATCGAGAGATAAAAGCACTTGCTTGTTAGCGACTTTATGGGCTCGCACGGTCTGATTTACGCACGCGTACCGTGAATGCATACGCATACGCATACGTATACACATATGTATATGTATATGTCATCGCGGTATTTGTACGCGCGTTGCATACGCCAACTGCTCCGCTTCTTAATCGAGAATGCTTATATATTTATAATTAATGACGTTATGTATTAACGCGAAATCGAGTTAAAAAGTATAACGCCGCGCGTGTGAGGTTTATTTACTTCGCGTCGTTTGAAAGTATCGACGCACGATATTCTTTTTTCTGTGCAGCTGCCTATATCCAATTTCATTGCGTATGTATGTGCGTGCGTATGAATCAAATATTTATTATGATTCGCTGTCGTCGACTTTTTAATACATTTCAACGGGTGATAATGAGATTTATTAAATTTTAATTGAATTTGTTTTTGGCATGTATATGTTTTATAGACTGTATCTCATTAAAAATTATTAAAATTTATGACTGATTTAATTTTAATAATCTTCCGTGATTTTAAAAAACAATAAAAAGATTTTAATGATAAATTATAACAGATAAAAATCTAGATTATCAATTTTACTTTAAAATTAAAAATTAACAAGAATTTAAAGTCTCATAATTTTTAAAAACATCAAGTAAAACTTTAGTGTACATTGAAAAACAAGAGAATTTCAATATGTAATTAATCTATTTTTTTAAGTCAAAAATCGCTACTTTTCATAAAAAACAAGTGATACTTGAAAAACAATTTAAAGCTCGATATTTAATTTTGTTAAGTGAGAATCGTTTTGATATAAATATAAGTCACAAAACTTATGTGTATGAAACTCCGTATCTTTTCCTGACTATGTACAACTGAAATAGTTTATTTGTTTTGAGAGGCAAGAACTTTTTTTCACCGTGTAAGATTAAATTTAAGAATTTGCGCGAGTTTTTAGTAAATCATGTAACACAATGCATCAGTATTTGCTTACGAGTGAGAACATTTTGTTGGATTTTTTATTATACGACTCGGAACCGAATTTTATTTTCAAAAAAATCAGAGCAAAAAGAAAACAAAAGTTTTCGCGCGGAACTTCGTGCTTTTGATAAAGTTTTACACTTTGATATTTTTATCATTCGTTTCTACCATGTAATATACATGTAATATTAAACTTTCTTTCCTTCTGAAAATAAAAAATTTATCCTTAACAAAATGACAAAATACATACGACGCTGGTTTTAGTAAAACAAATAAAAAAAAAAAAAAAACGAAAAAAAAACTAAAAATGCGTTCGTTATTCCAAACTGCAGAAACTAGAAGTGATTTTTCTCGAGATAACAAGCAATCATGTAAAACGTGCGCCGACGAGTCAACCGTACGTACTCACTCGTTTCCGAAAACTTTAAAGCTCACAAACGGAAAACGCAAACTAAGCAGCTTTTCCTTCGCGTATTTATATACGTTTATCAGCAGAAACACGCACTTGCGCTTTAATTACAAAGAAAAAAAAGTAGCGTTTGGTTAGTTCTTGCCACTCGCTACGGTATATCTTTTTATTTCGGAACATTTAAGCTCGAAAAACAAACTATATCGTTTCTTTTTATCAGCACAATTACGATTAATTTTCGAATCCACACGTGGCTCCTCGATAAAACTGGACGCGAAAGTTAGCAATCGTTGGTGATAATATAAATATACCGGGATAATTATTACGAAAGGCGCAGGTGGCATCGTAAATTATTTCGTTCGCGAGACGATCGTAAAAAGTTTTCGTCCAAGTGAAAAGAGACAGAAAGTAAAATAAGTGAAATTATAGCCGTTAAATAAAGACGGGAAATCGAGCGATATTCTGATATTTGTTTATCGACCAATTAAGAGGCACTTCTTTTTAATTATTGAAAGTTGATTGTAAGTTATGTATACCTATCGATGTATATAAATTTTGAACACCTTACCGTTACGAAACGAGACATCCTTGGTTCGCTGAATATGAACCAAATTGAATTTAGAATACAAAGTCAATTTACAAATTGCACTTAATTTTAAAACTATCAAAGAACATTTAAAAATTTTTCAGCTCAATATTTGTTATTCGGAAAAATGTGTATAACTTAATTTTATTTCAAAATGATTGAAAAAAAAAAGTAGAACCACAACTTATTTATAAAAGACATTGATATATAATAATTATTTAATTATTTAGCTACATGCACTTAACTTGGAAATAAGAATGTTACAATTCTCAATTACACTACCAAAAGCTTGTAACGAATCTCTTAATGCATATTCATATTCAAAGTAGCAAAAGTAAAAATATAAATTACAAAGATTCGTATCAAAAGAATTCACGAAGGCTATTCCTCAGAAAGACAGTAAGAAAGAGAGAGGGAGAGAGAAAGAGAGAAAAAAGAGAACATCACAAGAGGCATAAATCAATCTATTTCTCTGCCAACTAAAACACGAAGCCAAAGAAGCTTATCAAAAATCAGTCAACCCCAAGAAAAAGATCGAAAGAAAGAAAAAAAAATGAAGAATAAATATAAAAATCAAAAAAAGTACAGGCAGGATAGCCTTTCATACCTGCTCTAAGGCTAATTTGCTACTAGCTGATATTATCGGACTTCCTCGCGAACCTGTACACGCACGCGCGCGTGCGAGTTCTTACGCGTACCTATACATGTATACATATAATATAAACCGAAAAACAAGCATTTAAATGCGTAAATACCATCAACACAAGCTTGCTTGTAAGTAAAAGTACGCATGCGCGTAAGCGTGTACGTATATTTTTAAAGCTTTTCTCTCTCTCTCTCTCTCTCTCTCTCTCTGTCTCTCTCTCTCTCTTACTCTTTCGTACACATACTGTATGTGTATATGTATATATCGTAGCAGGACGATGTATCTCTTCACGCGCACGCGTACACTAGCTCGTGAGAAAAAGAAGAGGTTCGCCGACTAATTACCGAGTGAGCGAAGCAACTCGGAGACTACCGGCGTCGAGACTATCCCGCTGAGACTTGATTCTTATCTTTCGGTTGAGAAGAGAAAAACTATATACGTATAAGTGGAAGAGTTTCGTTATCCGTCGAGTCGCTACGCGCGCAGGAGCTGAAAAGAAGAAGAGTAATGAAAAATATGTACGTTGGGAGGAAGAGAGAGAGAGAGAGAGAATACGCATTCATATACGGTTAAATTAAGGCGGTACACGCACGAGTCCATAAGTTTCGGAATTCTTATGAAAGCTACGGTTTGTTTTCGTTCATAGAACCTGCGAGTTTAAGGTTTTTTTTGGTTCCGAGAAATCGCGTGAATGGATTTATTGATGCTTATTTAATTGGGGACTACGAATTTATAGTTTACGTCTTAATTTTACACGGTGGCTTACACTCGCTCGTGTGCTTCATGTTTTTTTCATTTTATTTTTTATTACCTACGTACACGCAGCCGTAGTTTGGTAATTTCGATCACGAATCGAGATTGCGAGTTGTGAGGAAGTGAGGAAAAAAAACAGTAAATGAGAATAATCGATCGATAAAGCATCGCGATAATTTAACGCATCTCGATAAGTCGATTTCACATTTTTTTTTAACATCAATTGTGGTTTTATAAAAATAATAAACCAAGCATAACCCGCGCGTCATTTCTTAACAGTCTTGACAGAATTTTCGAGTATGTTACCAAAATTAATGAAAACAGCAGCCGAGACGAGTTATCTAAATTAGAATGAATTTCTCTCTCTCTCTCTCTCTCTCTCTCTCTTGACATGATGGAATATATACACTCGGTTTTAGAGTAGCAGTTTCGTGTGTATATATATATATACATGTACACATAAAGAGAAAGAAGCGAGACAGCACGCGATTTCCGCGCGGGGCGAGTTATAAATTAAGTTCGCTTTCTAAACGAGCGGAGGGATGCGCTTTGGTAACGTGAGCAGAGTCCGGGGAACGTTTCAAAGGCGCGAGCAAAAGAGAAAGATAGCGAGAGAGAGAGAGAGAGAGAGAGAGAAAGAGATGGAGATAGAGAGAGGGTATACATCGCGGAGAGAGAAAGAGAGAAAGAGAGAGAATTTTGGCTTCATAATTTATTTCGGAAATTTAAACGGGTTATTTTGCATTTTGTGCGCGGCCGCGCGCGTTCGCGTTGAAGAGAAAGATCGAGATAAAAAGAGTGCGCAGCGGCACACTCGGGATGCGCGCGCGCGCTGTGTTGCAATTTCGCTCGGGATGAAGTTTCAAAGGAATGCCTTCAATGTTAATATGTGAAATAGAATTATATTACCTGGTTGGCGTATTTGTACGTGTGTATGTGTGTCGTTTATTTTCTCTCTATCTCGCCGTAGTATTGTGGCCCGCGAATGGATAATTTATATGAGATAAAACGTTCTCTCGGTTTGTTTTGACCGCCACGAGAGGATAAATTAATCTGTTTGGTAGATTTAAAATACATTTGTCTTTGCATTTGGATTACGGTTTGTAATAACTTTTGGAATTAAAAGACTTTTCTAAAATTTGCTAAACCATTTCATTTTTTAACAATTTTGGGTACGTGAATACATCATTAATTCGTGAATGAAAGAGTTATCTTAATTCTATGTTCGTCGATTGTATTAACATCGCTTAAAATTTCAATTAACGAAAGTTTATTATGGTTATTTTACGCAAAATTTTTTACAATTACGTTAAAAACATTTTAAAAAATGAAAGATCGTTCACCTAAATTTTACGCTTTTAAGTTATGATGCACCGATAAAATATTTTTATTGCAATCTCCAATCTCGAATAAATCAACCATGCGAGTTTATTTTTGAGTACGTAAGTACTTAAGACGCTCTATCTCTATTGAAAAAAAAAAATAGAAGCGCGCCCGTCTTCCTTCACAGACCCCGGCGACAACATACTCCGATATACTCTAAGCAGACGATCGTTGCTAGCGAAGACATATTTCTTCGTCATTTTTTTTTTTTCTTTTTTCTCAAAAACTCTCAACGAATTAAACCATTTTCCAGTCACCGAATATAAACGATACGGCATCATGCAAACCCTTACACATCCTTCCCTCTTCCCGTGAGAGAGCGAGAGGTACGACTCGAACATCGTTTTTGAGCACCGGGGCGAATTACAACTGCCCAAACATCACGTGCACACGCGTGCGCGTGTAAAACCACGCGCGCACACTCTCGCGAATTCTCTCCCTCGCTCGTTCTCTTACGCTCTCTCTCTCTCTCTATCGCTTTCTCTCTCTATTGCTGCCTGGCCGAGAGGGTGAGCTATAACTCATACCGAAATATTCGCCTACATTCTACGAGTACAAGTATAGTAGTCGCGCGGGGTTATATACACTTACACGCGTATAAGTATAGATATAACGTTGGAAAGGAGCGGGAGGTAACTTTATTCGAGGCCTCGCCGGGGAGACGTGCAATATGCACGCGATGCACGCGAACGCCCGGGAAGGTTCTTCGTTTGTATATCCTCCTGCTATATATACATAAATATATACATGCATGCATATATACATATAAGCTCTCGTGTTTGCGAGCGAGGAACGACGACGAACTTTTGAGATTATGCGTGTATAAGCGAGCTTACGTGTAAGTATATTCGAACACAAGCATCGAAAGAGAATAGGATAAGGTCGAAGCGAGTTTTCAAGAGTATGCGGATTAATAGTCACTGTGTGTGTGTTGTCGGATTGTTCCAGATGCACCATATAGTTTCAAAAAATTCCTGGTTCATTACAATTTTATTTTCAATGCATCTTTGTCGGTATTTCAAATTTTCAAAATACAGATCTATTTAAACTGATACAGATCGAAATTTAAACTGTAAAATTAATTGAATTACTAAGTATTAAAAGTTTAGTATATTGCTTTCAATTAAAACGTAATTATCTTTTAAACATTTAAAGTGTAGCATCGGATAAAATTAATATCGAATAACATAATTTATTTCAATGCATACCGATATACAGACACGCGCAACGATATCACTAGACTCGTGAAAACAATAACCATTTCAACGTGAAAATTCCATAAAAGCCAAAACATAAATAATACCGTTTTATCGCACCGAAAAAGATTTTGCGATTTTACCTTTAATATATGTAAGTGTTTCACGAGCCGCCATTGATTCCAAGGTATCCAGGGGTTCGAGAATCTATATATATATATATATACACATAAATTTCAGATATATTCGATCAGATAGCTTACCTTACGAAATCTAAATGAGTCACGTTTTATTCGTTTTGAAAACGTACATAAAGTCCATAATTTTAAATTTACGTTCGAAAATATTTCAACTTTACATGTGGGGCTGTGTCATCAAGATAAGTCATTAATCACTTTTTCATTTCTTCTTTCCGATAACGAGAAATTTTATTATAAAAAAATACGCTAAAAGTTATCACGTAATTATAATGTAAGCAATTGAAAAATCTTCTGAATTGTGTGAGTCTGTGCATTAAATATTTAAGTAATACAATATTTTTAATAACTTTTTTTTGAATAATATAGCTTTAATAATAAACTTGACATCGAATGACAAGCAATATATACGATGAAGTATCAGAAAAATTTTCTAGGCTTAAGGTCGATTTATTATTTTCTAGAAAATTTGATACATTTCCTTTTATATATTTATGATTGTAACACTCCTTTTTATAAAATGTTTAATTAATGCGAAACAATTGAATCAACATTTCCATAATAATTCATTATAATCTATAATTCAATAAATGCAATACAGATATAAAATAATATTCATCGAAATGCCTGTATTCTCCTCAGAGTTATTATTTTTTTCAATTATCAATCCGATTTTATAAATCATGCGTAACGAAAGGCTTAATTTTTGGTTATCCAACTTTGTGCGTATTCGACTGCACACATCTGCACGATTTAGCAAATCAACCGAGGCGTAAGCAATCGCAAATTAGCTTCGTATGAAAAAAAAAAAAAAAAAAAAAAATGAAGGGTGGCACATTAATCTAAACACAATCAGCAGATAATTTGTATAGACAGCGGTAGAACGAAGAAGATGAAGCGCAGCGAATGGAAAAGATGAGCTCGGTAAGAGAGTCGGACAAGAAACGCAAATTATAGGCTCGTGCGCGAAAAGAAAAAGGGAGAAAAGAACGAGCCGATATCAAAGACGAATCGACGAAGAATTAGAGAAGGAAGAAAACTAGCTCGCGCCGGGCAGTTGAAGAAGAAACGAGCGAAGAAGAAGAGAAAGAAGGAGGATAGAGAGAAAAATACAACGGCACGTATATTTAAGCAAGAGATAGAAAGAGACAGAGAGAAGAGAAGAGTCGAAGGCACTTTGGAAAGGAAGGTATAAAGAGGGCAAAACGAGGGGGACAGAGTAAAACAGAGTGAGAGAAAGAGGGAAAGAAGCTAGGCCGTGTAGCCAAGCCATGAATTATGCAGTTTGCTCGGGGCTAGGTTCTTATACCAGTAGGGAAAGAGAGCGAGAAAGGGAGGCAAGTGAATAAGAGAGAGAGAGAGAAAGAGAGAAAAAGAGCCCAAGAGAAAAAAGAGGGGAGACAAGAGAAAGAGATTTCAGTCGTAGTTTATAGAGAGAAAGAGTGAGAAAAGGAGAGCAAGTGCGCGGAGTTAAAGGTTGAGACACGCGTTTGGCTAGCGGTAGCGCGAGACAAAACGATTTCGTCGTAACTCCGTGTAATTAAAATAATTTTTTCGTTTTTTACTGATATGAAAAAATTGTTTTACAAATAGTGCTTCAGAATTTTTTGATAAATTACGTTGAAAAAAAAAAATCTTAAAATAATAATTTTTCGTTTAATAATTACGTCGACGTTAGTATGCGAGTTTATTCATTATATAGTCAAGAGCCACGTGATAACATTTTATTTTCAATTTACTTTGCTCGCTATACTACAAAAGCCCAATCTATAATACCTGTAATTTCAGTTACCCATTTCATCATCGGTCGTGATACCAAACATCTCTTTTTTATTCGACTTCGTGGCGCTTTTCCAGAAAGCAAAATCACGATACATCGATTGAAATTTCCATATCGTCACGTGTTGGTCGTCCCAGTTATGTCACATACATATATAGATCTTTCGAGAAGGCGAGTTGCATCGCGTATGCGCGCGTGTTCTCACTCTCGCCTTCGATGTAGCTTTACTCGTTGCATCACTAAATCGGAATATTTCTTTGTGTACACATAACGATTGTGTTTACGTTTTCGGTGTAGTATTTTTGGCTCGTGCCAGTGTGAATCTTGAATGCAATGCAAGCGAAAGGATGATTGCGGCTAATGAAAATTGAAAAGGAAGCAGTAAGACGATGGATTTTTTCTCTTGGATTTGTTTGCTGAAATTTCAAACGAATTTTTGCGAAAACTCGTTAGTCGATATTTGATTAAAAAAAAATATCTTATGCCAAAGATTATTAGATGAAAATGAACTATATTCAAAATTCATATTTTATTAAGCAAATATTCCAAGCATAAATAAAGAAAATTACACGGGCTCATAATACAGTGGGAGTATCCAAGCGATAAAGTGAAAAACTGCTGCGCAACGTCAATGAATAACAAAAAGCCGTAACTGCAGGTAGAAGATGAGAGTCGAGTTGAGCGGACTAACAAATGATATCCCACGGAATCTTCAACGCAGACTGCGCATTTCTACGATTCTCTTTCCCCCATAATCCAGACTCCTCGTGAATTTCCATGGCGCGTGATATCCTCGAGAGAGAATAAGAGGAAGAGGACCAATGGCTCGCGCGCGAATGCTGAGAAAGTCTCAAGAGCGCGCATATAGAATCTGAGAGAGCTGAGGAAGTGAATTACATACGATGTGCGCATTACAACTTCTATCTCTCTCTCTCTCTATCTGTCTGTCTCTCTCTTTCCCTTTTCAATCAACGTTAGGTAAGAGCGGAGCAAAATCGCAATTTCGGACTTCCTTACCCATCTCCCTCTAACCCGGCTAGCCATTACCTTCTCTTCTTTGGAGGTTCTTGCGAAATTCATCTCCTTTGCGCGCAGGGATCGCCTCTCTCTATGCGTCGATATGATGCGCGCTCTTGGAGAAACTGCTTGCCGATCGGTGAGGAGTAAGCGGAAAGGGAAATCTGCCCGTGGAAATTAAGTGCCAATGGAAATTTCGTAGATACTTTCTTTTTCTTTTTAGGCGAGGAAAGGGCCTAGTTTATATTCCGTGATGTTCTTCCTTTAGATTGTTACTCTATATGCAAGAGAGAGAATGGGGATGAAAGTACGCTTTCCGGTTGAGAAAATTGCAAGTTTCGCCAATTGCGAAAGTAAAATTTGCAATGACATTGAAATAATTTTAAAATTATTGATAAATTGATTATAAAAATTAATATTGGATTAATGAAAAATATAAAATAAAATAAAAATAGTAAATTTAATGTACCTACTTTAATCATTGCGAACTTAGTTTTGAAGAAATATTAATATTCATACTATATCTGAACTTGGTCAATATGTACATATAACCATAACAAAAACAAAAAATTAGATATATGTCTATCAATGGGAAAGAATAAAAATAAATAATACAACGAATTAGAAATTGGAAATTCTATACGTATATAGATAGGTGTGTATGTATAACTATCTGGTTGAACGCAGAGAAGCTCCATGATTCCGTCAGACCGACCAGAATTAATCAAAAGTCCGGTCGAATATCATAACGCTTCCCAATCCGTTCGCTCGGACGAGCGGAAGATCGAATCTCGGGTTAATTAGCGTCATTGAATGCCTCTGCTACCTTCTGTCTCTCTTTGCCTCTCTCTCTCTCTCTGTTACTTTCTCTCTCTTTCTTTCTCTCTTACTCTCTCTATCGTTCATTCATAAAGAATCTATCTATCAATATAAATTTTTACAGCCTTGACGCTCTATTAATGACGTCTCAATAACGTATGTTCATTTATTATCATATATGTACAACAGTTATTAGTGCAAAATCTACTCAATTTTAGATATTGTAATTATTCGAAAAATATTCTAATTTTAATACAATCTTTAAAAATTGCGTTTAAAATTTTTTATAATAATAACAAAAATAATTTAAATTTGCATTGAGCTTTGATAAAAATAAAACAAACCTTTCTTTTATTATAAACAGTTTTACACGTTACTTCAAATTTATGCAACAGATTATGTAAAGATTGCTTTACATATTTAATTATGGGTAACTACGGGATACCTTAGTCAGAGGAAGCCATCTTCATTACACGAAATTGACTTATAGCCACGTATGTCTACATTCGATCGATTCACTTACGGAGCATCATGTCGAGATGATATAAAGTGAAAGAGAAGGGAAGAGTGAGCAGCTCCTTTTACGATTCGCAATTTAATCTCGACGCTTCTCTCTTCCCCCCCCCCCACTCTCTCTCTCTCTATTTCTCTTTCTCGAGTCTTCGATCCTTTTCAACGTGACTGCCTTCTGCAGAAAACGTAAAACAGTGGACGATGAGAGTGAAATTAAGAGAACTGTAGTCCAACTGGAGACTTTTCTTCGCTTTTGCTCTCTTGCTCGTTGTTAAATGCAAGAAGGATAGTTTTTCGGAATAAAAGATAGAGAGAGAGAAAGAGAGAGAGAGAGAGAGAGAGAGAAAGAAAGAGATAGAATTAAAGCTCATGTTGTGCTTTTCCGCGAAATCAATATTAAAGATAGAAATTGGATTTAATTCATGAATATTTTTTTTATGTTAATTTACTAAAAAAAATTCATGGAATATTAACTGTTGCTCATTTGTGCTTTAAGGATCTAAAACTTTATATTTGTGATAATACAATCATTCATTATTCTTCCTATAAATAAAAAATGAGTTTTTGTTTGTAATAAAATAGTAATACTTCATAGCGCAAAATATTTATATTTAACCCAATAACCTACTGTTAAAAAAAGAATCAAAATAGATAATAATACATGTAATCTCAAATTAATAACGGCACAGAAAGATCAAAGAAGAAAAACGAGAACGAGAGAAAACAAGGCATAATGGATAAGATAATAGAATAGACGAGAAGATACACAAAATAAAAAAATACAAAGAAGCAAGTAAATTTAAAAAGAAAATAAGGGAGAGAGAGAAAGAGAGAGAGAGATAGGTGCATAGAATAGAAAGCATCAAAAATCGCGTGCGTCGTCTTTTAGCTTATGGTTTTACGAGTAGAACGAATGAAGGGGAGTAAAGAGCCATTATCGTCGCCTTGGTCGCCGCTCTGATTAGATCATGGCTTTTCGCTACTCGAGAAAGAGAGCAAGCTAAGGTAGCTACTCCCGCGTGGATCCAGATAATGCCCTCTCGAACGATTCGTGACCGAGTGTACCAAAAAGAAAGAGAGAGGGGAAGAGCTTCTTCTGCAAGAAGTAGCTAAAGATTTCAGCTTCTCTCTTCTAGCTACAATTTTTCCCTTATTTTACTCGCGCGCGCGTCCAACGAATACTTCTCTCTCTTTCTCTCCCTTCGTAGTTGGCCAGTGCTAAAGGAAAAAAGAAAAAGACAGAGAGAGAGAGAGAGAGAGAGAGAGAAGCCGTTACGCGAAAGCCACCGACTGAGTCGTGTCTTGTGAGAAAGTGGGATTATAAGCAGCAGGGTTGACTACCGTAGTATTGAGTAGTAACGGACGGATACGAGCCTCGCTTCTCCTCATTTTTCTTTTGTTTCGCGCGTATCTTTGCATTAAGACGCTCGTTGAATTTCATTTTGAAAATAATTCTTTCGGGCGATTGCTATCGACATTTCACGGAATATTTGCTGTGAAATTTTGTGGTTGATTGACATTTTCTTTGTGGTAAAAAGTAATGTCGTGTTTACTGATCATTGCTTTAAAACTTATGTAATTCGCGTTTACATTTTCAATGATAGAATATGTAATATTTGATATAAAGTAATATTCATGCTTACTCTTTATAAATGCTGCAGAATATTGACAATGTTTAAAACCCACCTGAAACATAAAAGAGAAGATAATTAGAAACGCTTTAGATAATTTGAAATAAAGGTTAAAAAATAAGATTGATTGACTATAATCTTAATCTTTAAATAAACGGTTCGATTGTCGATCGACGACAGACTTATAATACGTCCATTACTTCATATTTTTAAACGCGTTAAAAAACAAAACCTTAAAGAAAAATGCCATTACTTTTCAAATAAATTTTTAAAAAATAAAACTAATTCGTTCTTACTTAATATCATACCTCACAACGGCACGTCCACACCTCGAACGAAAGCGAGAACGACGAAATAAATAAAGAAAAAAAAAAATTACCAACATCAATCTTTCACGAGCCAAAAACCCCTCGACAATTTTCGCCCTCGGTAACTCGAGCGCATCGCGAAAGGATACGATCACCGCCACCACGAATCTCGTTTATTTCTCGACTTTAAGCGCGCGTCGTGCTCTCTTAAAAATGCTCCGTACGTAAGACAGCAGGTTTCTCGCGGAAGAATTATTAAGCGTACCGATGACAAAACAGATAGGACGCTCGTGTATGTATATTCTACACACCCGAAAACCGGCTGCTGGTGCTGCTGTTGTTGGGTGTAGAATTGGCTCCGATTAATTATATCGGCGAATAACGAGCTCTCTCACTTCTCGCCACGTATTTTTTTTTTTTTTATTAACCTTTTCTCTCTCTTTCAAGCGAGTATTTATTATTTAAGGCGGCAACGATGATTGGAAGTTTCACCGGTGCGGTTTACTTCCCTCTTTCTCTCTTTCTCAAGGGTCTACAAGCAAGTAAAAAGAAGAGGAACAAAAAAAGTTTTTAGGACCAGGTGTGGTTCAAGCTGCTAACGGCGACGAGCAGAATTGAAGGAATGGATGTTTTTCGCGCAACAACGGATCTTTGAGGTAGTGATTTTAGCATAATCATAGAGAGAACAGTTGTAATTATTAGCCATTTTTAGTTGAAACTAAAAATAATAAATATTTTTAACCTTTTAATCTTTTTAAAAATAAACATCATAGAGTGATAAAATAGTTTACCGATGAATATGATAAATCAAGTAACAAATAACAACTCAGCACAAGAGAAAAATAATAATCCTGTAACATCGATTTGAATAAAGAAGAAGAAGACTCGGTTTTCGCGCACACTCGACTTTGCAAAGTATTGGAAGAAAAAGTAAAGGCTCTGCCGAACAAAAGGGGTAAAGATCGGATAAAAGGAGAAAAAGAAAATCCGCCCTTTCAAATATCTTCAATCGCGTTGGAGACTTACTTTCTCGAGGCCGATCGCTTTAACGTATCGGTCTATCGTTTTGCTTTTATTTTTTGTTTCTCTCCTACCTCCCCCTTCTTCTTTTTTTTTTTTTTTTTGTAAATCGTTTATCAATATTTCACGTTGATGTTTCGCCCTTGGTTCGACGGACAAAGGAGTTACGAAAAAAGAGAGATTACTGGTAAACGTATCTAGGTGTAGCAGCAGTAGCTTACGAACCGGAGGATATTTTTTAAAAGAGAAAAGCGTTGAAAAAAAAAAAAAAGAAAAGAGTGTGTGTACGCGATGAGTTTGCGGTGTCGAGGCGTAACGAAACGAATTTCGAAAAGACGAGATAAGTATTTCAAACTTCCGAGGAGCGAGCAAAACTCCGCGAGGCAATTTCTTGTTCCTTCCTTTTGAAATTCTTGTAACTTCAATGTAAGCTTATAACTTATAGTTGGATTGTTGGACATCTACAATAAATATAGCCTACTTTTATTGAAGATACTTCTTCGAATTGAACTTTATTTTTTACGACGCTGAGCAATTACTTTCAAAAGTATTTATTACTTGTTAAAAATGATTTGAAAAACTAAAACAAAGTAAAACACACCTAAGTTGTTTAATAAATTTTTTTTTTTTAAATATATCAAAGATTGTTTGTCATTTTTATTATAAAGTGAATCGTACATTTACATAAATATAAAATTTTACAATAATTTAATACCAATAAAAGATAATATTTCTCCAAACAATCTATAGATTATGAAAATATTTTAAAAACTCTCAAAGTTTATTGATACAAAACTATTATCATTTCTATTGATATTTTTTTTTTTTTTTTTAAAGTTATGTATTCCGAGTTAAACAGTATACTTTTAAACAAAGAACTTGAAAGCTACATCAACGTTCCAAAACTGGTCTACTCGAGATTATGCGCGCATTATCATGCTATAAAAAAGGGAAACTAAAAGATACACCGCGAAAGAGGGTGAGAGAGAGAGAAAGAGAGAGTGAGAGAGAAAGAAAAAGATAGAGTCAGTAAAGTAAGAGGAGGACAAAGTAAAATAGAAAGAGAAAGATAAAAAGAGAGAGAGGGAAAGAGAGAAAAGCGCGCGCGAGGGATAGTCCAGGAGCTGGAGAATGCAGGAAACTTTCCCGTCAGACCTTTCAGACACGAAAAGTGCGGCCTGCGAGCGACGCCTATCTCTATCTCTATCTCTCACTCTCTCTTTCTCTTCTTCGCACGCGCTCTTTCTACTTCGCCGACGAGGTAGTGGTGCGGGAGGTTCGAACAAGGGAATGCTTTTGCATCGGTGTATATACTCGTACGGTAACGCCTTGTGTGAAACGAGCCAAAAAGTGAGGCGGGACACATCGACGTGCTGCTCTTGCGCGTCGATGATAAAAAAAAAAAAAAAAAGAAAAAAACAAGAGGGGGAGGGAGAGGGAGAAAGAATAAAAGTGCAAAGAAAGTAGGAAAACGAGGCCGAACTCGATGCCTCTCCTCCACCTTCGTCTCTTCCTTCTTCGATAACGAGAGTAAGAGGAATAAGCGGGAGTGAGAGAAACTCATGCGTGCGCCGAAGATGACGACGATCGGAATATCGTTTCACGCGCGAGATACTTATACGTATACGCAATGATACTCGCCCACGCCTAAAATTCATATATATTTATATATATATATATATATATATATATATATATATATATACACTTATGGAAAGAAGAACGAGGTTTTTTCAACGAAGAGAGAAAGCGATGGAGAAGGAGATGGATTTTTTGCTGAGGAAGGAATTTACGTTGCCTCGCGTACGAAATAAGAAAAAAAATAAAAAAATAAAAAGAGAGAGAGAAAAGAAAAAAAAATTCGAAACGAGAAAAGGAAGACGCGTATTATGTAGAAGGGTATTGTGTGATTTTTCTCTATCTTATATACACAGGCGCACGCGCGCAAGAAAATCCGATCGATTGTTTTGATAATATAATAACGTCAGCTTCGCTGTTTATTATGAATTTTTATTTTTTACCATATGCTACTAAATTTTCATACGATGAAATATTCATAATTATTATTATCACGACGTAAATGTATTCTTTTTGGTGCGCCTGTAATTTATTATCGCACGACGCAGATGCGCTTGATGCGTGCCGTTGCGATTAAACAGATTAAGTGCATTAAATTGCATTAAAATTTTAGCTTTTAAATTATATAGTTTTTATTAATTAATTTTTTTTTCTTTCAATAGTTTTCTTTTAAAGAGTTCTCTTGATTTTTAATTTTTTTGCTATCCAGTGGAAAAGTTTTTTTTATTTATATAAAGTATAAAAGAAAATCATAACATTTGTACAGAGTTCACAATCTTATCTCAAAGAATCGTCGTCAGTTTAAAAAACAAATTTTCCAGTGATCGTATGCGCATTTAGTCTTATAATCATCCACACAAGCTATTCCTGTAATAGACGGATAATATATTACCTTACATGTTTATTTACTTTAGAGGATACAACTAGTATCATATAAGAAACATCTACGCACCCTAACCCTAAGATGATGACTCTTCCATCTTTTTGTCTTTTGCGTTAAACGCCCAAATCATCCGCTCCCCTTTATATATTCTGTATATGACTCATCGAAAGAATGTATACATTATGTACAAGAAAAAAAAAAAAAAAAAAAAAATAACTTCTCGAGCTTTGCTAACAGGTCGTTCTAATGTTTACACTTTCCCACCAAAATCCAAGACGCTTATCGGCTTCAAATAAATAATCAATCGGCTCGTTAAATCATAAATACGAAATGCGCGCGCGTTATAAAGTATAAGCGAGACCGGTCAAGGAAAACTTGTTTCGGAGAAAAAGTATATCTGGCATAATAACGACTAGTAGCAGCTGCCGCGTTGATAGTAATTCGCGTCGTCGAACATATTGATATTTCCGGATAGTAGTTTTCTCGATAAATTACTCTTTAGAATCAATAATTCTCCCTCTTTCTCTCTCACAAGTCGTCGAATATTAATCGTACGCAAGTGTATGGAAAAAAGGCAAGCGCAATGCTCAACTCGCACACATAGGATGCTTTAATCGCGCGCATTACGTGTACACATGTATATAACTCTCGAGACGCACTTTGAGATTGTCTTTCATGCGTGCGGTACACGAGGGAGTATATATATATATATATATATATAGTGGCGCGTTTGACGCCGCGACCGGCGAGGAAATCAAAGCTCCGAGAGAGCCGTCACACCCACGCGCACTTCTCTCTCTCTCTCTCTCTCTCTCTCTCTCTCTCTCAGCGACGTCGTAGCCGTCGTCGTCGTTGGCCGTAATAAAGGATTTTGCAATTTTGGGACGAAAGTTACGCGCGCTTTGATCTGCCACCGCTTGCGCACCTTTGCGCGTATGTATGAGTGCACATACTCGTTTATACGTATACGTGACACTCGCTTGATTTTTTTTCCGTGAATACGTTATCCGTTTCTACGGCCGATTTTTCATTATTGGATTTTAATCCCGTTGCTTTTATTTTTTTTTTAATTTTATTTTTTTTTTTTGCGACGGAATTTTTTATGCGGAAACTCGTGCCTAATAATGAAAAGTTTAACCGTATCTATTACTTTTTTTCGTATATTTTAATACTTGCGACTATTTTTCTCGAGTATTTACACGATTATATTCAATTTGCGTTCAACTTATTATTTCTTGTGAAAAAATTTTTTTATTAAAATATATGTTATTTATTTAAAAAGATTCGATGAAAAACATGTATTTTAAATTAATTTATAAAAAAATTATTGCGCTTACGAAATAATATTTGTAGTATTCTAAATAAATAGTCGCATATTATTTTTAGATATAAAAAGAGTCCATTTAAAATAAGTTTTTATGATTCACGCTTAAAGCTGATATGATAGAGATATAATATTTACGATAGCCATCGTAAATTTTATCTTTGCTATAAGCGTAAATTATAAAATAAATTTTGTTTTTAATAGTTTATAGTTGAATCATTGATATTTTAGCGATGAAACATTAATTATTGCTTTACCGATAATTATTGATTTATGATAGATTTCGAAGAAATATAAAATAGCCATACAGTTATGATTTCATTTTCTAAATGTTCTTACAAAACGAATTATTTCGATAATATTGTATAATATAAAATTATTATAATTTATGCATATGAAATTCATGTCATTTTAATTGAATTAAATTATTTTATAAATTATATTACTAATTGTAATCTATAAGACACCGTAAAAATGTTCAAAATATGCATTACATTCGTAATTCGCATCCACGAAAAAAAAATTGATTTTAACAATGTAAAAGACTCATCGTAGTCTCGTCGACTGTACATCGACGTAACTTTATTTACCATTACCAATAATTAGAAAATAATGGCTAGAGGAGTACAGGGCACAAGCAACGGCAACTTGCCTCGTAAAAGACACGACGAGATAAAACTCGCGCGTATACCTCCGTCCGAGGACGAAGAGGGACAGTGGCGACGGGCGACGCACTTTAAAATTCAATCGCTGCACAAAATTTCAAACTTTCCCTCTCTTCTTTTGTTACACAAAGTTCGCGTTGGGAGAGAGAAAGAGAGAGGGAGGCGGAATGGAGCTTAGAGGTTCGCGCGTATGCGTGCCGTCGACCCTTTTTCCATTGGTTATCCGCGTGCGAATCTCCTTTGGTAAACGCGCGTTTGAAAGAAAAAATGGAAAGAGGAGTCGAGAAGTAAAGGACACGTTGCGATAGATACAAAGAGAAATAAAGGGTAGAGTATAGATAAACACGAACGAGTGAATATTTTTAATACGTCAACTGATGTTTTGAAGAAACAAAATTTCCTTTTTAAATAATGCACCTTCGAATTTTTTGCTTCAATAAAGAAAATTGAATATGACCGATTAACGGTTTTCATATTTATATATGAAATTAAAGTAAATAATTTTAATTAATGTTTAAAATTTTAAGATATCTTTTATTGTGCGACATTATCGTTGTAAAAGACTTGCTTTTGGATTGAAAATTCGTTTTTTGTTAAATGTACCAAAATTATAAATTAACAGATTCTTTTTAACTAAAAAGTTTATTTTCCTAAGTAATATTAAATAACTTAATTCATCGCCATCCCTTTGAATTTGACGCCTAACTCATCTAATCCATTATTTGAAAATCCACTTCTTTACGCATACTCGATACTCTGGAAACCATATCCAGCTGTAAAACGTTGCAAAAAAAAAAAAAAAAAAAAAAAGTCGAAACAAACGGATCAGAGAAAGATAAAGAAAAAAGTTACAAAGTAAAAAGAAAGACGCAAACATAAAAGTATACACATACACACGTGTATTTAGGAAAATCTAATCCGTCCAGTAGCAGCGGTCGGTGCACGAACATTCACACAGGAGAGAGAGGGAGCAAAAGGATCCGGAGATATGAGCTATAGACGTCGTCGTCAACGGCTCACACGAGCTCTCGCGTTCGAGTCAGCGATGAACTGCTGTTACACATATATATATACACACACGAAAAAAAAAGGGAGAAAGCGTCTGCAGGGCTTTTTTCACCATCTCCTTCTCTCTCTCTCTCCTCCCTTCCTTCCAAGAGTAAATATTTAGGAATTTTTGAAGAGCCCCAAGTGCCTAAGAAAACAGTTTACAGTCGCTCGAGCACCGAGTCACTGCGCCTCTCTTTCTCACGTGTATATATATATATATATGCGCGCTCTGTCTTTTACTCGCGCACTCCTTCCTGCGTTACTTTTTTTCTTATCGTATGGATGCGCGCCATGATTTTTATTGTCCGCGCAATTTCGATATTTGTATTTGTTGTCGCTGTTATCGTCAAGCGTTAGCGCGGCATCAGCAACTTCGGTCACTTTGTCAGAGGAAACTGTTTTATTATTATGTACAACTATTTTGATCATTCTGTTTATCATTCGTACTTCAAGACTTTATGCTTTAAAAAAACTTTTTTTTAAAGTATCACTTCGTTGAGTAAAAAAATTACGCGTCGTCATAAAAGCTTCCACACCGAAAGTTTACATATCATTACACAAACGCATGCTGTCGTCTATGCACGTTCGTCCAGATAAAAAAAAAAAAAAAAAAAAAAAAAAATAAACAAACAAATTTCAAGCGTCGTTGTCTATTTAGCTTTCTTCTTACATCTCCCGTTCTTTCTCTCCGGTTTCTTTCCCATACGCTCGGAAGAAGAAAACGCCGTCGTCGTTCCCTTCTCCGTTAAGATCCCACGAAAAGCAAGGAGAAAAAAAGAGAGAGAGAGAGAGAGAAAGAGAGAGAGAGAGAGAGAGAGAGAGAGAGAGAGAGAGAGAGAGAGAGAGAGAGAAAGAAAGAGAGAGAGATAGAGAGAGATAGAAATGCCGCCTGCTTTTTCTCCGAACGATCTGCGTTCAAACATCCTGCGCGCACTCGTTTCGCCGGCGCGCCAAAGAATAACCGTACGCGTTTATGTATAAACGGGAGAAAAGCCGAGTTGTCCCGATCGCTCCTTTTCGATTCAAAGACCATTATACGACGACCCTTCTTTACTCTTTCTTTTTTTTTTTTGCGCGCGCGCACGCGCTACTTTTTTCGATCGTCCTTTCGTGCACCTCTTGCGTTATCTTTCTCCGTCTCTCTCTTTCTCTGTGGAGTATGGTATATAGTTTTGCGAATAACTATGGGTGTCTGCCGAAGAAGTAAATCGCATTTTTCCGGCCTGAAAACGACTGCTTTTATGTCGAAAGTTTCTTTGCCGATACTCTTTGCATCTTCTCCTTTTTTTTTTTTTTTTAGTCTTTTACGAAGTAGTTTTTGCTGATTACGCTTAATGACCGTTTTGCCGGCATTGATATTCATGTGAATTTACGAAAACATATTATTTTTTCTTTATGATAAGTACAGATTTATAAATTAACTATGAATTATAATATTAATTGTTTAGACTCAATTATAACGATTTTTTATAATTTACATCACGCGCGTAAAATATTCTACGAAGCAATGAATAATATTATGATATTCGAATTGATTTTCATCTGGCTTTCATTACAACTTAACATGCTCGACATTAACTTTTGAAGCGATTATAATATGACACACGCCGTTTATAAAATATTCTCGTAATTTTTATCTTTCACAAACGATCAAAGCGATTCAAATCCAGTTTAATTTTTATTGTAGCGCAATATAATTGACGTTTTAATGACCACGTTAAAATAATGCCCAACAACGGCTGATTTATGGAAATATTTGTCACCGAGCGCAAAATGTCGATAATTTAATAAGTAATAAATTTTTTTTAATTTTTTTTTTTTTTTATCTTTCTGAGTCGTTAATGAAATCAAAATTAAAAGCACATAACCGTTTTATAAATTATACGATTACTATTTACTATATATTGTGTGAACAAACATTACCTTAAATCTGTTAATGGATTATTTTATAATAGGAAACATATACACTGGAAAAATTCATGACTCGATTAAGAGTTTCGCAATAATTATCCGTAATGTACGATTCATTCTCTCTTTGACGATAATTTACGCAAAACCGAAACTCGACACGAATTGGAATACACACATATATATATATATATATATATATATACACACATATACCCAAACCGGGACTTCAATAATCCTATAGGGTAGCGAGAAATCCTTTATTTATATGCGCGAGCGCGAATTCACAAAATAAAACGTCGACCCTCGTTCAACGGCTTTTCAAAAGCCCCGATATCAAAGCAAAGACGCGAAATTTATTAGCCGAAAATATCCTTCCATCTCTTTCTTTCTCTCTCGTTCTCTTTTAATCTCGAATACGGAAAAGAATAAAGCGTTAAAGGGGAAATAAGAATAAAGAAAGCTGGTGTATACAAATGGGTGGAAGAGAGAGAAAATCACGAACGCTATACGAAAGCAATAAGCAGAACTCACACTTAACCACGATTCTATCGTTTCTTATGCGCCTTCAAGAATACACGAATGTATACATGTATATATTCCCAAGTACGTGCATCATTTTTACGAGTTATTACCCGTAAACGCGCTTTACGCGCCGTCATTTTAATGTAAATTACTCGGGAAGGTATTACTACACGCGCATAACGCCGAGTTTTACAATTTCTCTCTTCTTCGGCGACGCTTTTCTCTTTCTCTTTTTTTTTTTTATAACGCTGAGAGATTCGCGTCGCGTGTTTTTATATTTCGCCTTTATAGTTCGACGTATATATGTATACTATATTATAGGTCTGATTAAACATCGTAGCGCTGATTAACTGCGGCATCGCGTTGTTGTATTTTATTCTTGTGTATGCGTCTTGACGGGAACGTTTCGTTATCTAGCTGTGTACAATTGTTGAGTTACGAGGTGATATCACAGATAAATTATATTGCATCAATAACGCGCTTAAATTTAATCTTTATTGATGGAAATATTTTAAAATCCGACGCGTTGACAAATAAAATTCTTTCAATCGAGTGTGTAAAATTGAAGTTGTGTATTAAACATGAGTGAAGCATCGTTTTTTATCGTTAACTAAAGTGTCGATAAAATTTATGAGTTGATAATATGCATCATTCTTGCGAATGTCAATCGGAAATGTATAGACTTTAAAGACATAATTAATAACCATTGACGTTCGAGTTTAAAAAGCTTTTTCAAAAAATTCGTCGGGTTTATTAGAATTTTTTTTCAAAAAACGTAATTAGCCTTTGGAGAAAAAAAACTTTCTTCGCTTTCTAAAAATATAATATAATACGTAATTTTCAAACCGAAAAGTTTTGAAAAGGAGCCCCAAGTAAAAAATTGTATACTTAAAAGCAGCGAAAGCACTCGCGCTTATTATACAAGTCGCCACTCAATAGAATCACAGGGGATACGTACATGAATCTCTCCGATCGGTTCGTGTAGCGCGCGTAACCCCTTAACTTCGACCAAAATAATCCAAAGCTGATTTGCGAGGGGCCGAAGTTTAAAATAAAATAAAAAGAGCGAGAGAGAGAGAGAGAGATAGAGATAGAGAGAGAGAGAAAGAGTCGAGGATCTCAAACTCCCTGAAGGATCGCCGACGTAATTTTTAAAGTTTGTTAGCGCCACTGAAAAAGAGAAGAGAGAGAAAGTGAGAGAACGGGGCAAAGGTTATATGTACGCGCAGAAGAGTGACTCGATCTTTTCAGTCTAACGAGTCTACGGCGACAGGAAGAGAAAGAGAGACCTATATTATACGAAAGAGAGAGAGACTCTCGCGAAAGCTCATTAAGGTTACCGCGCGCGCGGGTCTGCCCCGGGCGAATCTTGATCCCTCGCTCATTCATCGCGAGAGAGACTTGCGCGTATTACATACTATGTAGTACAACTATGACGATGTTTGCGTTGCGCTTGTGGTGCAGCCCTTCGATTTGCTTTTACTAAGAAATTATTTAGCAAAGTCCGCGGGAAGAGAGAGAGAGAGAGAGAGAGAGAGAGAGAGAAAGAGAGAGAGAGAGAGCGAATGAAAGTCAATTGATGTTGGATAATTTTTTGATGAGTATAAGGAAACTTAATGCCTAATATTCAATCGCTTAGTGAAAAAGTCATTTTTTAATTTAATTTAATGAATTCATTTTTCATGAATGACGTTTTTCTTTTTGTTAAGTTTTTGATAAATAATAAAAGTATTCTTGTTTACTTGATTATGATATCTAGCTTCTTAATTCCTTATAAAACTAAGACAATTAGGGGTAGTAGAAAACGAAATTTAAGTATGCTATTATGGATATATTTTTACAATTTTTTTAAAATTCAATTAGAGGCATACAGATATGAATAAAAAGAATATTTATTCGGTGGCACGAACAATACCTCCTGCTTAAAGAGGGTTATATCAAATTACAGTTATCTATCAGATCTGTTGTGTTATTGGGTAAAGTTGATTAATTATTTTACAAATAAATGCACGCGAAATATGTTACTCAAAAGAAATTAAATTAATAGTATTAATAATAAAAATTTATAAATTGAAATATCAACAAGTTTTTTTTACAAAGTCTAACATATTATACTCATTAAAATAAACATAAAAAAAAAAAAAAAAAAAAAAAAACTAAACAAAAATAAGCACTTAAACAATAAAATCAATGCACAACATTTGAACACATTATATGAATTGTAGTGAAATAGCATCCGATGCGAAAAAAAATTCTTCAGCTCGACAATTCCGTTAAGTTTCACCTCGAGATCGAATACATCTCGTCTCCAACGTACCGGCAAATGTTCGCGTCGAGGATAGACGCGTACTCTACATAATCCTCGATACCGGTGAGTGCGCGCACACGCGAAATGTATAAATCATCCGCGCTTATACGCGAGGCGACACCTACACACCAATAACAAATAATCCGCGAACGTATAAGCGAGCTAGGAGAATGGAAGTGATAGAGATAGAGAAAGAAACAATAAATTCGCCTCGCACGCTTCATTTCACTTTCTCTTATACAGCTAGACTGCTAACGTCACCCCTGCTCACCGCGCGACTTTATCCGCGCAAACGAACGAAGCGAGAGGCAGAGAGAGAAAGAGAGAGAGAGAGAGAGAAAGAGAGGAAAAGAAAATAAATCAAAGTCGCACGCGTCCCTGCTACCTAGACCGCATTTTGCGTTTATTTATCGCACGATGCTGCACACCATACGGGAATGCGCCCGGAAAGAGAGAAAACGGACGCACATATCGCTTGTTTCTGTCGGATTCATTTTGTTTCGAAACTACACATATTATACGCTTTGAGTATCCAAAGCTAACGCGCTTGCGTGTGTCTTTTTTCCCTCTTAAAATTGCCGTGTGAGGTACATGCAGTTTTAGAATAATATATTTAAGGACGATACCGTAAAATAAGCAAGAGAGACTTTGATTAAAATAATCTTTTATAGCGTGGATTTAATAAATTTCGTTTAAAAGAAGATGATATTAAATTTGACAAGTTTGAACGATTTTTTATTTATTGTTACTATAGTTGCGAATAAATGTTGTCGATATATTGTAAAAAAGTCAATTAGTATAAATGAAACTTAATTAAAATAACTCTACGAACCTTTTCTTAATTAATTCGAGGATGTTGTACAGGCAAGTAAAACAATAATGAAGTCCATCACAATAAATTCATCACTTTCTGTCACCAATATTCAGTGGCTATCAGAATCACTACTACTCGTCACTTCACACATTCATAAATCACAAGTTATGCTTAACGGCATTTAAATCACTCGCGCTATCGAATCCTTATTCTAAATTGACTTATGACGCGAAGAATCAAATGCGATTTAAAAACATTGCAACGAAAAAAAAAAAAAAAAAAAAAAAAAAAAAAAAAATGAAAAGTTTATCGCACAGAAAACGATCAGTCAAATAGACGTACATACATATGTATGAATATTATACACACAACGCACGAAAATCTTACGTGCACCGGCGTCTTCGCGAACCCCAAGAGTATAAACCTGCACCGCCAGCGGCGGAGGCGTAACGTGCACTAAACCAAGGACCGACGGACAACACACGTACATACATTTAGCCGCGTGTGTCACGTGGCGGCGCTGCTGAATGAATACCGCTTATATACACGCGTGCGCTGGACTCTCTCTCTCTCTCTCTCTCTCTTCGTGTATACACATATGCGTGCCGCTCGTTGAAGCGGATCGTCTTCTAGGCCGTCGCGCGTCGAGCGACCGACTGAAGTATGTATCCGAGGGATGGATAGCGCACGCCAGCTGCGCGCCGCTGCCGCCGCCGCCGTCGCCGCCGCTGCAAGCATGGAAAAAGTGGAAGGAGGTAGGGAGACAACAGCAGCGCCGTCGAGGGGAGATAGCGAGACATTGGCCTCGCCATGGTACCAGGAATATGCACTTGGGCTAGCAGTAGCGTCTCGTGAGCGATGTGGAGTCATCGTTTCACCCTCGATTCTCCTTCGTATTCTTATATCCCTTATTATTATGACGCTAGTTGTGTCCTATATGTTGGGAATGCTAGATTTTTGTGAATTTTTGTGAATTTTTGTGAATTTTTTTGAATTTCAACATTTCGTTTAAAGAATAATTTTGAAATTTTTTTTTGTAAATGATTTTTTCATGTTAAAATTTACAACATTTTAATGGAATAAATGCATTTTATTTGGTTTTATTCATTTTATTAAATATAAGACACAAAATTGATAAATTTATTTTATTCATTTTAATTAGATATTTTATAAGTTTCCTTATAGCATAAAGATATAAAAATTATTGCATTTAATGAAAATTTTAGATGTGAGTTGTAATTAATAAAATTAAATTACGAATAATGAATCCATTTCTACGCGGGCCATTAACAGGCCAAATTCGAGTCAGTTATACGCAGCACTATTCTACAATTTGTAAAGACAAAAGGAGCAAGATGAACGTCAAGCTAAGCGACCATGAGATAAAAAGAAAAAGAGAGAAAGAGAAAGAAAGAAAGAGAGCGAGCGAGCGAGAGAGAGAGAGAGAGAGAGAGAGGGGGTAGTAGCTATCTGGACTATATTTACCGAGGCGATAAATTTCAGTTACGGGTGCGCGAGAGAGGTCGTGCCAGTAGTTCGCCTCGTCGTTCCTTCGCGTGCGGTGTCTATATAGTACGCGGCCGAGAGTAAAGTCCAACGCGCGGATTGCATTGCTCCTTTATCGAGGACCCGGTAAACAAGTTTAACCAGATTAGATTCGTAACCCCGTGACGCGAGGTACCGCGCTCCGTTTGCGGCGCAATGACCTTAACGTTGAAACGCGGTCTGTTTTTGCCGAAGGATTATAGGGGCGAAAGGGCGCTCGATGTCGTTACGTTTTTGGAAGATTGCTACGGGAAATTGTTATTTTTCAAGAATTGATTTTACGATTTATTGCGTCGACTTTTTTTATTTCATTTTGGTTAATTCATCTGGACAATCGAAGCTTTTGAAAATTTAAGTAATTTTTGTAAATAAAATAACGAATTTAATGTTGAGTTAAAAATAATAAAAAATAAATAATTTTTCCAAATTAAATTATTTAAAATAGGACAAAGATTATCAAAAGAATTAAACAAAATATTTAAAGAAGAAAAAGTATCTTAGTGCCATAGATAACTCCAGCGGATGACGAAAGTTGAAGCGAAAAATTTGTAAAAATAAAAATGAAAAAGCATTTTTGTAAGACAGCGAAAGTGCAAAGAGTTGTAGCACTATATCAAGGATAGAGGAATTTGAAAAGCTTGACGGAACGAGGATAGTAAGAGTCCGAGGAAAATAAAAAGTAAAAAGGTTTCGTCGAGGATTTGCCAAGGATGAAAGTAACCAAGAAAGAGAGAAAGAAGAACTTTGGCCAATGTAAGGGGAGAAAAAGAGACGGATAAAGAGAGAAGAGAGAGAGAGAGAGAGAGAGAGAGAGAGATGAGGGCAAGGAAGAAAATTCTGCCATTGCGCTTCATCTTCTCGAGTGGAGTCATTACTTTCTTTGGCAAACTGGTAGTACTACTACCATCGGGAGGAAAGCTACTAGCGTTGCCGGATCGCCGAGAGACTATTCGCTCTCTTGTAAACATCCCCTTACTCCAACATAGACGGCGGCTATGGCGCTGTGTTATCTCTCTCCTACCGAATAAGAGATATTACCTTTACCTACATACGTACAACGTCTATTCGATCTTGTTCGCTCTATCTATCTCTTCCATTCGCTCACTCTCTCGCGCTCTCTATGGTTGCTTTTCAATCGCGAGTCCTTACCCTCGAGTCACGCTGATTGTTTTCGAGCATTTACCTCCCCATTGAATTTTCAAGAGGTTCGAAGGATAAGACCAAAAGGATAAGGAAGGTCGACGTTACTAAAACCGCTATTCGGTCTTTTTACCCGGAAATTTTTAATTTCGACAAACAATTTTGTTTACGGATATCGTGCAGATACACTTTGGAGGACTTTTATATCCAATGGATGGATTTTCAAAAATTTTAATTATCTCGGAAAAATCTCGCTCGTTTGAGGGGATTTATTTGTAAGAACAATTATAAACTTCAATTACTACAACAATTTGTTAATTCTTTACAGTAAAATAATTTTTAAAAATCAAAATCCTTCACTATATTAACTAATAAAGAAGAGCTCGCGATAAAAATATAAATTAAAACATCAATTTCGAAATCGCGATGGGGTGAAAATAAAAAAGAAGTGGAGATTTAAAACAATAAAGTGGCAAATTGCAAACTGACTCAATATTGTTTCGACGTCGCTTATGACGTGTTATTTTGACGCATGGCCCGCTGGGGTATTAACCTGTACAGGTTAAAAAAATGAAAAATGAATCGACGAAAAAAAAGAAAAAAAACAATACGACGAATGAAGCCAAAAAACGAACGAAAGTCAAATTCAGCTGCTTTCGTTAAAAAAAAAAAGCGTACGTATATTCTCTCTCTCTCTCTCTCTCTCTCTCTCTCTCTCTCTCTCTTTTTCTAACTGTCAATTTCGACAGAGTAATGCGTATAGGAAAAAAGGGAAGAGTAAGGGTCACAATTCGATTGGTCAAATTTTTTTGCTCACACTCGATACATATATACATATATTTATATGTATATCGATCAGCAGGCGTATGTTTGAAATATCGGGCCGTTGTATAACGCATATATATATATATATATATATATATATATATGCATTGAGCGAGAGAGAGAGAGAGAGAGAGAGATAGTCACTGGGTGATTGTTGTTGATAGGCGTCATCGTACGTGCTTCACGAGTAATCCGAGAGATTTCTATCTCTCGCCACTTGTACATCTCGCCGCGCGCGGTTTTCATCTGCTTGCTGGCTTTTGTACATTTGACGTGACGTGTGTGCGTGTGTGTGTGTGTGTGTGCGTGGATATCTACTACATGTGGCGAACAACTCGAGCTTATTGTACTTTTTTATTCCTTGTATTATATATAATTATATTGATAAATCTATGCGAGTCGATAGTTATCGGCTAGGGCTTTTGTTATCAAATAATTATTTATCGACTGTAAAGTGCTTTCGAAAAGTTTTGTTTTGAATAACGCGATTATTCAAATTTTTTTAATATTTTTCTTTCACGATATTTGTTATTACTTTTTGATTGTTTTTGACGCGTGATTTTATTTTCTGTCATTGTCGTTTCTGTTAAATCGTAGAGAAAATTTTTAAAAAATAAAAATTTTAAAATTCTCTCGAACTTCTAAAAAATTGAAGTGAATTTTTATGATTTTAAATATCGTCATTTTAGAACATTTTCAAAATATTCTTGATAGAGTTATTCTTTCTGTCTTTTTGTCTTTTTTATCGATCATTTTCAACTTTCAATAAAACTATTTGAAAGCTTATATTTAAAATTAATATACTGTTGTTAAATTTTGATGATATGAATTATATAATTAAAAAATGTATTAATTTATAAGTCATAAATAATATAAATTTTATCTCGAGTATTGCTTAATCAAAATTTCATCTTGCAAGTAAGCCGCAACAAAGCCACCGTTCAAACTAATAAAAAAGAAAACACTTAGCCGTAATTTTGGTTTATAAACCGGGTGATTATGCCAAATCGTCTAAAGTGCATAATAAGCCGACAACACGCAGAATCCCGAGGGCTTCGCCTCTCCAACTCAGTTCCTCGATAGACTCGGGAGATATCTGTCAAAGTCGCTCTCCGACGCAAGTACAGAGTTAACGTACGTCTGCGGGAGTAGAGAGAGAGAGAGAGTGAGAGAGAGTGAGAGAGAGAGAGAGAGAGAGAAACAGAGAGCATACCTCCGATATTCCACGAGGCGCACGTACGCGTTTCGCATTGTCGTTCTCGTATAAGACGTCGAATCGTCCGCCGAATAATTGAGCGCGCGGAGCTTTCGCTGCCGATATCCACTCTGCTACGGTATGTGTACTCCAACGTCTGCGTATAGTCTCGATCTGTATATGTGTACATAAATGTAACGTGCGTGTATACGCTGCGAGAGTTTACGTAGACGGGAATGCGCCTTACTCGCTCTCTCGCTCGTTTCCGAGCCTGCTTTTAGTTTGTGTGTTCTGCGTTGTTACCGATGCAAGACGATTAATCGTCGCTTTGTCGGAGCGTAAATTATTTGAGGGTTTGTTATAATATCGAAAATTGTCTGATTATTTTTGAATCGTTACTGTTGCGAAATGAAATAATCAACTCTAGCGTAAAAGAAAGATATCGTTGATTTAAATAGCTTCTTAATGTATAGCGATCTATATACATATATGTGCGTGTGTACATAAATGAACAAACAATTTTTTTTCTCTCCAATCGCGATCCGTTAATCTAACACTCGATTTCGATTCACATCTAACGAAAAAAAGCCAAGTAAGGGATGAAATACCTTAAATCGATCCGTGCTACGAATCACAATAAGCTCTCAGTCTCAACCGTTTCAATCTTCCGAGATATCGCGTCTTCTTTACACGCGAGAAGCTATCTTTTCGCGATTTCCAACGAATTTTCATTTTTATTTCTATCGCCCGTGCCATCTCCCGTACGTTATATATCCACACGGGAATGTATATGTATATGCGTGTGTGTACCTTGGCAAGTGAAAGCGAGGATACGTGATGGATCCTACATCTCTCGGTCTTTTACCGTACGTTACGGCCATACGAATAACGCAAGCAAGACAAAGAGAGACCTATGCACAGCTATGTATATAGCATACATACGCTCAACAATGCGCGACGAGAGGGAAAGAGAAAGAGAGAGAGAGAGAGAGAGAGAAAGAGACAGAGAGAAAGCGAAGGTTCGCATGCGGGCCTCTATTGCACGCGAATGACGGCCATTCGAGCGAATGCCGTCGCCGCTGTCGACCAATCAGGTTGATTGGCCCACCGGTATTTACATTTCTGCGGGAGGTACACGTTGCAGCTCTACGGCAGTCGAGCCATCCGAGAGCGAGTAAGAGATAACCTTCCCTCGATGTGGACACAAAGAGAGCGGGAGAGAGAAGAGGAGAACAATGAGAGAGAGAGAGAGAGAGAGAAAGAGGACTGGAACGTGACAGTGAACGCGAGAGCGAAAGAGATGACTTTTCTGGCTTAATAATTTGCCGGCTATGGGCATTGGAACAAAAGACTGACAACAAATACGGGCGATGCAAAAACTTACTTTCGCGTCTCTCTGTGTGTCCTAATAATAATGTAGACTTCGAGCCATATTTTTCTTTTTAAAATCTTAAACGTCTCGGTTACTTTTCAGAGCGATTTTTCTCAGACGTTTGGAAATTTTTATTAGCCCATAAATTACGCAAGGATTGTCAAATTTTTGTAACCTCACATCGAAAACAGGAAGCAAACTTTGGATAAAAAAAATAAAGGAGGCAATTGTCGGATACTATCAATTCTGGTAATGTCTACCGGTGATTCGATAATGAACTCAAGATATAAAGAAGACACCAAAGTAGCCCGGTAACTTTTACAAGATTTAATACCGTCCAATTTATTTACTTAGTGGTACCTGCGATAAAATTTAAAGTTTCCTGATTCCTTACGGTACCCTACTTACTTTGCGAAGTTTCTTTTTAATGGTTCCACTGTTGGATCACGCTTTTGGTTCTACTTTGCCGAGTAAAGCCGATTCATTACGTTGCTACACTTAAAAACTATTTCTCTGCAGTAACTTCTATACATTGTGCGCGCAATCATCGTAACAAATCAATTATGTAACCAGATGATTATCCTTAAACTTTTAAAAAAATTTCTATTGCGCGCGCTTCAACGAAAGCGCATCGGTAAATTTTTTAATTTTTTAAATTTCAAAGAAAATAAATAAAAAAGAAGAAAAAAAAAATTAAATTAAAAAAAGTCAAAATTAGTTCAATCTCTACCGAGACCAAGCTTTAAATTTACGAGACGAATGGTTTTAAATTCTTCGACTTCACTTCTCTTCCATCGTTCCACGTGTGCTTGTGAACTGCATACGCGCATAAGCGATTCTTCGCCTGAAATTCGCCCTCTAGGCCGCGAAAGCCGCAATACTCGCGTGAGGTCGTGTTCGTGTATGTGTGCGCGTACGCGCGCGAAATCAATTTTGGAGTTTGACGTGTACCGAGAGAAAGAGCCGATATGTGGTAGCTCGAAAGCTGCGAGCCCTGCGGCTTTCTCTCTCTCTCTCTCTCTCTCTCTCTTCTTTCTCTTTTCCGTCTACGGCAAAGGCGCGACGTCGAGTTATAATTTATGGAACGGAGAAACAAAAGAGAAAGAGAGAGAGAGAGAGTGAAGGCTTCGGTTCGGTAGGATTTTAAGTTTAAATGGTTTGTTAGCTTTTGGCTTTGTAAGCGGCGTGTGTGCTACCGCTTCTGTGGCGAATAAGCCGGCGCGGTAACGTGGAAGATTGCGAAAATGCATATCCGCGCTGGAATTGTGCTTTCTCGATAAGTATTGACCGAAGAATGATTGAGTATTTGTTTGAGGCGCGGAATATATTTTGGAATAGGAAACGTTGTGCGATCTTTCCCTGTGATCTGCATCTTTCGATGTCTTTCCGAGCTTTCCAAGTTTGTTATTAAACGGCGATGTCATATTTTTTGTTTTTTTTATCGAGTTTGGTATGGTTCGATAAGCCCAATGACTTTTTAAGACAAGAATAACGTCGAAAACGAATAAAATGAATTTTTAAATTAATGAAAATAATTTTAATGACCATAACTTAAGGCCAATTTTTTACTTTTAAAAATGAACCGAAATATTACTTAACTCTTTTTTCATATAAAATATTATATATAACCAAGGATATTCGGTTGAACATGCAAACATGAATTTTTAAAATTCAATTTACATCATTTAAGCAATTTAATCAATAATTATTCATAAATTTTCACTCACCCACAGAACCATCTCTCATTCGCTCCGAAAAAATTTCAAAAGCGAATAAATCAACGAAGTACATGCTCACCTGCAACAAAAAAATAAAAGATACATCTCATTAATTGATGAAAAAAAAAATGCCACGTTGATATATATTTTTGACTCGCGGGGAAACATATTTATTAATATTTTATACTTTATTTTTCATTATAAACATCGGCCGACGTTAATACGAAACTGAGATGTCGCATAACAAATTCAGCGCGAATAGCCTCGAGAAAGATTCGGTGGCGGTACTCGAGGCACACGCTTAAGAACCTAATCGCCCACTAATAACAATCTCGAATGCGGCCTCGGAAACATCGCACCGGTAGAACTCGTCGGCGTCGACTATTTGCATACGTAAATTAAGTGAAATGTTCGGTGTGTCGAGCCTCGAATTATCCAAAGGAAATATAGTTGGGGAGGAAGATGGCAGGAATGTGGAAGTACGAATAGGAGAGTATGGATGAAAATATGAAGAAGTAAATTAGAAATATTGTTTGGATTTAATTATGATGTTACTAATTGTTATTTCAAGCCGATTAAATAATTTGCAATACCAATTTGTTATTAATGAATTTTTTTAAAACAAATTATATATTTCACCAATATAATATACATAAAAACTAATTTTATCGATTAAATAAATGTTTGTCAAGTTTTAATAACCTAAAATATTTCTAATTTAAAAAAACATAATCTTAACCCATGTATATACTTTTTCCTCGATTGAAACAAAGCAGAAACAATTGCACCGCAAAGCGATAAGAGAATATCGCAAGATAGGGAAAGAGTACGAAAAACGGAAGCCCACGGCAAACCTATATACATCTTGCAAAGGGGAAAGAAAGAAAGCGAAAGGTGAAAAAGAGAGAGAAAGAGAGTGTGTGTCGGCGTTCATTTCGAAGAGGGATAAATCAGTCGCGCGGTACCGGAGACCACCCAGCGTCACACGACGAGGGAGGAGAACGAGGAAAAAGAAAGACAAGAAGGAGAGATAGGCGCTCGCGCGCGCATTCGTTTAGGCGTGAAACCCGTTCGCTGGTGAAAGGTAGAGAGAGAGAGAGAGAGCCCCAAGCGCGTGTATGTATATATATAGTCGCGGACACACATTAAGCTCGAAACTCGGGTGTCGGTACGATAGCGCCAAGTTGCTTCTGGTTTGGAGCCCTTCTCGCGTATGTTAGCTCGCGAGTGTGTATGTGTGTGTATGTGTGTGTGTGTGTACGCAAGCGTCGACGCTTCGAGTAAGAGGGTTAATTGCACTTTTATCTCTCGTTCGCCTCGCTCTAATCGTGTCGAGCACCAGCGAGGATGAGCCCTGCTTTCGACTCCGCCCCTTCCCCCTCTTTCTCCTTCTCCAACGATGTTACATACACCTTCTACTCTCGATGCTCTTTCCGCCCCGTCGCTTTCCGATCGCTCACCTCGGTTCGGCTACTTTGGGACTGCTGCTGCTTGTTTTGCCCCTTTGTTTTCTCGCTTCGCGAGCTTAAAAGGTACGAGAGGCGCTGTTACGAAAGATGATACGGTAGTGAAAAAAAAAGAAGTTCTTGTTTTTATTTTTTGGTTTTACTGTCGATTGCTATTTTTCCTTATTTTTTTTTTTTTGCTCTCTTAAAAAGCAATGAAATTGTAGAGTGAAATGTGATATTTTTAAGTATTTATGGTTTTAACAAAAAATTAAAATAATATGTTTCTTGTCAAACTAAAATATTACGAGAACATTTATACGCATTCGTCGAATGCACATGTTTGAAAACAATTTTAATCAAAACTTAAGGAACAATTTTTTTCTTTCGCTTTTATTAAAAAAGGCCTAAAGCAATTTTTATTACCTATTGGATCAATAGTCAATTACATCGAGACCAAGCGAACATTCCCGAAAGGAAATCACCCGAGGAGGTAACGGAGAACAGAACAGAATATTCGCTCGTTCGATTATCCGTTTTTCTCACCATTGAACAAAAAAAAAGAAGAAAAAAAAGAACAAAAACTATCCTGGACACACTCTCTCTCTCTATTTTTCTCGCTCTCTTGCAATCGTATCTATATTTGACTACTCGTTTCCTATCGCGACGACGTGGCGAAGGAGAGAGAGATGGAACAGAGGTAGCAAAAAACATAAAAAAAACAAAAACGAGAAGCGGCTACCGACCGGCGAAAAAAAACTGCAGGAATCGAAAGCAAAAGAATAGCCTCATCGTCGTCGTTCTGTCCCTTTTTAGGGGGCGCCGCATAGTCATTTCGAGAGCTTCGCCCACGAGAGAGAACTAGAGAAAGAGGGAGCGAACGAGAGGAAAAAACTAGAGATAGGAGGAGGAAGGGAGAAACGAGATATAGAGTACAGGAAGAGAAAATGGCTCGCGGCTGTGGCGACAGGCCGTCTTCATTAAAGCCACTCCCTCCCCTACCCCCTTCTAAACGGGGGAGGCGCTCGTATTGAGTTACGAATTCGGAAAGAGAGGAAGAGAGAGAGAGAGAGAGAGAGAGGAAAGTGAGTTGCAGCGCCGGTGTCGCGATAGCGGTAGCTCATAACGAAAAGTTCGAGAGAAAGAGAGAGCCGATGGTGTGGTAGCGGTCGAGACAGGAAAAAGGGTGGAATGAAAAGGGACGACGACGACCAAGAGGCGCGCCGGAGAAAAGAGGGAGAGGGAGGGAACTCGAGTTCCGAGGAAAAAAGATGAAGTGATTGATCGAACGGCTAAAAGGATTCATTATGCCTGCGGTCAAGGACTACTTGAGAATTTTAGAAAGAGATTATGGGTCATTGATTGCGTGATTAGGGTACGAAGAATACTTTCTTGTGTTTTGTCGAGTTTTACAGCCACTTTTTAGCGTACATTTTAAATTGAATTTAAATAAATAAGGTTAGTTGTTTTAACGAATCCTTAAATTACGTTAACTAATTGTTATTTTTAAATGATGAGGAAGTAATATGTTTAAATTATTAAATAATTTAATTTAATAAAATTTTTCATTTTAAAAACAATTTATGGCAATATAAAGACTTACAACACAAGTCAAATCATAATTATCAATTTCCAAATGAAAATTTTAATAAAACAACAACAATATTTGACATATCATAAAACAAGAAAGTTAAATGTTAATGAATGTTAATGAATAATGTTGATAAAGAATGCCGCTGAATTCCAACGAAATACAAAATAAATATTTCAACTGTAGCGTCGAGGCACATGTTGTACCGTACAAATAAATTAACTTTTCCTCTAATTGCCAGCCCCGTATCAATGTACATATTTTTATTTTTCTTCTCCAAAAGTTTCAGAGAACACGAAAGGGGCCTCGCGACGTCGTCATTGTATCTTGGATATAATACCGCGCCGTACACTTTTATCTCTAGCGCATCGAAAAGCTCACTCGTACATACGAGTGCAAGCGCACAGCAGCGAAACTTTAATTTAAGCAATGTCAAAACGTTAAAAAAATATTCCGCAAGTAAAAAAAAAAAAAAAAAAAAAAAAAAAGCAAATAAAGAAGAATACGCGGGAACGTAATGAAATGAGAAAGAGTAAAAGAAAGAGAACACAAGAGCCAAAAGCAAGAGCGAAAAGCGGCCAGCTAATTAATAACTCTGCGTAACAAGGAGCAGATGGAGCGCTACAAGGCAGCAAAACTGAGACAGAAAGAGAAAGAGAGAGAGAGAGAGAGAGAGAGAGAGAACGACGCGTGCGGGTTACACTACGGTAAAAAGCGAAGGGAGCGTAAATGCGTGCGTGTATATGATCCAGCCGCTGTATTGGATCGGTCTTTTTCTTAACTATTATCGCACACATGTGGTCCGGATGGTCGCGTGTCTCTCTTTCTCTTGACTTATTAGCGAAAAGTCGAAGGAAATGAAGAATAAGTGTGCGTGTATGTAAGAGAGAGACAGATGCTATAGGTTTATTGGGGGATCGAGTGTTTACCGAAAAATGGTATAATTACATTTGATCTGTTGCTTATTTAGCGTATTGGGATATTGAATGTGTAATTGAGTAAGTTTTGATTTTTCTTTTGTATCTTTTATTGAAAAGTATAGTTTTACGGAATATATTATATTACACTAGCTATGTATACGTTCTTAAATTACTATTTCTTTTGTTCCCGAATACTAAACGATTTTACAAACTTGTTTTATATTTTCAGAAAAACCGATATTTTTTTCTGACATAACGCGACTACTCTATTTATAGATTAATAAATTATTCTAAAAGCTATATTTCTTTAAACTTTTTGATCAAAAATTAAAATCACTATAACAAAAATTAATTAATAAATTTCTCTGTATTTAAAATCATATTTCCTACGTACCGTAAAACACCAAAACCTCAAAAATAATTTAAGGAAAAACCAAACAATTCGACACCTTATCTCCGTTACGCGTTCATAATTACGCATAGCTTCACAAGACACAAGGAGCGCGACCGCGTCGCTTCAAGCTGGTTGAGAAAGAGCAAAAAAAAAAAGAACGAAAGCGAGAGAAATCTCTCTCTCTCTTCTCTTTCTCTTTCTCTCTCTCTCTTTCTCTCTCTCTCTCTCTCTCTCTCTCTCTCTCTCTCGAGCTAGTAGTACTCAGAAGCGCGAAAATAAACGTGGCCGGCGTCGTCGCTGCTCGAGTGGGATATCCGGTGCGCGTTGGGGGCGGCGTTGCAGTCATAAGCGCGACTCTATAAGCTTCGCGCTTCTTTGACTTTTCTGATTGACGCTGCTCGTGTGCTCGTACACCTTTCTCTCTCTCTCTCTCTCCCTCTCTCATTTTCTCCCTTTCTCTCTTTACGACTCGGTGTTTTCACTCACGGCTTTCTTAATGATACTTTGAAAGTTTCGGACTCGCGTCGTACTCTCTTTTCTTTACAGCCCTATATGCCCGAGGAGTAACGTCTGGTCTCCGCTCCCCTTTTCACGCGCGTCACGGTTTTAATGAGCCAGCGTTTAGGGACGCGATATTTTAATGGAGATGCGCGTTTAACTCAACTTTTTGTTTTCGGCGACTCTCTGGGTTCAAATGTGCGCGTACGCGGTTTCGTGCATTACTCATTCATTCATTCGGTGTGCGGCTAAAACGACTTCTTTTTTTCTTTTTTTATCGTTCGAGAGAAAGAGGTTTCGAATTTTCGGGGATAATAAGCCGACGGGTGAGATCGAGGTGGAGATATTGAGAAGGTAGAAGAAGCTTTCACTTGCGCCGTAAAATTCATGATTTACTTAGCGATATATATATATACATATATATATATACCGCACGTCGCATGTGGTCTCGATGCCTGCGAGGTAGTTTTAACCGATCGAATCTGAGAAAATAACAAAACGAAAAGAAATTTCTTTTGCGTTAACAAAAAAAAAAAAAAAAAAAAAAAAACAAAAAACAAAAAAAAACAAAAAGTGCATATATTATCGTTAGACGATCGTTTTTAGTTTGAAATAATAATAAATTTAATTTTTACACGTTATCCATATCGTTTATATGCAAACGATTTTGGAATATAAATGTTGCTTTGAGAAAACAGCGAACTACGATAATATACAATGAATATAGCAGTGCCTTAGTAAGCGTTTGTCAAGGCTTTCATAACACTTACTGTAAGTGCATTCTCTTGAACAGGAGCTCTTAAATTTACACGATGCAGTGCAGTTACCATGGTAACCCAGTCTCGAGAACTATACACGTTTATCAATACGGCCTTGTGTGTCTTTATCAAAACTAATTTAATAATGGAGAACGCGCGAGAAATATGTGAACGAGCGTGAAAAAAAATTATTTAAATTGTTTATAACTCAAAATTTTTAATTTTAAATTTGATTCTTTAAAAGAATAAATTCATTTGAATTTGACATACTATCTCAATTTTATCTCGAACTATGATATCAAAAAGCTTTTCGCCACTGTTAAAAAATAAAAACAGGTAAAAAAAGCAGCTGACAAGATGGCGAGATATACACCGTACAAAAGGGAGAATAAAACCAAGAAAAAGATAAAGAACCCTGAATATATACGAGTGCGTTTGTGTGTATATGTGTATATGCATGCAGAGGAGTAACGAGACAAGGGACTAACCAAGTGGCCAAGATTGGAAAGAAAAGGTTCCTTCGATATCGGAAGCGTCGATCGGCTGGTTTAAATTCTCTCTCTCTCTCTCTCTCTCTCTCTCTCTTTGTTTCTCTTACTGCTCTCCGCACTGTATATACATCGCAAACTTTTCGTTCAAAGTTTCGATGTCGGCCAGATGAGAGAATCGATGATCCCTCACTGAAAGGGAAAAAAAAAGAGGTATACGTAGAGAGGAAGAGAAAAGTCAGCTTCGCGATAAGGAACGAGTTTTAGCGTTGTTGCGTGCGCCGAAAGCTCGACAAGAGAGTCAGAGAGAGAAAGAGAGAGAGAGAGAGAGAGAGAGAGAGAGAGAGAGAGAGAGAGAGAGTCAATGATCGCGACGCGCTCGTTTTATTTTCCGCGCCCTTTGAGCTCCGCTCTACTATCTCTCTTTTCTCTTTATAAACGCCACCTCTCTTTCTCTGTCTCTTTTTCTCTTTCGACTTCTTTTTTACTCGTCTATGTAGCTGCCAACGGCACACCGATAGCAGTTTTGCGTGAGCCCTCAATCGCCCGGATATTGAATGCTCTATCATCTATGGCTCGTGTTCTAACGTTCTCTCACTCTCTCTCTCTCTCTCTCTCTCTCTCTCTCTCTCTCTCTCTCTCTCTCTCTCTCTCTCTCTCTCTCTCTGTCTCCCCCTCTCTCTCTTGTTCGTTCTCTTCTGATATCGCCGTTTGCTTCTTGCTTTTATACACTTTTTTCTCCTCTTTTTTTTTTTCGCCATTCATTTTTTTCCTCTTTGCCTTTGCAACGCACGGAAGATTTTACTAACTGTGTAATAGGGAAAGCTGGCGCGTTTTTATGAGCACTTTGCTTAAAATGATATACTTTATAGTTATTATAACGTGTTTTTTAAATTTCCTTCTTGTACTTTTCTTGAGGTCGCATGCATATTCATTTCTAAAATTTAAATTTTATATTTCAATTTAAAAAATATTTGTTTTATTATTAACGTTCATGTTTTTTACATTAATGAAATTAAAACTTTTAGTTAATAAAAAACAATTCTACTTTTTTGATGGTTTTCAATACAAATAATATTTTTTAATTTTTCTTAAATCTTTCAATTTTTAAAAAACAATTAAATACGAAGCTAATTTAAAACGCTCCGTCAAAAATAAGGGCTTCAAATAAAATGTATAACGGCGAAGCAAAAGAGCAAAAACGCATACGAATTCACAAGCGTGCCTCGGATAATAATTATTCCGAGCGTTTTGTATGGTAGCTATTTTCGTTTTCTTTCTTTTTTTTATTTTCACGGAAAACGTACCCACCGACATATACGCAAAACATTCGGTACCGCCGCAGGAGAAAAGGCAAACGCCGGCAAAGGATATACACAAAGCTGCCTACATATATACAATCAAAAGCGTATATAGTATATATATCGTTGGGTCGCCGCGGGGCGTCTGTCAAGCGCCGCCGAGTGGTCGCACTTTGAAGCCCCCGCTTACTCGGTGTCGATTGCGAGAAACAGCGGGAAAAAGAGAGAGAAAAAGTACGAGAGAAGAAGTGAGAGAGAAAGAGAGAGAGAGAGAGAGACGGAGCTGTTTCTCTTTTTCTTTCTTTCTCGCTGTGTCGATGATTGGAATGTGAAAAAGTCGAAGCTGAGAGAAACGCCTTTGAAAACGAACTGTTAAGAGGTTAAATATTGGAAGGTTTATCGTAAACACGTTGCTCAAAGTTTTAGTCAACGAACCGTACGATTTTCGGATCTATTGTCGAAAAACTCATTTGTCGATAAAAAATTTTATTCGGAAATTTTGTACAAATTGTGCAATATGCGATATTTTACATTTTCGCTAATGTTATAATTTTGCAAGAGAGGAGGATTTTTATTAATTTATATTTGTATAGTGATTGAAGAGATTTTCAGTTTGAGATTATTTACTTATTTTTATTGACAATTTCCTTGTTGTAAAAAAAATACTTTACAAACTGCCGATGCTTTTTTAATATTGAGTAAATATATAAAAAAAACAGAAACTTGTTTAAACGAGAAACAACTATCAATCACTTGAAAAGTTACGCATCACTTTCAGCAACGATTTTCTAATTTAAAATTTACATTAAGAATCCATCAACAAAAATTAATCAAATCCCCTTGAAACCTTCCCCTTCCATTTTTCCGTCAAGCTTCAATAACGTTAAAAAGAAAAATTTTTTTTTCCTTCTCGCTCCTGTAACCGGCGAAAGAAAAAACGCAAAAAGCAAAAGACAAATGAAAATGAAAACGAGCGAGCCGCTCGGCAAGGAAGAGCGAAACCAAGAGAAGGAGAATATAGAAGAAAAAAAAAGAGACAAATAAAAAAAGAAAAGAAAACAGAGAAAGAAGCGCAAGCTCGATCAAAGGGGAGTAGTAGTCCCGCGGTTGTTGTTGGGGATGATGCGCGACGGCGGAAAATAGCAGAGGAGGTGGAGAAAGAAAGACCCACTACTCCCTTCGCCTTCGGAAAGAGAAAGAGAGAGAGAGAGAGAGAGAGAGAGAAAGAGAGGTAAAAAAAAAAAGAGAACGATTAACCGTGATATGGCAGTTTTCCAAGTTCCACGACGCGCGTTCGCGCACGCCCTCGTTTGATTTATTTTCCAGAACAGACGCGCGTGCGTACACCTATGCGAGCGAGCGAGCGCGGTTTGAAAAAAGAAAAAAAGAAAAAGAAAGAAAAAAAAGGAAAGATACATCGAGTTCTCCCCCTTACTCTCTTAACGCAGAAAAAAAACGGATCGACAGATTGCAAAGTTCCGTGGAGCGTATGTGTACGTTATTGAAAACGATTCTTTCAATTCCGAGGTGGAAAGATGTGGATAGAAAGAAACGAGAAAGGGACGAGTTCTTTTTTATTTTTGCTTTACTTTGATTTCTTTGCGCAAGAATCGCGCGTTGAGTTTGATATCTTTCGTTTCAAGATTTGTATAAATGATTTTTCTGCATTTTCATGACGTTCCTACAAAAAAAAGAGAGGTTCTATAAGCGATATTTCGTAAATAAGAATATTTCGATTTAAATCTATTTTACAAAGTTCTAAGCTATCAAGATAAGTTATTGTACTAATTAAATTATTCATAAATTGTATAAACTCAACGCGCAAGTTAAAATGAACGTTGAAAAATGATCATCATTTGATACACCTCAATGCAATATAAAAAACTAATCGGTATTCCATTATACGCTTAAGGTAATTTCTCACGCGATGAACTCCTTAAAAGAATCCCTCGCTTGGCTTATTGAAAAGTATTCTTCTTCATTTTGAAAAACCAAGACTTCATATAAATATTCACGGTAAAAAAAAAAAAAAAGAAAAGAAAATGAAATAAAAAGCGAATAATACTTATGCTTATAGAAACATGCTTTGAACTTCACCGTCGTCAAAGTACACCGCATTTTGCTTTGTTATTACGTTGAGTCCGAAAGGCAATTTCCGTGAGGCGTAATTTACGCCTCGGCCGAAAGAAGAAGCCAAAGAAGATCTTTCTTTAAAATGGAAACGAAGAAGAAGGACTTGATGGAATCGAAGACACGCGTGAAACTAAATAAGCCGAAGCGGATCATAAATATCCGGGGTAGTTTTTAAATCACTCGCACGTCGAACTCGTCAAACTCGCGCCGAAAGCGAGGAATAAAATGAAGTATCATAAACGAGTCGCTCGGCGAGTATGTATATATGTATGTGTGTGTGTGTGTGTGTGTGTGAATACACTTGTGCGTCGAGCTGCTGCAAAAGCTATCCTCGAGCTGGAGTCGCATGGGCACGTCTATTCATATGCATATGACGAAAGTCCGGTGCGTCGCCTTCCTTCCTCCATTTAAATCAAGTTCCCTTTTACTCTTACACCGACGGCGAAGCTTTAATACAATATACTCAGCTGCGGCGGGTAAGCGACTTTCTCTCTCTCTCTCTCTTTCTCTCTCTCTCTTATTCCATTCATCATAATATTCATGATCGCTCATTCGTGACAAGCGCTGACGATCGCTTTTCTCAAAGGTGCACACGCGACGACGTCGGCGTGCTTAATTCGCGAGTGCGCGTAGGCTTCGCTAAAGAAAGGAGAGAGAGAGAGATAGCGCGCGGAATACTGATCGACGGGATAGTTGGCAACGACGCGTCAATTCTTGATTATCCTTATTCCGCGAATTTTCAAAGGCGACGAGTCTCTCTCTCCTCTCTTTTTCTTTCACTCTCTTACTTGAAATTATTCGACTTTATTAGACAGTTGCCGTAGGTGCTCGAGAGGAAGCGAAAATAAAAACGGAGGAGAGTTGGTTGCTTCTTCGAGTTCTCAAGCGGTGAGATTGCCGGTGTAAGGTGTGAGAAGAAATATCGTTTTTGTTTTTCTTGCTTTGAGAAAAAAAAATTATGCGCGAGTTTCGTGTTGTCGAATTTCGTTTGTCAAACATTCGAATTTCATAAATAATTATCACGTACTTCAAACGATGAGATATTGTTGCGTCTGCCTTGTACATGTCTGGGAAATAAAATTAAAGAAGTGCCAAAGTTACCGTTGTAGTCGCACTACCACCGTTGCGTTGTAATTTGAGAGCAATTGATTTTCGTAAAATAAATTCGTAAAAAAAATTTCGTAGAAAAAAAAAACAAAAAAAAAAATTCGTTTCGAAAGCAACGAATTTAAATATATCCAAGAGGAATAACCGAATGACGCGTTATTAAAACAATTCGCTCATTAATTATTTACAAGTGCGTACCCGACCAAAAATACAAGATAACACTGATGAGTTAAGACTCGACGAACTCGCACCGGGTCAAGTGTACACTCAACCCAGTAGTCAGCGCGCGTAATAAAGTAAAGCAACTCGCACGCGCCATCTGTTTCCTGTCGGTGTAAATTCGACGAGGAGACTCCCACCGGCTGTGCGTCTTAAGCGGCTCGCGATTGTTTGTTTTGCAAAACAAAATAATCCTTATCTACGACGCTTCGAAATTGCAAGCAGTAGCAAAAAATCCGAAAGACGTGCTTCTTCGTCTATGTGAGGGAGAAAAGAAAAACTCGAGAGTAGAGCTCGACAAAGTTATAACGTCCTTACGTCGCGTTTTTTTCATCTACGATGCTTATCAACTGCAAATTCTATTTTATTGCGATTGGAATTGTTATTAGCCGCGACGAGTGCCTTTTCCATCTCGCTTACTCTCGCGCACTCGTTATTGAGCAAGAGAGAGAGAGAGAGAGAGAGAGAGAAAGAGAGAGAGAGTGGAAAGGACGAAGGGAGGTAAGAGGATTTGCATAAAGTGTGTACGTGTGCGAATCGCTCTTCTTCTCTTTCCGACGATTCTGAAGATACTTTACCGAGACTTGTGTTTGTTACCGCCGCGGATTTCATTTTTCTTACATCGGAGAAAATTAAACTTTGCGCGACCGGGAGCAACGAAAGAGAAAAAAAAGAGTGAGAGTCACGCGGAGACTGTTTTATTTTTGGGTTACGAGTGTTTCTTAAGACGAGGGCTTTATTGCGCAGGCAATTTCTTGGAAAATTAAAGGCAGGAATAAGACTTTTTAATACCTTTCGATGACGGTGAATGAATTTCGAGAGATGCTTTTTACTTATCGAGAGAATTTTAATGTAATTGTTGTTATTTGTCTATGAATTAGTTGTCTTGAAAAAAATAATAAGACATTTATATTATTTCACCATTTTTGTACTCTAATATTCTTTAATCAACGAAACTTGACATAGAAAAGGTGAAAATTAACAACAGAGTAACTAATTATTCTGAAAACACTATTTTATCATAAAGATGCATTTAAAAAGGTAAAGTTACTTTATTCTAATGGCTTAAGTTATACATTTCAAAAAATTTATTTTAAGCAATAAAAACAAACAAAAAATATTAAAATAATTATCGCATAGATTGAATTCTCAACGTAATTAATAACGAGCGCGTTGAATTTCAATACACGAAATTGCATTTCTAATTCGAAAAGGACATAATTCGCGTAGGCAGACGTGTAAATTGCAACAAACTTTCCAGACATAAGTATCGTCTTATTAAAGAGAAAGAGAGAGAGACAGAGAGAGAATGTATGCGTTACAGGCGCCTACTCCTAAACGAATCCTTTCTATCTCTCGATACCTGCCATACTTCCTCTCTCTCTCTCTCTCTCTCTCTTTGCTCCATTGTTCACAGGATATTTCATCACGGTACGCTATTCTCTCTCTCTCTCTCTCACTCTCTCTGTCTGTCTCTCTCATGCATACAAGCGAGAGAAGCACGTCAGCACGTAAAGTACCAGCAGCTCGTAGTACAAAATGGGCGAGGGGCTCGTTCGAATTCCAGAGACGCGCGTGTGTCAACCCTGAAAATCCCGGCGGTAGCGCAAACGGCGTAAGATAGAGGCTGCGCACATAAACCAGATAGGGATATATAACCTGTGGAGAGAACAGGAGCTCGCTCTCCCTCTCTCACTCACTCACTCATTCTCTCTCTCTCTCTCTCTCTCTCTCTCCATCTTCTTCTCTCGTTATTATTAGCGGGGCTCGCAATCAACCGGCTAACTCGATTAGACGCGTCAACCAATCAGGTTACGCTTTACCACTTTCGACTCTCTCTGCTACCGCTACCGTACATTCTGCACACCGGTAACGATGTATACGTTGTCTCAAGTTATGAAGTTTCGAAAGTCGATAGAAAGAGTAAGAGGTATGTTTATAGGTAGAGAGATGCACAGTTTTACCTTTATACCTTCGGTATATAGTGCGCGCGTTACACTAGCATCTTGTTAATTTGCACAGCACTTAACCGTGCATTTTTACGATGTTATGGTTTCCTTAATTATTGAAGTTCATCGTCATCGTTATTTTAATAGATACACGTTCGTTCGGAATTTTCTATTTTGTTCTTTTTTTCTTTAAATGTATGAAAAATAACTGTGAAAAGTTTATCAATTTAGGCCGATGAAGCATCAAGTCTACAACTAAGGTTAAAAAAATAGATTTTTCATACTCGCCTGTTTGTCATCTTGCGATGTTGAAAAATCAATGCCGACCGTATTTTAACTTTAACACATAAATTAATTTACGACATTGCAATTGCTACCGTTACTTCTTAAAATTGGTGATGTCATGCCTTCAATTACATTTGTGACTACGGCGAATATCGATTTACGACTCTGTTATTCCGAAAGCTAATGTACATTTTTCGTACGCGAGGTGAATGTTACTTTTTATAGCGCTTTGTTCAGCGTTTAAGCGTTTACTTTAACTAAGATTGATTCAGTTCTGCGTACAAGAATTACAAGATAATACAGACCGCGTAATAAAAAAAAAAAAAAAAAAAAAAAAAAAAAAAATATTAATGAACCAATTCAAAATCTATCCAAATAAAAATCATCGCGGTCGGATCAAGCGCACATAAAGCAACACTTTTCACGATAATTATACTTTAATCTTCTTCGTGAAACTTACAACTCGAGGTACGACAAGCAGCGCGCACGACTGAATAACAGAAAATCGAAACTCGAAAAAGCTCCATTATAACCAGTCCCGAGAGAGATAAGATCTTTCTCAAGTCGCGAGAAGAGCGCGACACGCGACGCGCGAGCGTCTGGGAGTTAAGGCGCGCGAGAAAAAGAAAAGCGCGAACGTTTGTAAAAGAAAAGGTTACCTCTTCTCGAATCACCAGGGACACAACGAGTTTCTCTCTCCGTCTCTCTGTCTCTCTTTTTCTCGCTCGCTTAATGCAAAAGTACCGACATGCGTGCAAAGCGTCCGCGTATACATTCAAACCGGACCGCGCGCACGGAATTCTTGGCGTAATTGTGCGCGTCGCGTTTCGTTCGCTTTTTCTCTCTCTCTCTCTCTCTCTTTCTCTGTCTCTCTTGCGAAATTTCTTTTCCATCCACGCGGCACACACAAACTGCGCAAAAATTTCGGTGCAATTATTTTCCTTTTGTCATTCAACGCGAGAATCGACTATTCGCTTTCTTTGTTTTCCTTTACGCTTCATGCCGAGACATTTCTTCGCGTAAATGCGTTGAATTTAAATTTATCGGTGCTCGCTCTACCACGGATGATAAATTTGAGATATACGGTGTGGAAAAAAAAAACGCGAAAAATGTTTTGCGGAATGGATGATGAGAAAACAAATTATCACAAGTTTTACGGAAAGAATTTACGGCGGATCCGCGAAAAGTTTGTAGAATTTGTGAACGATGGAGAATTATTGCAAGTAATGTATACACGTATCTAATATTGATAAAGATTAATTTTAAATTCGAATTCCTGATGGTGTTTAAGTTCACAAATAAAGTTAACAAATTACAGCTGAATCATTATACCATACTTGACCGTTAACGAGTCCTCGATTAAATTAACGTCGTTTCTCCATTTTTATTCATGTACTGCGAGAGGCAAGCAATTAATAAAAAAGAAAAAGGAAAACAATTCTTCATTGACGAGACATTGAATTATATTGTTTCCTTTTTTTTTTAAGCGCGCAAACGCAGATAGTCATCAATGGAAAAATAAAGAGATGAGAGTAACGGAGGATAGCGTGGAAGAAAAAAAAAATTAAAAACTGGAGGCCAAGAGCGCATCGAGTAGTTTCTTCTCGGAAGTTAATATATATGTATATGTGTGTATGTATATATAATACACGTACGCGAAGAGAGGCTGACTCTAAAAGAAAAGTACTGAAACGAAGTGGTGCGCGTGACTATAATTGCGAGTTGAAAAGTCTCGGAAGGGAATTATCGTAAAGCGAAATAAGAATCTGATTTCTCTACTCTTCTCTCTTTCTCTTTCTTTCTCTCTCTCTCTCTCTCTCTTGCTTCCTCTCTCTCTTTCTCTTTCTTTCTCTCTCTCTCTCTCTTGCTCCCTCTCTCTCTTTCTCTTTCTTTTTCTCTCTCTCTCTCTTGCTCCCTCTCTCTTTCTCTTTCTCTCTCGCTCTCTCTCTCTCTCTCGCTCTCTCTCTCTCTCTTATATCTTGACTCTTGTCTTTCTTTCGTACTGTTACTTCGTTTCTCTCTTTATCTTTCTAGGTGGAAGAGAGATATAGGGAATAAAAGAGGCGCCCGGCTTCCGGTTTCCAATTACGGATGCGCAACTCCTCGCGCGAGCGCCGTCCCGACGATGTTTGGAGGAGTCGGCGCCGCGGGCTGAAAATTCACCGGGAATCGGATAGTTAATATATAGACATCATTCTTTCTTTCCTTCTTTCTTCCTCGACGCGAAAACACATTAAAAACAACAACCTTTCTTCTAATAGATACAAATTTAGAAGAGAGATGATGAACGAGTTTAACGGGGATTTTAAAGACAGATGCCGTTGAGTAAATATTTCGAGAAAGTTTAAAGATATTTACTGACGTTCGCTAAATTGTTTTTATTTGAAGTAGTAGGGTTAAGGGTAAGGGAGAACTGTTAATTGAAAAAAATAATCATATTCTAGTTGAATAATATTGTTACAATTTAATTATGTTTATAATCTTCATAAACAGATTAAAGTTCGAGTTATAATAATTTAACAAACAAACAAATTTTTTAATTTTTGAAAAAAAGCATTTGATATTCGCATTTGTTATTAAATCGATAATAACAAATTAGATAAAAATATAAAAAAAAAGAGAGGAGTAACGAGAATCTCCAAATCTTATCAAGCTATTATAAAATTGTATTGGAAAACAAAATCAATAGCGTTCGTAAACTGTTTTAAAAGCAACGTTTTTATCGTTCACCGCTGAGCAAATATATATCCACACGGGTATTTCGAAAAACTGGAGCGAAAGAATAAAAAAGAAAAACAAAAGAAAAAACGCTGCTACACATACATCGATCATCCGGACAAATGGTCATCGGCAATTGACTAATCAAAGCCAAATACACGAGCGCGCCGTACGAAAATATCACGTGTATTCCCTTTCAAAGTTACGCGCTTACGCACAAAGCGCACGACACACATTCATAAAGTGCTCAAACGTACACGTGTACGTATATAGATATATGTATATATAAATGTACATACGCTCGTGTATAAGCGTATAGGTTATACTATGACCGTAACATTATTTATCATCTGTCGATGCGAAAATTAGGGTCGAAACGTACGCTACTTCTCTCCATAGCTCGTCCAAAAAGTATTGGATTTCCGTAAAACATAAGTTTTCTCTCGCCACATACATTCGCATTCGTAGACTTTTCGCCCTCGTACTTTACACCCTCTATTCAGAAAAACCATAACGGCGAGCGCAAACACTCAAACGCGCACGCGCACGTATAACGTAACTTAGCGAAGGAGAAACGAGCGAGCAAAGTTTGCAGTTATATGTACAACGGGGAGAAGATCGCGCGTGTACATACATATATATATATATATACATTTTTTTTTTTAACAAGAAAAGAGAAAGAGAAACGGTAATTGTCGAGACGTGAGATCGACACCTATTATATACATATATATACACACACGTATGCGTCGTTACTACTCACATGACTATAGTCATCAAACAATGAATTGCCGTTGACGTGCGCGTCCAATGTTGGACGATCGTTTGTCTAGTAACTCGAGAGCCACATAGACATTGTCTCTCTTTCTCTCCTTCTCTCTCTCTTTCTCCCTTATCTGTCCATTTCGGTCGATGTCTATATACGACAACTTATCCTTCCCTTCTCTTTGCGTAAATACGCGCGAATGCAGTGCCTTACTATGGGTTCGATTTTTTTTTTTCAGACTTTTCGTATTTTTTCATTTTTTTTTTCTTTTATTCATATGAAAGTAAATATTTAGCGCAAAAGTAACCTATTATTTTCGTGTAATTTATAACGTTAATGTAAATAGCAGGAATATTTCATAATTTATTTGCAGCTTTTAATTTGCTCTTTTCAATATATTCTTACGAACGTAATTTGCATCACAATATTATTTAAAAGTAATACGTCAATCCTTACCGCAAATCCTTAAAATATACACATAATATTAAAAAAAGCCATTCAGTTTGCATGAAGCCTTGTAGTAAATATCGTTATAATAACAAACAAATTAATCTTTCCACATAAGTAAACGTTTGCGTCTCTTATCGCAGTAAACTCAAGCTCTTGGGAAATTTAAACATTACCCGCGTGAGTAAACCGTTCGATAATCTGAGGAACTTTACGAGCCGAGAGTAACACCGAAAATTATTTGTAAAGAAATATATATATATATATATATATATATACAAAGCATAAGCGCGTACGTGTGAGTACTCTTGCATACACGTACGACTGCAAGAAGCTGGTAGACGGATGCAATAAATATTTGGAAAAAAAGCTTCGTCAAGTGCCGTAACTTAGGATTGTTAGATTTACGCCGGGGGTCCGTTTCGAAGAAAAAAGCGTATAAGGAAAAAAAAAATACACCCGCGCACGCATACCCATACTTTCTTCTCGATGCCTCGATGTACGCGAGAATGAGAGAAAGAGCGCAGGAATCTCTCATTCACGAAGAGGATACAGTGCCAGGAAAACGCTTTTCAAAGCTGGCCGGCTTAAGCGAGACAAGAATGAAGAAGAAGGAGAAGAAGGAGAAGAAAGAGAAGCTGACGGAGGAGTAGGAGACGGTGTCCTTCGTTATTTTCCCCGCTTGGGAAAGGAAATCTGGATAATCCGATCCCCTTTCGTTCCAACTGCGATTCTCTCTTTTTCCATTCGACGTGTCTATGTCTCGCGGCGCTCGATGCGAAAACGCATTACGTGACGCCGGCTTGGAGAAAGGAAGTTTCAAGCCAAGAGAAAAAAAAAGGGTGGATGGAGAAAGTGCAGGAGATAGAGACAGAAAGAACGGAAGCGAATAGAGGTAGAATTAAGAAGGAAGCAAATAGTTGAATCGAAGAAGAGCGGAGAAAAAGAAATTAAAACACATTGACAGAGAGTTAGACCGAGAGAAAAAAGGGAGAATAAAATCAATAGGGAAAAGAGAATGCATCGTTTGGAGGAAAAAAGAAGTTTCGTTTCGACGTTGTTACCGCTTATTGCTCTCGATAAAATTTTCAGTTATTACGATGCAAATCTTTTAATTCGCAACGTCACCCTCGAGGAATTTAAATATATTTTACAGGATTTTTCTTAATAAGCGTCAAAAGTTGCGAGGCTGCAACGATAAACGATATACGCGAACGATATCAAAGTCGGATTATATCTCGTTATTCAGTTTAAAAAAAAAAAAAAAAAAAGTTCGTTCCAACAATTTTAAGAATCGGAATAAATTAGCGAAAAGAAATGCAACGACGATCGGCTCGATAACATAAGAAGCAAAGAATTTGAAAATGTGCGAGACAGAGAGACGGATAAACAGAGTTCTTATATAGGAAAATAAAAAGAACGAGCAAGGAAGAGCGAGGGAGGGGAGAGAGGATAACAAGAAATGAGGAAAAGAGAATGAAAATGAGTGCTAGTCGTCGAAGATCAAATGACCGTGAGGAGAAGAACAAAGAGCAAGACAAAGACGGATAAAAGCGTGCCAAGTAGGTGTGACCGAGCGAGAGAACAAGCGTACAAGAAAGAGAGAAAAAGATGAAAAAAAAAAAAAAAAAACGGTAGATTTGCAGCGCGAATTTCCGGGCTAAGAGGTGAGGTTAATCCGCGATCGACTCGACGAGGATTTACCGACACTCTATTACCTCTTCCTTTCTCCATTCTTTTTCTTTCATCCTCTTTTTTTTCTTTAGCACAAAGTCTCCTTCCATCTCTTGACTCTCTTCTCTCGAGCTCATTTCATCCGACACTCGCACCTTTTATCCGCTCGATCTGTCGTTTGTAACGGCAAGTCAAAGTGCTACGTGACCCTTTTTTGCTTTTGTCTTTCAGAACTGGTCCGAGAGAAAATTCGCCCGAGCGTAATTCCGCTCGTCAAAACAATCGCGAATAAACAAGATTTTAGAAGCGTCGAAATGAAGGTAAAAATACTGATATATTGAGTGAAAAAGCGAACGAATTGGAGTTGATTTATAAAGATGCATTATTGTAAAACGAAACCTATCGCTTCTACTTACTTATTCCGGGTAATTCAATGACGAAGTAGATTAAGCGATGCTTTTGACGATTGCTTACCTGAAACAAAAGCGTTAAAAAAATGGTTAGTTGTAAATTTACTAAAATGTTATTCATTATATTGATTCTAAAATTATTACTATTTAGTAACTAAATTATTTTACTAATAAATAATTCATTATTTTAATGAAAAATGTAATAAGTATTTGAAATAAAAAAATGTAGTGTTTAAATAGCGACATTTTTAAGTGTTTATAGCGCTATCTAAAAAATAATTGATTTTATAAACATTAATGAAAGTTAAATTATAATTTCTAAAACTATAATTTATAATTTAGATTTTAAGTAAAATAAATGTCTGCGCAATGATAAATGACAACGATAATATAACACAACGAAAAAAATTAAGAAATGTATAGACAAAAAATTGCAGGTAAAAGCATAAAAAACAGGAAATTTGCTATGAAAAAAAAAATCGAAAAATAATTGCCGTAACAATCGATGAGTATTGTTTCACTCTCGAAGCCCGTTGCACTTGCACGATGGACAATCTCATTCGTTCTCGTACGCATGAGCGAGCGCGAGTGAGAAAAGTGAGAAAAAAAGATAGGATAATGAAAAAAAAAAAAAAAAAAAAAAATCGGGCAAGCGTATGTGAATACTTGTATATATGCGTGAAACGGTGAGACGGAAGTAAAGGAGAAATAACGATGAAACAATGAAAGCGCGCGCAATTGGATGATTAATATTAAAATTAATTTGCAATTGCGATATGCACATATCGACGATAGAAATTTTCAAACAAACGTTCATTTATCAAAGCGGATTTTGTTTCATATACGTTTTGGTAAAATTTTGAAAGTAATTTATAAATTAATATAATAATAACAATAACGACACGTTATGAGTAAAAGCACCGCATACCGTATTAAGCAAAAATAATCAAATCCTGATTAATTACGGAAAGTAATCATTAAAAACTTTTAATTACGCTGAATACGCAATAATAAAAGAAAAATTAAAAATTAAAAAAAAATTCAACTTTGAATGAAATACTTTAAAATTTATTCAAAGCAGACTAACATAAGCAAACGTAAGCACTCGTTACTCTCGACGACCTCACGTCAAAACTTCTCGCGCGAATTTTACGCGAAGGACAAAAAGAAAAAATAAATAGAGAACCCGTGAAAATAAAAAACAAAAACCCGTAGAAAAGGGAAAATGAAGCAACGCAACCAGCTAAATCTCAAGCACGAAGAAAAAGAAAGAATGAGAGAGAGAGAGAGAGAGAAAGAAATTAAAAAAAATAAAAGACCGAAAGCTCGAGCTCCCGAGAAAAATGAAGGAGAAATGGCTTGCGAACCCGGAGGTATACACGTAAAGTAAAAAAGAGAAAAAAAAATGTAAAAATAAAAAAAAAAAAGAAGGCGAGGCACGCGTTCCTTCTTTCATAGCGCAATCTCTCCGGGAGCTTCGCCGGTGTTCTCATCCGGTTTCCGTTGCTGGTGTTATGGAAGCTCGCGAGAGCGGCTGACATCGCGGAATTAAAAGGCTTAAGCGATGAGTATATACCTTACATATACGTGTACATGCAGAGAGTTATTTTGGGACGTTGTCCGAAATCCGTTTTGCTTCTTATCCTTTTACTCAATTTTATTTTTTGTTTGTTTGTTCGCTTGTTTATTTATTTATTTATTTATTTATTTATTTATTTCGTTTGCAAATACCCGTAGAATATTTGAGAGGCAAAAAGCGAGTTTCATTTATTTTACAATCTCGAGTACGAATATTTGAGACTATGATTCGAAGGTACGATTTGAATAATATCTCGAGCATTAATTAAAAAAGAAGTATTTAACTCGCGTCGAAATTTGTTACGGCTATAAACATTTTTATTCAATTTTTTTTTTACACATAAACGAATCGTAATTAAATCTTCGGTGGAAATAAAAAATTAAGACGCTTTGAAAATAAACTGTTTAAAAGTAACCTTGCTAAACGAAACAACTCGGTGATTTTCATTTTAAATCTTGCATCTCTTTCTCTACCGAATGTTTTAACCGCGTGAGTATTGCAAATTCAATTTACGGATATAAAAGCAGGAGAAAAATCGAACATGTCCGAAGATAAATGAAAAGCTTCGAGCGTCAGTTTTTATTATTTCACCTTTTACGACGGCTCGCGGTGAAAAAGGGAAAAGCGCGGGAAAATTTTTCTCCGACGAGTGTTCGAGGTTTTCACCTTACTCGCCGTACCGAAGCGTGAATTTTGAGTTTTTCATTTCCTCGCTCTTTCATTCTTTCTCCCACTCCTTTTACTTCCTCCCTCGCCCTCTCGCTCTTTCGTTTTTTTTTTTTACGATCGGTGTGCAGCAACGGTTCATCGGGTTTCGCAGTCGGCTGGTTTAAGGAAAAAGAGAGCTCCAGGAGAAAGTCCGGACGGGCGGGAGTATATAAGTCACGGGCCGTTTAGGGATGCATCGAGCGTGCAGTTTTTTTTCTTCGAAAAAAAGATGGCAAATTGCTCACCCTTAAATTCGAGAGAAGTTTATTGAAGAAAGAGCTGCCTTCTTTCGTTGCTCTTCATATATGTGTGTATGACGCGGAGTTATTCGCTCGTGGAACAATTGGAACGGCTGGAGAACGATATTTTTTTGGATTGAAATATTCTTTTTATTAGATTTGGGGATGAAGCGCAAGGATGCAGGCTTTTGGAAGTTTTATGGAATTTGCAATGTCAATGGAATCAACATTAAAGTTTAGGATAAAAAAAGGAAATTGTATTATTAACCAATTGATAAAATCAAAACTTTCTCAATCATTTGAATTAATCAACTGCTCGTAAATATAGATAAAATGCTTATAGATAAAATTTTTAATGTTAAATAATTCATTTACAAAAAAAAAAAAAAATAATAATAATTATGATAATTATTCGATAAATTATTCACCGTTTATAAATAATAATTTAAATAATACATTTATAATTCTACATGTATCAATACAAAATGCAATTCTTTAACGAAAAGTAAAACATTTACCAATCATACGTTGAATAACTCGCAAAAGCAGTGAAAATTCAGCACTCGAAGTGAATTTACGATTTCCAAACAATTTCTTTACCAGATAGTGGGAAAAAAGGAGAGCGAGAAGAACATCTTAACGCTGAAAGCGTGCAACTATGTACAGGACGTGTGCGAACGGGAGAGAAGAAGTAAAGAAAGAGGCGACGTATTACACGCGGGATAAGCACGGAGGAACGAGCGGAAAAGTAAGTCTCGGAGGCGCCGAAGCGAGCTTTTTCACAAGGAGAGCAGCAAGAAAGATAGAAGAAGCGTACGTTTGTTCGAGAAGAAAAATGCAGCTTAGCGAACGGAACGAGTACGGTGTACGAGCTTGCGTGTGGAAATGAAAAGAGAGCAATTTTTAAGGAGAGTCGAAAATTGGATTTTATCTCTTGGTTGAAGCGCGCATACACGACTTATTTCGATAACGCGGAATGTCTTACTCTTTGTTCGACGCGGATGATGAAGAAGGTCAGAGAGAAAGAAAAAGAGAGAGCGCATGGAAAAACATTGAAAAAATAAATTAGACCAAAAATAAAACACTGCTCGCTGCATGATTTTATAACTTCTCGATTACATCGCTGCGCGACTTCGACGAAAATACGTTTGCTCTATATAAACCAAGGTCTCAAAGATATACATGTCTATGCGACTTGAAAATATGTTTACATATTGTGAATTGCGTATAATAAGGACATATTTCAAGTCACCGTTGAAAAATATCTTTCGACGATAAATATTATTTTTACGCATGGTGATTGTATGTTGATAGTTTTTATCGATAAAATGAATAATGTTAGTGAATGACGATTCATAATTTCTTTACAAAAGTAGGGTAAATTTGTATGTTATCTAATCATCTTAATACCAAATTTTAATATTTACTTTACAGCGTTCGATGCCTGCTTTTTTTATAACCTCATAAACGTTTGTATAAACTTTCGATAAATAATTTCTTATTTTTGTTTTATCACTTTTTGATGTGACTATTCACCATCGTGAATTCTATGAAATATGATTTTATAAAATGCAATAACAATAAACAAAACGTAAAGTAAAATTATCGTAATCAAATCGCAAAAATAGTGCAAGAAAATTACAACCATAACTCTCTCTCTTTCTTCTTATATACACACACACACATATATATGTATATGTATATGGATATACTCCCGAGATATACACGTCGTCGACATTACGCTGATTACACAGTCGACTTGAAGCAGAGAAGACAGATAGAGAGAAGGAAGCGTCGCTGCGATGTAGCGGGGCTCAGCAACGCGTCGCTAATCCGACAAAGCACACGTTTCAACTTCTCTCTCTCTCTCTCTCTCTCTCTTTCTCTCTCTCTTCCTCTGTCTCTATCACTCGTTATCTCGATTTTCGAGACAGTGCGCGAAAACAGAAACAGGAGGTTTGTGTAAACGCGCGAAGGACAACATCCGCTGGAGTACAAATTCACTTTGCCAATTCGACGACGAGGACGATTCTGCTGTTTAGGAGGACAAATTTTATCGGGCGAGCTCGCAATTTTTAGGGAACGAAAACGCTGCGCGAGTTATCTTTCTCCTTCTTCTTCTCCGTCGCTGACTGGCGCCGATTTTCTTTGAGTTTGCTGTTGAGAAATTACAAGGCGAAAAATTGAATTTTCTTTCTTGCTGGATAGTTATGGATGTTTGCCTCGGTTGCTTTATTGGCCGCGCTTCAAACTTTTTCATTCGATTAAAAATTATTTTTCTTCGTTAGCCCTGGCCTTGCTCTCGAACTTTCTCGATTAAAATTTGATTTATTTAATCGCTTAATGGACGTTCAATGCTTCTTTAACGTACTTTAAATTGTTGATATAATTGTATATAAAGCAAATTATAGTTGTTTTTTTCTTCTTTTTTTTTTTAATAAAATTAAAGAAATTTAACAAACGAACAAAATTAAATGGTATATAGCGAATAATGAGTCGAAAAGAATATTATATTAGTTACACTTTCAAAATTCTACGTATCGACAATATCGCTTCAACGACTTCATCGAACATCAACGACGAGGTGAACGGACTCGTATACACTTGAACGAATGTTCAGCGAGCATTATTTCACTCGTGAATCCCCAGTACAACGCAACTTTCTCGATCAATTATATATCTCCTCGATCGATATTTTTACGATTCTTTACTTCCCTCTCCATTTCATTCGCTCTTCCCTTTTCGTCGAACGAATGAAAACGCGCTCGTAATTCTGTTCCTCCCAATTGTTTTTGCTCCGAAGTAAAAAAAGAGAGAAAGAGAGAAAGAGAAAGAGAAGGGGGGGGGGGGGAGAAAGAGGGAATGACGGGAAGAATCGCAGATAAATAGGCTAAAGATAAGGTTCCAGTTTCTTCTTCGACTCTCGTGCAAAGTGCCAAGGCATCCGTGAGTTTGCGATCGCGAGGATGTTTCCTTTGTGCGTCAGACAACGGTTTAAAGGGCGGACATACAGTACCGCGCGCCATTCAAATTTAAATATAGAACAGCCCGTCGCTCGGGCAAACTTTTATGATTAAGGGATTAATTAAGCGCAGAGCCTATATATATATATAGTTGGGAGCTTCGAGGAATTCCTCCCGAATTTTCCGGCTCCTCCGTCTTTTCGGTTTTACTCTCTTTTCTTGGTAAGGAAACGTCAAACTTGGGAGAGAGATTTCGCCCGGTGAAAAGGAGCTCTCTTTTCTATTATTTTAAACTTTCGCGGCTTCTTTCTGTATTGCGAGCGTACATTGTTCCTAAGTTTCCGTAAATTAACGTCGAATTTCGAAATGGCAACGATCGCCGCTAAAATAAATTCTATGGGTTTTAATGAATGGAAAATTACTGGCTTTAAAAATTGAAACTTGCATTTTGTGCATTAGTTCGTTTTATCATAATTTGTTATCGGCATATAAATAATAATTAATATACGATGATAAATTACGTGAATTCAATGCGGGTAAAGGCTGAAATTTTCGACTTTGTTGATGAATTTCCAATAATTGTGAAATGAGTATACATATTATCGATCATGCAATTATCATCAATTAAAGGAAAATACGATTTCAGCACACGGTTCGAATATTAAAAATTATAGATTTGCAATAAATGTAAATCTTTGTATACGTCAATTTGTAAAGGCCATTAATATTTTATTATTTGTTGTGAATATTGGATTTATAATATACAATCTCATTAGATAATTAATAGTATGAAAATTCGAAAGTATCAAATAATAAATGTATTCTTGATTAATCAATCTTTTTAAAATATACATGTTAATTTTAATTTTTTTTTTATATTAAATGTTAAAAAATTTTTAAACAATGTTATTTTTCATAATTAATAAATCCAATTTTATGAAATATTTAAAAAAGTTGATGAATAAATGAAATGCTTTTTTGCTTTTTTCTCCCTCGTAAACATTTTTTGAATTCGTTTCACCGACCGTCGACTGTTTTTCACTCGCGACAGTTGTGCGGTGAAAGTTGGAAAATTAGGAAAGCGAGAAAGAGAAGAAGCAGGAAGAGGCGCGAAACCCAGCAGTACGAGGTAACCTCAAGTATTTCGGATTACGCAGATGCCTGAGGGAAATCTTGCGATTTTCAAGCCCCGCCAACTGATATATCCCTTCCCTTTCCTTCTCGTGGTGTATAATTCCTGATTCGGCGCCTATGCCATGGAAAATAAACCGATAAAGTGGCTAATGCAAAAGAGAAAGATAAAGAGATAGAGAGAGAGAGAGAAAGAGAGACAATTCTTACCCGCGGGTAACTTTATATCTAATGGCGTGTGTCTGCAGTCTGGTCTATTCGTAATGATTACGTCGAGCGCAATAAGTGGAACAATTTGGGAATTAAGTAGCTGCGCGATTTAAATTAGATGAAATGATTTGTTGCGCCGCGTGGGAAATATTAAATTTCCTAGCGATGCTTGATTCGTAGTTATTTTTAACGTCGAAATGAAAATTATTTTTAGCTTTGAAAATTGCTTAATACATTAATATTTAAACTTTAATTTCCCTTTTATTAAATCAACCCGTGCTAATAAATATTTTCATTTTAAAAGCTTGAACGCAATTACAAAGCGAGCAAAAAAAAAAAAATTAAAAAAAATACACATAGATATATGAATAATCAAGAGCTACTTCATGAAAATAAGTTTGCACGAAAATTTAATTTCAAACTGCCACTCAGACTAATTTTTCACAGCGACGCGAACGAACGCAGAAAATGTTAATTTGTAGTTTTTAGTATTCCAACTCTTTGACAGTAAAATATATTATTTCAAATGAACAGCTGACATTAACATATTGACACTATACCGCGGCAATGCTAACGAAGTAAACTTAAACTCGACTCGCTTATCTTTTTTTTTTTTTTTTTTGTTTAACGTTTCGCATTAAACAACGTTAAAAGTCTAGCAAAAATGAAGGGAAAAAATAAATACAAACGTCGCCGTTAAAATAAATAACTACCGATCATCTCGCACTGAGAATTCTAATCCGGCATATACATATATAAGCTAACACATTTACACGAAACGTGAAACGAGAAGTAACGTAAAAGAAAATCGTAGAAGGGTTTCGAGCGACGAAGTCGAAGAAACGAGTGCACTCTATAAATATACGTATATGTACGCCGCGGCGGAGCGAACTGCCGAGGAAAAAATAAGCAGCGTTCGATGGGTAAACGAGGAGGGTCGGGAGAAAAAGAAAGAAAGAGGTACGTGAAAGAAGCTAAGAGCCACCACCTGTGCGACCTTACGCGCGTTAATTGATGAGCATGAGACGGACCGCGAGATCCACAAGGATGATGTCTTTCACACGCTGTGGGTGTCTTTTGGCTCGGCTTATAGTTTTCTCGGTACTACGCGCGTACGTTTTTTTCAGATAATGCGCCTGGCTTGTGCTTTTAAAGGTTGGCGATGGTAAGATTTGTTTTACTTTTACTCGCGTGGGTTTACATGAATAGTGATTTCGTTTATCTATTATGCATATGCGTAGTTACTTTATTATAGCACATTATTTTTGCGTTTGTTTGATGTGTGCGACTAAACACAAATGTTATTATTAACATTTAGCTGTTATTATCATTTTTTTTTATTGGCATCGTTATTAACAAACGGATAAAAAGGTATCGTTGCACGATCTATTGATATTTAAGCTTTTGACAAAACGATAGTTTAATTGTAAAAAATTATAAATATGTTATAATTATAATTCTTTTTGATCTATATGTTTTCTAATTAAGATTTAGCCTTATACGACTAAATCATGATAAATTCGAATTAAAATATTTGCACTAAATAAATCATTAATTAAATCAATATGATAATGCATTAATTAATATTATAGTGATATATTAATTTTAGCAAATTAAATTCAAAGAAAATTCATTTAAAATCAAAGTAATCTAATTTATGTAAATGCAACGACATTTTAGAGAACAGCTTTAAATCGCTTTATTTCCAATAAGGAACAAAAATCATTTAGTGTAATTAACTTAATTTCGCATTATCAGAGAGCGCATAATTTTCCTACCGATATATTCGTCTCGGCTTTTACAAATCCTTTTATTTATAATCAACGATCGAGCAGACAATTTTCGCGGTAATTATTTATCCAAAAAGAAACCGTACCTAGAGAACACTTTATAACAAAAAGACAATGGGGAAAAATAAATATACAAGAGAAAAATCAATCGATTTGCATTTAATCTCTTCTACTCTTTACGCTTCTTCTCCCACCGCTCTATCTTTCTTCTTCCTTTCTACTTCGACATCTTTTTCCCCTACTCACCCTCTTCGATTATCCATCTCGCTCGCTCGTTGACTACCTTTCTCTTTCTTTTTTTCTCTTTTTCCGTCCTCGCACTCGAATGATAAACGAACCACCTCTCGTAGAAATTATATATATCTCTCTCTCTCTCTCGTGTGCGCGCGAGCGCGGGTTAACATAGCTCTAACCGAATGGAGCTCGCGCGCGAGAGCACGTTTTCTTTTTATTCTCATTCTATCTCTTTCTCTTCAAAACGGAACCCTACGCCGCTGTCACTTCGCGCTGATAAATCTGTCGTTCACTTTTGGAATCTAATTAGTGTACCTCTCTTTTCTCTCCCCCTCCTCTGCGCATCTTCTTTAACTCGCTCTTGTTTCGCTTTTTTCTTTCGTTTACTTTCTTTTTTTGCGCAACATTTTTTTTCATCCTCACTTATCTTTCTTTTATTTTTTCTTTGTTTCGGTCGCTTGCTTCTTCCATCGCGAGTCTTTAACGTTGTCGGACGGCTAGAAAAAAAAAATGAGATAATATTTAAATTTATATAAATTTTGTTTAATTAACGAGATAAACGGTTTAGCAGGATTAAGCAGCTAAGCAGTTTTTATCGCAAAAGAGAGGAGAGGATAAGTAAAATATGCTTATTAAATCAGTTTTAGATACATTCGCAGCTTCGATATTTTCTTGCTTACTCGACGACGATGTCTTTTCTTTTTTTGCTTTGTGCGAGTTTTGATTTATTTGCGGCAATTATCAATTCGGCATTTGCAAACGGTAAATTGTTTTATTGCCGAGTCGAAGTAATTGATTTAATGAGTAAAAGAGCAAAAAAGCTAGTAGGAAATAGTGCCTTGCTAACGAGTGAACTGAAAATCAATTTAATCTCACAAATTATTTCTCACCGTAGCGAAATTAATTTCGATTTAATTGCGACCATTAATAATTTTTCCCTTAATTTAAATTTCATTGAGTGCGATTCGCGCGTACAATAATAATGTTTCAAACGTTTGCTAAATTTATATTTTTCTTCTTTTATTTTTAATTTTTCACTTCAACCAGAAGCATTTTCGTGTAATAGAAAAGTCCCATAATCAAGCGCAAGTACAATTGAAATACAAATACCTGAAAATCATCCAAGTTTTCCACTTTTCCGCAAAAAGTAACTTTTAATCCCGGAGCGAAATCCTCCCCGCAGAAATGAGAAGGAGACGCGAGAAGTGAGAGAGAAAGAGAGAAGAGGGATCGATGCTCTTAAGGAGAAAATGAGCTAGAAAAGTAAAAGATACACACTCGCGGACCGAAAGAAAGAAAGAGAGAGAGAGAGAGAGAGAGAGAGAGAGAGAGACCGACGTCGTAGTTTAATGAGAAAAAGACGGAGAGAAAGAGGAAACGGAACGCCTGAGGTTTGACGACGAAACTTTCCGTAACTTTCGTTCGTCCGTTCTCTCCCAAAACTCTCTCAGGAAAGATTCTCGCCTCTTTCCGTGCGATTTTCTCCTTCGTCCGATTCGCAAGTTTAAATGCAAAGTTCGGAGCGGCAACCGCAACGAAGAAGGAAATATGCACCACGTAAATATAATATAAACGTAAATAATCGCTGCGAGAAAACTAACTTTTCGAAATACTTTTGTGCGTATAATGCCATATATACAACGATAGATTCTTCGTATTGTTGATGCAAAGAGAGATGAGACGGGAAATTTAATCATCGTGATGGCGCAGTAGTTTGCACCTTTGTCGATAATGGATTAAAATTTTAATATGGTTATGAATTATTTTAATGTTTTGTTTCATTAAATACAAATATTGACGCGATTCGTTTTATTTTATATGCGGAATTATGGAATATTCGTTTTACGCTTTCATTTAGATAAGAGTATCTTATACAAAATTAAATACTTATATAATTTCATAACATACGTGTATAAATAAATCAAATTATTATCAACAAGATAATATTTATATCAATAATTCAATTCATTTAAAAATTTTTTAATTATAACTTAATTAAAAAATTTACTCGAATGAAGTATATTTTTTGTATTATAGAATAATTATAATAATGAATAAATTGTTTTAAAATTAATTATTTTTACAATTATTAAATAAAAATAAGATGAGAATGTAAACGAATGAAAAAATAACTGTATACTGTTAAAACTTGTTTTATAAATGTTTTAATATTTTATTTTCGTATTTTAATTTACTTATGTTAATATTATGAATCATTTGACTTTAAAAATTAGATAAATTGGATAAATGAAAAAAATTTGTTAAGAAAGTAGTTGATAATCTTTAAATAGCTGGATCTATTTCCACCAAATATAACTATTATCATTCCAATTAAAGGCAATCTCAAATAAAAAAAAAAAAAAAAAACCATAGTAATTGGTCCACCCGTATCAGAGCTACAATGACACAGACAACGCAGCGATAGACAAACAAAGGCGGTAAACATAATAACACCCGTCTTATCGTCGGGCGTTAAGAAAATAATTGCTGAAATATGAAGTGAAAATAGTTTTTAAAATTATACGAATTCATCGCCATCATTCAATGAATAATATTATTTAAAATATCGACAATTCATCGATATCTCGACACCCTACTGTATAAACTTTAAGCCTTCCCAATCAACTATAATCCAATAAAATTCGAATCAGATGAAACAACAAAAATCCGAAAAACATTCGCAGCTGTCATTCTCCCTCCTCCATATTTCCAAGTCTTCAAAAGCTTACCTACATTATAGCTTCCTCATGGTATCTCTACGCGTCACCTTTTGAAAAATCCTCGGCTACGGCTTGTTAGCTAAGCAAATACTTTTCTGTCACGAGGTGACAATAGCCGTACGCGAGCCAACTGTCGGTCGCAGCGCGTTTTGCATCGAAGTAGGTATCGGCAATTAGGGTAGTACAATGCTTAAGGACAGTTTTCGGACGTTTCCTGTTATTCATCTTGATCCTAAGTAAATAGGAGAAACGATCGGAAATGCGTTTTGTTATAGCGGTAAGCTGCGGTTTCGCTGCTAAAAAAAAAACTATGATTTAGGATTCATTTTTAGTTTTGTTGCGCCTGATTTGCTTTTAAAAATCAAGAGAAATTATAACGTCGGTGAATTTGATGATGGATTTAATGAGTTATGAAATGACGAATAGATTTATTTTTAAATGTATATTATTATCCATTAAAAAAATTAAAAATTAATTTACATATTGCAAAAAAATTAATTATGATAAATCAAAACTCATATATTTTTATCGATCCAATTTTTTAACTAAAATAAAATTCGTTAAAAGCAATAATTCCGCAAATTAATATAAAACATTAAAAGGCAAAAATATACAATTTATCAATTAATTATAAATACTCGTTCCATAATTAACCATTAATTATTAAATTAAAAAAAATTCTTATCCTCAAAAGAAAGTAACGTACTTTCACTTTGTGGTACAACCAGGTGATCGATCAAAAATTCTTGTCGTCGCAAGATCCATATTCTCGATTCACCGCGAGCACACCTTACGCAACGTCATTTGCCACGCGAGTGAATTAAAGGATTTGTACGAGGAATGAGGCGGGACATAGAGGAAAATGTCGCACATATAGCTTGCAAACGACGAGGTTGACCAACAACATCGCTCGCTGAGAGACTCGTTCGTTCGCTCGCTTTGCCGGTTCATCTCTCCTGCAAGAGTTTTCGAAAATCACGCTGAGAGAGAAAGAGAGAGAGAGAGAGAGCGAAAGAGAGAGAGGATTGTCCAGCGGTTAAGACTGTTGCTGACAGCTTTTCCTCTCTATTTCTCACTCCTCTTCTCATTTCTCTCTACATCTAATTCTGGAGTTTGTTGCCAGCTTGCTTTTCCTGCTCAGCCATACCCCCGCTTCTCTTTCTGGTTTGCTCAACTTATTTTTTTTTTTTAACGCAGTTTTAAATAAGAAGTATATAGTTTTAGGTGAAAAGTTATATTAAAAGTTAATACTATAGGTAAAGGTTGTTTCTTTAAAGTTTCACCTGGTAATTAACGTTTTGTATAATTAAACGTTTAAGTAACTAGTTTGTAAAAAATTACTTCGATAAATATAATCAAATTTTTTAAATTTTAAAAATGTTTAAGGGAATACTTTAATTAAAAAGTTTCGTATTTCAATATTGTAATTAAATTCTAACTAGAATTTTTTTAATGAAAACGAGTATTTTTATTTTGCACTTCTTTATTCTTTCTTTTTCTCCAACAAGGTAACTTTTCTTAAAAAACGTCGAGCAAACTAGTAAATCAATTAAAAATAAGTTTATTTTTTTTTTTTTTTTCAGCGGCCTTACTTGTCGCACGAGGAGGCGTTAAAGACTTATATCCTGCTTCAATTAACTCGAGAACACAGCAGCAAGTATATACATTTACAGTTTTCCCCGACGCCAGGGCCATTATTTATATCAACGCGTAAACGGGAACGTTTACAGCTACGCGTAAATAAGTCAAACCGTTCACACACACACCTATCATCGGCTTTTACTATTTTTTCTGTGAATTTCAAAATTCACGGATTCATATCGTATAAAGCAGCAACGCGATGCCTCGCGGGTACTAAATTAACGCGAATGACAGAGAGAGAGAGAGAGAGAGAGAGAGAGAGAGAGAGAGAGAGAAAGGCTTATACGATAGCTACGGGAAATCTTAAGAGGGTATACAACGACACAATGTCGACTACGCCCACGCAGATGGTGGGCTCGAGCATCGAACGAGAGAGAGAGAGAGAGAGAGAGAGAGACAGAGACAGAGAGGGAGGAGGTCGAGAGGGAAAGAGAGGGGGAGTTAACCCGCGGGATGTAGTAGTTAATTTCCTCTGTCCAAACAGCACTAATCCCGAGTGACATAAGCCAACTGACGTCCCGCGCGCTACAGACCCTAAAGTGGAAGCTGCTGTCCGATAGAGCCACACTGCTGTAGCTTCTGCGGTCTACGGCTTTAACAGGTCGTTTCTAAGAGGAATTTCGAACGAGATTGAGCCAGGATGTGAAAATTTTGTTTATGCGCGATGGGCTACGCGCAAAAATTTTGGTGATGCGAATACTAACGGTGACAGGATTGAAATAACATTGGAAAATCTTTGTGGTTGATGTATACATAAATATTTGAATGAAATTTTGGTGTAAGAGAAAATTTTGAGGACAGATTCTCTGCGGTTTTCAATAATCCTGCAAAAGGTTTTCTACCACTCTTAAAAACAATATTTTTTTATACAGATTACAATATATAGATTTTAACAGTTGGATGATTATTTTTCTTTGGATAGTTATTTGATTGTAAAGTTTGAAGAACATTTTTTACAAAAATACTTATTGTTTATATAAACTATTTAAATTTAACATCGTAATTATTTCATCAGAAAATTTTTCATAAAGTCTTTTCAATTATTTTACCTAAGTATAAAATGGTATACAAGCGTTCTCGAAAACAAAAAAAAAAAAATTGCTTCAAAAATGAATGCTCTCTCCAACGAACTATAAAAACTTAAACGCTCGACATATGCTTACAAAAGATTTAACGCACTGCAGCCTTACAAGTAAGCAAGCAAAGTCATCGGGGCAACATAAATCTCATTACTTTCGTTACTAAATTCTTTCGAATAACGAACGCCCGACGACGACACGTTTCTCCTTTACTCTTGCGCTCCCTTTTTTACAAGCCGCTTTCTTTGTAATAAACCCTTTTACTATGCTTCGTACTCACTTTACGATGACTTACGAGCTATCGAACATCTTTTTTGCTTCTAGCTCCTTTAACTTTTTTTCACGGCGGGCGACAAGTAATTTCAGGGCCGTTACCCGGCATACGTAACGCGTTCGCTTTTATCATCGACATCGTCGTCGCAATCAACGTAGGCAGAAAAATCGTTCGTGCTTTTTTCTCGTCGTCGACGACGACGACGACGACGACGAGAATATGACTTAACGCGATCGCGTCCAAAGCGACGATATTTCGTGGCTACGCGCTCGATTGCTGATCTCGTTAGCGTATACCAAAGATTGCGATCGCCAGACGGATAATGTATGTTATTTTAACGGCGATTTCTCTTGATGTCGCGGCGCTTTTTTTGGGAGAGGGTTATTTTGTTGTGCGAGATTTCATGGTGTCGTGTCAAGTGTAAAGATTAGTTATCGTTATTTACGGATCGTCGATTTAAAAAAGAATTTTTAATTGACACTTTGAAACTATTACTTCCTATGACGTTTTAAGTTCTACTGGTTACACATTCTCGTGATAAATGGTAACTGATGTACTCTTGTACGCGTGAAATTTCTTACCACTAAGGTGTCATAAATATCGCGGTACATACAGGTAATTATTTTCAATTTTACACGTTCCTTAGTCGGTGTAAGCATACAGAGGAAGCGATTAAATATACGAGTATTCAAAAAAAATATACACATTTTACCGAACAAAATACCATTAACACGGACAAATAACTAATGTCAGCTGGAAAATTCGAGTTTTCGATTTTCCAACAGGCAATTTGCCGGCGTGCATCGACTCGTGCGAGCCAAGAAAATCACAGCCGCGACGAGGCCGTGAAAGAATAAAGGAACGTACAAGCAGAAAGAAAGAAGCTCGTGTACCAGGACGAAGGATTAAAACGACACTTCCACTTGACGCAGCGGCTGTTCGATTCATCGATCGCTCTCTCACTCTCTTCCTTTCACAATTTTCCAGCTTTCACCCGAGAGCTTCGCCAGATGCGCGAAAGCTTACCCCCCCCCCCCACCCCTTCCGCTTTTCTCTTTTAAACGAGGCGAACGGTAATTAACAGCCCGTTATACGCGATCACTACACACGCGAACGTATGCGAACGTATGCGCACGCACACACACACACACCCACACACAAGTGTATATACACGTATATACACTCAAGCGTCGCAATCACTGTAAACATAAGAGATAAAGCAAGACAGAGAGAGAGAGAACAGCTTCGTTAACGAGCGTAACAAGGCGAGGAGAGTTGGAGTTTGAATTTGCCGAAGAGACAAAGGCGCTCGAAGAGGAAAGGAGGGGGAGGGGGAATGGTAGGGAGGTGGTGAGACGAAAATCAAGCGATCGAGTGGAAATTATACCAAGTTTCTGAGAATTAGAGGATAATATGGCTCGTTCACTGTGCGAACCTCTTGCATTAAATATTGTGTTGCGTGTGCTGTGTGTACGCGTTAGTTCGTGCGGTTCGAGTGAAACGTAAATGTGCGCGCTGCTTGAAAACATGATTGTTTATGTACGTTGACTTGAAAATTAACGCTCGATTTGTGCATATGAATTCGCGCGAGTTATTCGTTGTTTTAATTTATTCGTCGTTTGTTTTATTGCGATTGACGAACGTTTGTGAAAATAAATTGGAATCTAAAAGAATTATTTAGAAAAAGGATAGATAAGATATCATCTTTCGTGAAAAAATTAATTTATTGGGTTACGATTTATACAAATTAATGTATTTTTGTAGCATTATTTGTGTGACTATTTTTTCAAAGAATATAAAATAAATGATAAATTTTGCATTTTACATATAAATATTTCACATATTCAGCATATGTAGTGCGTACCCATCAAAGAGCGCATACTTTTGAATGTAAAAATATAAGTACCGTTCAATGGGCAAAATATTTTCGTACAACATTATGTTTTACGGATTCAAAAGTAAGCGTAGAAGCGTATTCGTTTTAACAATAAATTGAGAAAAAATTTTTCTAATTAACGACAGGCAACGAGCACATTATGAAAATTTAAAATTAAACCGTTATTTATATACATAGAAAACATCATCATTAGCAAAACAACCAGCTCGGCCATTAATCCCGAGGTTGTCATCAAGGAAGACATTTCGGCGCGTAAAACGTACGCACACCCACGCGCATCGCACACAGACGGATCTCTCCACGCATCATCGGTGAAACGAGCTCTCGACGATGATTCTGGAGGATCGCAGTGGTATAAGCCAACCGAAATAGACAAACTCGCTCGCGCGCGCGCGCGCGTGCGAGAGTGAGAGAGAGTAGAAACGCGAGGCTGCAGCCGCACGCAGTTTGTGAATTATCCTCGCGCGAGTCGTAAACGCTCGTAATTCATTCCCCTTAAAGAGCGTCATCGGCACTGTGTAACCTGCGAATACATTCCCTCCCCCTCCCTCCTACCTCTCTCTTTCTCTATCTCTATCTCTTTCGGTGAACTCACTCTTTGAAACATATAATGATTCGAGAGACCGCGCTAAAATCGCGAGCGCTGCGCATGAATTATGCAGACATTTAGCGAAGCCGCGCCGTTTCTGTTGGACACAAAACGAATGGATGCATCCCGGCTATCTCTATCTCTTTCTCTCGGTTGCTATATACTCGGCGCTTTTACTCCGCGACACATCCATCAGACACTCGCGCACGCGAGTAAGAGAGAGAGATAGAGAGAGAGAGAGAGAGGGAGAGAGAAAGAGCCATTCGCCGACGCCGGTTGGAGGATAGCTGGTTGAACTCGTTCGCGGTTTCTAGCCGCATAGACGAGGTAGATGTGACGTGCTATTAATCCTCTCCCTTTTTTTTTTTTGCTCTTCTTTAAATTTTAGGTCGCTTCTATTTTGCAGAATTTAGCTGAAAATGGCGGTTTAGTTACGGTTTAATTTAATTTTATTTTTCAAGCTTGAACTCGCGCGTATATTATTTTCTAATTTATAATAAATGATATAAAAAATTTATACTAATGATATTTATATTAATTGTATTATTAAAAAATGTAAAGATTTTTCGAAATAAATAATTTTATTTCATGTGAAATGATTAAAAAAGACATTTAAATTAAAAGAGAAATGAATAGGTCTATCTAATTTTCAAATATCTTAATTTTAGTAATACTATAAACTGTAATCATTATTGAAGCATACCATAAAATTTCGATACTGCCGCATTAAGTGGAAGGCCAAACAAAGTTTATCTTCATTTACCTGAAACAGAAAAGTATATAATCTTTAGTATATGCGAAGGAATTTGAATAATATGTGAAAGATCGACTTGTAACGTACAATTTAATTACTTATCCATTTCAACCAAACGCATTTTTTCATTTCTCAAGTTAAATCTACTCTTTAACATCCAAACGATTGCTGAAGTACGCACTACTCGTTTTTACAAATCAAGTCAACAATCCGAGTAACTCGGAACAATTATTTTTACGAGTATATCTATCTCTCCCCGTAGCAACGTCAGATCAAAGTAAGTAAGCATCAGCAGCAACAGATACGTATCCTAATATGCGCGTGCACGTAACGAGATAGGCACGCGTGTGCGTGTGTGCGCAAAGCCGAAAAAAACGAAGTAAATATATATACAAGGCTTAATTGGGGAGCTCCTCGATCGACTGTTTACTATGATACGGAGGGAGAGGAGAGGGAGAATAGACTATATGTACACGCCGTATGCATACATACGCTTACTGCACGCCAGATGTCGAATTTTACGGTGACGCGGCTACTTTCTTTCTCTTTCGTCACCGAGAGTTAGATTTCCCCGTGAACGAATCGTAAATAGAAGAGAGAGAAAGAGAAAATATAGGGTACGCGCAGATCGAAGCGGTGTACCCAGCGATCGATTGGCACACACACACATATACATATATATATACAGATATCGTCCGGCAAACGATTTTCTCGCGTACCAGCACGACGCGCATACATATATTGGATTATGTAGATGCGTTGAGACTACGTCGAACAACGGAACGTCCGCCGTTCATGCACAACTTTTCACGTTGCTTCTTTCTCTCTCTTACTCGCGCGTCGGAGCATTCGAGCGTCAAGTTTTTGCTCTTTTTTTTGCGCTCTCTCGAGAAAGGCTCCCGGACACGCGAAAGCCTTTTAAAATACCGAAATTTCTCTTCTTCTTCTTCTTCAACTTTGTTATCTGTCCTTTTCCTGTTCTTTGTCGACAGTTGAAAAATGTTGGCTTGGCAGTTTTCGATATTGAGAAAGTAGCTTTAACGTTTATTGCGCTTTGTTGTTGGTTAGATTTTTAAGTAAAATAATATATATATAATGAACTTTACGATTGTGTATTAAAATTTTTTTTCATTAAAAAATAAAGACTTAACACCACCAGAAAGATAAGGAAAATCCAAGGACAAAATTAACGATTCTTGTACTTCACACACACACATACACACACGCGCGCGCGCTTCTTTTTACAATCCTTCAAACACATACATACCTCGCTTTTCTCTTACCAAAGTACGATCAAGGGCACCTGTGTATCCGTCAAAGCGACTCGTTGTACGTATTTTAGAGTGGCAATCAGGTTTAATTGAAAGCTATGAGCGCGTCGAGATACGCGTCTCGTTTAATTCATCGGTGGCGATAGCACAGGACACGGAGAATCGTATATAAGTGTGAGCCTTGTGATGATCGAAGCGATCGGAACGATGTATTGCCGTTCGCGTAATGTCACAGAGTGGAGTAACTGCCGTTTACTGCGCGCTATACTTTGATTTAATCGTCCCTCGGCATCCATCGCATTTGACGAGCTCGTTTCTTGTTTTGTTTGCTTTGATCGGGCGCTTGTTACGAGTGAATACGTCTTTTTTTTTGTATTTAAAGTTGAAATTATGTTTGTTTTGTCTAGGCGTACTTATAAAATAAGATTTGAGTTTGTTGAATAAATTTTTTTCTTTCTAAATAAGTTTAAAATTATGGTAATTATTAAACAAGTAAAATTATTAATAAGAATAATAGACATTTCCAAATAAAGATTTAAATCTTTAAAATTTAATAACAAAACTGTTAAAATTTTTATTACAAGAGTTTTTGAATCATTTTAACTTTGTGATGTCGTAAAACATAAACGTGTCACATGCATCAAGTTAGAATCAATTTATCTTCAATGTTCCAATAAATTCTTTATGATGGTTAATGAAATATCAAAGCTTTTCAAACCGTTTAACCCGTGCGCCCAAACTATGAAAGCTATACGTAGACATTTTCAACACAAAGATCACTGTAAAAAAGTGTACAATTTATCATCGAGGCGCTAATAGACTTTTCAACGAAAGAGGAACGAAAAACCGAGGCGAACAACACACGCGTGCACACGTCATAAAGCGAAAATATTTTGCGGACGAGAAAAAAAAGGGCAGTCGAGAAACCGTTTTTATTTTTTTCATCCCAAAGCAATTTAGAACGCGCTAAACGACACAGCGGAAAATAAGAGAAAGAGAAAGAGAAAAAAAGAATCGGCCTTCTTTATTCGCGGTTAAAATGAAGGGAAGGGAACAAAGTTAAAACGATTCGTAATGGTACGTTAGTACGAGGCGAGAGTATTTTTCGATATATATATACGTAGTTCACATTGACACGGGTGGCAATATGCGCGCGGCTCTCCTCTTTCACTAACGCACGCGACACCTCTTTATAAGCGCAGCCCTTGTATCGTTCGCTCTTTTCACTTTCTTTCTCTCTCTCTCTCTCTCTTTTTTTTTTCAAACGTCGCAAAGCTCTCTTTGTATCTGTCTTTTCGGCGACGGGTCAAATCGATAAAACGAATCGGCAGCCGGCTTCTTTTCTTTTCTTCCAGTCCATTTTGTGCGCATCATTTGACACCCGATTAAGGTTACGCGCACACTCGGGCTGTACGACGACCGGGGAGAGAGTGAGGCAAGTACGTAGGAATGAGAATAATAGATTGAACTAGGATGAAGATGTAGATGGAAGCTTTTAAAATAAGATCGACAAAGTATTAATGTTAATTATAAATTTATTATCATTTATTAGATAGAGTTAATATTGTGATATAAATTTTAAAATGCAATAAGTAAAATTAAAAAAGTGATAGGTTAAAATTCAATTTCTTTACAAGGAAATATCAAAATATTTTTATGCTGATTTATAAGTTTATAAAAGAATGCATTCAACGAATTAGAAATATAACTAACTGTGAAAAATTAGTTTCTCCCTATGCAAAAATTATACGCGAATTTTCTAAATGTACAAATCCATTAGTTATCACAAGGCACTAAAAATAACTGCAACTTTATATTTGCAGATGCAACAATTTCATTCCAAATTTATAACGTAATTCGAGAAATACTCAAAGCCGAATGACGAAAGAAAAAAAAAAGAAAGAAGAATCAGAAACCGAAATTAAAAAAATCGAAAGGTGAGTAACGTAACGCGTAAAAAAATTCAATACACACGAGAACAGTCATACGTGGTATTGTCGGGACAGCTATACATATATACATCGGCGACTGTTACGGCAGATCACACGTAAAGGACCTTCGGCAAAGGGCGCGAAGAAAAATGACATCAAATCCCACTTCGAAAATATTCCTTAAGATCCTCAAGCGCAAGCGTCGAAATATACCGAGTACTTTGTTCGCCCTCGATTCACGTACGCATAAGCGCATATCAAGTCGTAATCGATGGATATATAGAGAAGATCTTGAGGATTCTTTGTGGAATAGGAGGCAAGTAAGGCTTAACTTAACGTAAGGCAGTTGGTGCGAATGGAGAAAGAACGAGGTTACGCGAATAAAAATAGACGCAAGGGTGAATTCACCAATTTTTGTTGAGGTCGGTATTTCGCGTTACGACGTTATGTTGAGATATATGAGATATTGTAATTGAGGGGAGATAAGTAGCAGATAAAGCGATCGGAATTGCTATCGAATCGGTTTTCTTCTTGATTTATATTATGTGGATTTTCTTTTTTCTTTTCTTTTTTTTTTTTTTTTTTTAACGCGATTTACAGAGCTTAATGTTGACTATAGCGCTATTGAATAGAAAATTTATCGCGTTTGCATAATTTATTTTCTCATTATATTGAATTTTTTTATTAAAATGATTGATTTAGATATATTCTTTTAATAAAAACGTTTTTCGATCACGAAAATTAAATTACTATATTTATATTATATGTGTGAGCTAATTAATTAAAACAGAAATTGTTAACTTTATTATTTATTGCTCTAGCAAATAAAAAACACACATATACTAAAGCTGCCTGTAAAAATATCGGTAAAATGCAACGTAAATTTTGCGAATTAATTAATTCAGCAACAGCGGATGGATAATTATGAATTTACTATCCTTGTTATTAAAACAAATATTTTCATTTAATCACACTTGAATATTTAAACGACTACTTTTATTATCTCAAACAAAAGAGAGACAGAGAGAGATAAAAAGAGCAGCAAACCCAATCATCATATCCTCATCGGCTGTTCTAACACTTTCACCCCTTGCATAAACATTCATCAAAGAAAGAAAAAGAGAAAAGAAAAAAAAAAATGAAAAACGTACGCCGTTGCGTTATCGCTGTTGTTCGCCGCTCGTAAGGATAACGCAATTGATCGTTGGTAATTTCGCAGGATACACACACACACACACATATACGTATAATGAAGACGGTAGGAGCTTTCTCGTTCAGAGAAAAATAAAGGAAAAGCAAGAATAGAGAGAAAAATCAAGAGGACTATTTATCCCCTCGCGATCATCGCACGCACTCGTGTCCTCGCAATCGTCCGCACCCGTCGTCGTCGCCGATTCATTTCCTCAACCCTCTTGACTCGTACGCTCCGAGGCGAGTTCCTTTCTCTTTTCTTTATCTTCCGTACCTTATGACTTTTTTGCCATTCCTTGCTTCCCGTCTCTCGCGTTCTCTCGACTTTATTTTCGTTTTTCGTGGTACATTAAAGGGCGTGTCATGGCGCCCGAGGCTAGAAAACAATAGCGCACGTGATTGGGCGTTGATTATTGCGAGTGAAGAAAGTGATCTTTCATCGTGATTAGTTATTTCACTGATTTTTAGTGTTGGTACAACTGTTGAAACTTTTTAAATTTTAATCGAATATTTTTATTTTGTGCGGTTAAGTTAACGTGGATCACTTGCTTCTTTTTTTTTAAATATCGTTTGTAAAAAGATGTATAATGTTTCATAAAATGAATTACAAAAAGTACGTGATTTGATTAATTGAATACAGATACATTAGCTTCATAGTTATTTATACTTGAAATTAATATATTTAAATTTCAATTTTATTATTAAGCTTTGATTGATCTATTGAAAATAAAAGCATTGATATATGTAACTCATGTAAAGTAACTTTTATAATAAATAAAAAATTTACATGACGTTCCTTATCAACATTAATAATCTTAAATTTAATCATGTAGTTACATAATTTCTTTGAAAATTGATAATTTTTTTTTCTAAAATAAAAAGAATTTCATAATCTACAAGAGCGTAAACTTTGTTTTTTATATATCGTTCAGCAATGTGACATCTTCTTATAACCAGCGAGAGAGAGAGAGAGAGAGAGAGAGAGAGAAAGGCGACGAGGGACCTAATACGTGACGAAAGCAACGTAGGGAATCCCTGAGGTACCGGTGGTCTTGCTCACTTTTTCCTCTCTCTGTCTCTCTCTCTCTCTCTCTTTTGCTCGCTTCGAACGCGACGCGTCCCTTTCCCTCTAATTTCTCACCCTGGCGGAAAATGAATTCAGAGAGAAAGAGAGAAAGAAAGAAAGAGTCCACGAGAGCGCACGTCGGTATTATTTTTTCCGCCGTTAAATAAATGGAGGCGAGTTTAAATAAATGACGCGTGAGGCTTTTATCGAAATCCTCGCGCTCGTCCGCGCGCGCTCGCTACCGGGAATTGAATAAGCCAAAGTGGAGGGTATTGAGAGGAGGAGATGGAGGTAGAGGAGGCAATTGGATTTAACTGGTCTCTCGCTTCTCTCTCTCTCTCTCATTCTTTCTCCCTCTCTCTCTTTTTATCTCTCTTTCCTGCTACCTTCTATTCTACTTCGTCTTTCTCGCGACGTCTTAACATAATGGACTTATTGCGACTTTTACGTCGAGTTATGCAGATCGTCGACAGGCAGGTGACGGAATTTTTATGTGGCAGGTGGTCGATGAGCTTAATTTATAAATCAATATTGTGATAATTTTTTATCGACAAAATTTTTCCTTCTCTCCTCTCTTTCTCTCGAGAGACGTTTTCTTAATTTAGTTCTCATTAATTATACTATCTATAAACGATTATTTTTTTTTTTTTTATAAATGTTAGATTACGTAAAAGAGAATTATTCAAATTTAATATCGTCGATTGACTAAGAAAATGTAATTTTCAAGAATGAAAAGAAAAAGCCAAAAAGTAAAGCAATAAATTAATAATCATGAAAAATAAATCTTTTTTATTAGAAACGTGTGGAGGAATTTTTATGAAAGTTAGAAAATTTATGGAACTGTGATAAACGCTCTAACTATTTAAAAAGGTGGATCGTTAAGTTGACTCTTAAGTGGAGAAAGAAAGAAGTAAGAGAGCAAGAGAGACGAGGAGAGAATTGTTGAAAGCAACAAATCAAGCGGTTTCTCATCTAAAATAAGAAACTCTCATAGTCTTTTTTTTTTAAAAAATCCCTGTACTTTCTGTTAGCACTTAAGTCGTATATAAACTATACCAAAAAGGAAGAGAGACTGGGTTTCGACTTCCCTAGAAGCTTACTACTTCCTCTGATCCTTTAGCGTAGACATCTTTTTTTCTTGGCCTACCCTCTCTCTCTCTCTCTCTCTATCTCTTTTTGTGTGAACCGTGAAACTCTAATCGTTTTCTTCACCTCTAATAAAGATTTTGGTGGCAAGAAGGAAATGTGTCGTTATCATACATTTGAACTGCATCTTTCTGTCGACATCTAATAAAGTACTCACATTTATTAAGTATCGTAATTAAATTATTATATACAATTTAAACGTTTTAATATAGTTACAAGGATAACATTATAATTATTACAAAAATTCACTTATAAAATAAATCATTTTACACTTTAACAGTCCAATCGGCTAATCTTTAAAATAAAGTTATGAAAATATCACAACACCGACGAAATATAGTAACTCGCATCTCGAATAAAACGATATGATGTTTCTTCAAATATTTTGTAACATAGTAAACGAACATACACACAATACTCATAATACAGCCCCGCGTGCATAAAGTAATTTAATATCGAGTATTTATGTGTCGTGCAAGCGCCGAAATATCGAGGAAGAGAGGGCGGACGTTTACGCGTACGTGTATGTATAGCCATCGGCGGGGTTACCACTAGTGCGGGATAATAATTATGCAAATGTCTCGCGTACGTTGCCTAGAAGAGAAGGCGCGGAAGACGGAGAGATAGATAGAGGGAGAGAGAGAGAGAGAGAGAGAGAGAGAGAGAGAGAACGAGTCGGAGCAACAGATGTCCAGAACGACCGGAGAGAGACGCCGATGGTCTACGTCTTACGTGCTACTTTCCATATAGCGAGCAAGAGAGAGAGAGTGTGTGTTGTATTTTTATAACTCGCGCGTTATCCCCGCTAGGATATCTCAATTTTCTGGGGGAAATCGATAAAAGACTTTGTCTTTTTTTTCCTCTTGTTTATTGGTTGTTTGTGGGTTTGGATATTAATATGGGGTTTTGTTTTATCTAGGAAAATGTAAATGTTTTATTTTGCAGTTGGTGAAAATATTAACAGATTTAAGAATAAGGATATTCTGGAAATTATATCGACAATGATTTTATTAAAAATATTAATATTTTATTTTCATAGGGAAAAATTTTTAATTGTTTTTCATTTCTTTTAAAATGTTAATAAGAATTAATTATTAAAATATTTATTATTGTTAAAAAATTTACAAGAAAATTTAAACTTGAAAAATCAAATTACTAGACTATTAAATTACATTATAAACAACGACGTTAACATACCACCGCACAAAGCCAACGAAACACGGCGTTATAAAAAAGCGCCTTGGAATTTCTTTCGGTTCTTCGACGATACACCGACTAGGAAATTAAATAAAGGTATTCTCAGGAACAAAATAATTCGGTTTCCTTAACCTCTCCGGGATCAGGAGCGTGCGACATCTCGGAGGAATGTCTTCACGCGTCCCGATATTTTCTCGAGTTTCGTTACTCCCTTTTTTTTCCTATCCTACCGTACTAACTCTCTTCCCGTTCCCTTTTTTTCTTAATACTATTCGTGGCGGATAAAGAGTCTGCGCATTTCCTAAGGGACAAAAATATCGACTTGATGTAATCAAAAAATTTATTTTATTGGGACGACCTTGGCGAATTATTGAAGTAGTTTTAAAGAGAAAGTTGCTTCAATGTGTACATAAATGTTAGATTTAAATTATTTTACGAAGAAATTTAATAATAATACATTAAATCAATATTGATATCCTTGGAAACTAAATAAAAATAAAATATACGAAAGACCCATGGTCAGCTATTCAAACCTTGACTCGAAGGACATTTAAGCAGAAAGTAATTTTGCTAAAAGTATATAAGTAGCGTTAAAGCGCCGATAAAAATATTTCTCTTAGACACGACCTTTTTCCTCTTAAATATAATCATTCGAATCCTCGATATACTATCGGTTCTTCCCTCTCTGTAATAGACTCTTTTCAATGGAAAGAAACCAAAAGAGAAAGAAAAAATAGAAAGAGAGGGAAAGAGTAGGCGCTTTATTGTACACTTCGAAGTTCACCGAAGAATTCTTATTACAAGCTCTACTCCGTACCCGAAGAAATCTCATTATCCTCGAGCAATAGAGACTGAAACCATGAGAGAAAGAGAGATAAAGATGGGAGAAGTCTCGCGTCTTCTTCGAAAAGTTTCGCGACATCTCTTGGGTGCTTCGGTAACCGAACACCAACGACGCTGCTGTTTTCCATGTGTCGCGAGGTAACCTGAAGAAATCGAAAGAGAAAGAAAACAAGAGAGAGAGAGAGAGAGAGAGAGAGAGAGAAAGAAAGAACGACGCGTTATTCTCGGGTGACGAGTCGTCGAGAAGAAAAAAAGAAGTTAGGCTCGAGACGCGAACGAATGCAGTCGATGGCTCGAGTCGCGAAATACTTTTGCTACTTCGCGCATTCGACGCATTGTTAAAGAAAGAGACGAAAGTGAGGAGAAAGCTACGGAATGCATTTTATCTCGGGAGAATTTAATTGAGTGACGAGATGGATATCGTCGTCGAAGACGATTCTATGTTTCTTTTTATTATCGCCTATTCATTATAGATAAATGTTAATTGTGATTGAATTCTCAATCAGCAACTGGAAAGTATGACAGCGAGCAGATAGAATTTATTTAATGAAATAAATAAAATGTTTTGATTGTTTTTTTCTTTCAGATTCTAAGATATCCACCTGGAGATTAATACTCAATAGTACCTATACATCAGAATCAGAAAGTTCATTTTTCAAAATTGACTATTCTTTTTAAAATTTTATGTAAAAAAAATAGATTTAATCAGCTGTATATGTAACCTACAATTAAAATATTAAGCAATTGCTAAGAAAAAACAAAAGTTTTAATCAAAAACAAAAAAGTTTATCGTTCTTCTTCATTCAATGTGATAAAAGGAAATATGATATAGTCTAAATATGACGAAGTTTAAAGTTGTCTTTCAATTCAAAATCGAAATAAACTCTGAAACGTCTCGACGTTTATTTTTCATACTAAACTCAAGTAAAAAATAGTAGAAAACGACAAAAAAGTATTCGAATTCTCAACGGGACTCTCAGTTTTACATTTTTTTCTAATTCCAAATATTCTCAGCAAATAGAATAAAACGTTAAAAAAGTTAACCGTGTACATATGTGCAGTCCGTACCAGAATAGTAGGCGTTGCCACGTGCCAAGGAAATTACGCTTGCGAAACGACCGAAAACAGGGACGAATAACGACTAGGGTCAGGATACGAGACTATCGCTACTGTGTATAAAGGAGAATAATTAAAGTTTATTGCATTCATCAACCGACTGCTAAATCTTCAGTTCACAAAGAAATATGTTTCCGCTGAAGGCTTTTTTTTATAAAAAATTTGATTCAAAATTACTAGGAGACTTATGAGCGATAGGTTTAATTTTGATCGTATGCTACTTATTTTATAGAAAAAAAAAATCATCTTTTTTTCGTTGTTCAATAAAATACAGTTAAAAAAAAATTGGCACAAATTGTAATTAGATGCAGTATCATAAGAACGCACAATTTTACGTCTGACTGCTTAAAAATATTCCGTTAGCGGTTCACTAAACTTCTACATAAATTAACTTCAATTCACGGTTTCCTTAAGTTATAAATCCACAAAAAAACGGTCGCAATGAGGCAATTTTTGAAGTACTTTAAAAGCTACATCTCACCTCATCTATTCACAAAACAAAGCGTAACGAAAGCGTAAAAAAGAAATAAAATTGTCAAAAAAAAAATCAATTACACCGTCGTATCAACTTCACGCGCAATTGAAACCCAATTTCCTATACGTGATTCTACGCCTCGAAACTCTCTCTCTCTCTCTCTCTGTCGTGTGTCAGCAATTCGCACGCAAGAGTTTATACGCGCACGCACTAAAATCCCGTAAAACGCGAGCGCACCGAGATAGAACCAAAAACAGAGAGAAAGGGAGAGAGAGAGAGAGAGAGAGAGAGAGAGTGAAAGAGAGGATGAGTAAAAGTAGGGTCAGCGTTAGGCGCGACGCGCACGAAATTGTATCAGTCTTGGTGGGCTATCGCCCTCGTCGGCATCCTGCCGCCCTCGTCGCACCATCCGGAAGTGCGTCATGCGAAACTCGTGGCCCGCGATAATCGTGTACTCTACCCTCCTACTAGGGAGTAATTAATGCTCTCGCGAGAAGCCTATATACACGGGCGCCTCATCGATTACCCACACTTCTCGCTCTCTCTCACTCTCTATCGTGTTCTACGCACAAAACCCTTGTACCTTTACTTCCGGCGAATTCTATCGCTCGCTCTCGCTTCTAGCTTTCGCGATTAGAACGAGAGAATCGTTGTAAGCTACCGACGATACCATCTAGCGAACGCGTTGTACTTACGTCTCCTGGTGACGCGATTTGCGTGCGAGCTTTTTCGCGTGTTTAATTGCGTGTCAAGTCCGCTGCGACGTTGTTTTATCGTTGTTCTGTTGACCGCTTGCTGCGCTTGATGGATGAAAGGAATTTTGCGCGCTTTTGTTGCTTTTCGTTAACTTTTTTTTTATTTTTTTATTTTTTTTTTTTATTTTTAGGTAAACTTAACTCCTTGTTTGGATCAAAGTTTTGATACTATTTACTTACTAGATCGTCAAGTTTTTCGTGCCATTATAAATGAGGTTATTTATCAATCGACCAGTAAATTTTTCAAGTAATTAAAAGGCCATTTAATTTCATAAAAATTAAAGAGTGCGATGAAAATAATTACAAGAAATTCGCTCTCCCAGGCTATTAACACAAAGCGAAATAAACGTACCTTTACTCTTACAAGATAGTTTTGCGATAAAAAAAAAGGGAAGAGAAAGATAGCCCACGGGCACTGATTCACTTTTTGTAAGCAGTCGCGCGACGCACCTCGATCGTCGATAATATCAGTCACCGTAATACACTCCGCTTATTTTAAACTGTGTACTTATAGAAATCGAGAGCCAGAGTACGAAAATAAAAAGAAAAGAAAGTGGAATGGGATAAAAAAAGAGTCAAAGAGATCGATTACTTTTATTTGTACAGATGTTCTAGAAAAGATAGACGATGAAAACTGGGATAAACGCGATTTCTGTATGGTTGTTTAAAGCATTTTTTTTTATTGTTCGCTTAATTGTAATATTTATTTCACACGTTGTGTAATAAGATTAATATATTACATAAGATATGTGCATTAATTACTCAATAATTATAAAAAAAAAAACTTGGAAAACATAATAAAAAATATGTGGAAAACGATAATAAAAAATATATTGTGGTAAGGTAAAAAATAAAATAAAATCACGAGAAAAATAAAAGTTTACATATTAACCAGAAGCAAGAATATTTACTAGGAACGGAGAGGAAAAGAAAGAAATATAAGCGCGAGGGTAAGGGGACTACATTAATGAAATTACCAAAGATCGCAAAAGCAAGAGAGAAAGAGAGAGAAAGAGAGAGGAAGAGAGAGAACACGCCTCCCCGCTATTTTAACGAGGTCGTAAACGAACGTATTTGCTCGAGACCCCCGCCTTCGATTCTATTTTTTCGAGGTTCTCCTCCTTATCGGGAGTCGAGCATCCCTTTCCCTCTGGTCTCTCACTCTCTTTCTCTACCTTTTACGATTCTTTCGCTGTTTTTGCGATTCCTCTCCCAATCACCCTCGACGTGAGCGGTGTCCTGCCGCGAGATTTTACGATTCTTTGTTCTTCCGTATGTGTATCCGCGCGGACGTACGGGCGCATAGCGTCGGTATACGCGCGGCATTTATTTCACCCAACTCGTAGAGTCCTTTCCCATGTCACCTCCATTAAGACCGTTAGCGGGCTTCTCCACCTCCTCCTTCTCCCTTTCTCCTTACACCCCGGTAAATAGGGAAAAATACCCGCACATCAGAGGTAACTCGTAAAGATTAACGGCCGAACCGCTCGTTGCCCCGCCGTCGGCGCAATCGCGTAATGGAGATCGGGTGAGAGACGCTCGACGAAAGTGGAGAATCTACCGGTAATTAGGTCGCTCTTTACGAACTCTTTTCTTACTCTCTTTGAATCCTTACACTCGCCTCGGTATAAAGTAGTGTAAGTTTACTTTTTATCCCGTCGTTTTGTCTTACGTATACCTTTACGGATACGCGCTTGAGAAGCTGATCGGATTCGGATAAGCCTCTATTGTGCTTGGACTTGTTAGAGATGATTTGCCGTTGACGAGTTGCGAGTAAATTTTAACGCTCGTATTGTTTGAAAATTTTTTTCATCGTTGATTGTATCGCGTTAACAATGAAAATATATGCTTTAATTTAAAATTACGTTGAATTATCGGTAATGTAAATTCATTAAAGCGTACGACGATCATAAAAGTAACAAGAGCTTGAATTTATTTAACATGAATGAATTCAAACGTGATTTTAAAAATTTTATCAATCGCAACAAAAGATTCACCGATTAATTTAACCAATTTTACGACTATATAAATTGTTAAATTAATTCATTAATCGCGAAAGCCAATGCACTATTTACTAAAGCAACTCCAATAAAAAACCAGTAAAATTCTTATCGAAGAAAGCATCACACAAACGCGTGTGCGCACACGGAATGCCTGAAAGCAACGCATTCCACATGCAAATTACCAATTGTCGAGCGTTCTAAGTTAAACGTACGCCGATGTACGACCTGCGCACGTATAGCGAGAGAGCTGTGTACACACATCGACCTTATAACGGCACTATTCGCGAGTACCGAACTCGAACTGTATGTATATATATATATATATATATATATATATATAAGAGTGCAGTGGGCGTTATGACTCGGTTTTGCCAAGAGGAAGAATGGGATGGGAGAAGAAAGATCGAGAGCAGATGGTCCGTTGGGATAGAAAGAACGGAGAGAGACGACTACTATGGTGTCGGCGAGACGAAGTCACCGAGAGATATTAATTGGCTGATTGCTATAGATACGGTGGTAAGTGATTGATTGAGTGATTGATTGATTGATTGGTTTTATTAACTTTCACGGCTAAACACGAGACGCCGGCGAGAGCCGCTGATGCAAAAACAATGGATGTCCCCTTCGTTCTTTTTCCTTTCAAAGATTTTCAGAAGCTGTTTGTATGAATTATTTAACGATAGTATAGTCGGGATTGCAGATTGATTGAAATTTTGAATTAATACTTTTATTCGATTTCAAATTTTATTGGTTATATTATGCTTTAAAAATGTTTTTCAAAGCTTAAAATAAATTTATGTTTTGTTAAGTTTTATTTTTATTGGATAATACAGATATTTAAAATACAATTTATTTCCCTTGATTGTTTAATATTGTAGCAAAAAAAAAAAAAAAAAAAAATAATAATAATAATAAACAAATAAATAAATCTCTTCAACATTTTTCATTTTTCAGACTAAGAGCCAACTTTCATTTATAACTTAATCAAAATTGAAATCGGACTGACCATAATAATTGCAACAATAACACGCTGGCATAACTTAATTATCTCTAAAATTTAATCAGTGCAATATATCACAAACGCTTGATAATCAATTCAAAGCGATCGGTATACCAGTCACAGCTGAATAGACGACAATCCAAGCGCAACGTCTTAAACCAACGTCCAAGTTTAATTCCCACATTGACACGTATACACAGAAGCGCATCTCAAAATTCGGCTAGCGGCTACGGTAACTTGCGTAAAAGCGATAGGAAGAGAGAGAGAGAAATATATAAAGGCGTCAGCAAGATATAGAGATCGGTATAACCCATGCGCAAGAGTAACCGAACGGAAGGAAGAGCTTTCTCGCATGCGCACGAAACTCCCGAAACTTGGACGTAATTATTCGCGCAAAGCGGCCTCGCCCTCCGTTCGTACATAAACTCGCTCCCTCGCGCCAGCACTCTCGTCACGCGGTTATCTCCCCGGCGCTGCGAGAAATTGCCGCTGCTTCCGCGCGCCACGGCTAATCAGTAGCGGTGTGCTGGTAGACTTCGTTTTCTCCCCCTCCCCCCCCCCCCTCTCTCTCTCTTATACACTGCGTTTTCCCGTTCTTGATAAAGCTGACCCCGATAACGGATGAGAAAGAGCGGATGGAGAAGTTGGACGGAAAGTCCGGTCCCGGTCTCGGTCTCTCTCTCTCTCTCTCTCTCTCTCTCATTCTCTCTACGAATGATAGAGAGAACAAGAAGGAAAATCTTTGACGATAGATACAACGATGGCAAATAGATTCGACAGACACTTGCTCTCCGTACCACTCGCTTTATGCACACTCGTGCGCTTACGAGTTTTGATAAGGTAATGAGTTAGGTTTCGCCAGGAAGACATTGCCGTCCTCTCGGTCTGTGTTTATTACGTACACTTTCTCTCTCTCTCTTTCTCTCTCCTTCTCTGATATGTTTAATGCCATGTTTATGTGAACGTTTGCGAATTGCTAAGTATCCGTGAGATATAGATTAACTAGTTAGAAAAGCTTGTTTTAACGATATCGCGGCAAGTTTTGGGTATCTAAATGAACGTGAGAATTATGTTGACTATTTGTCACTTTGAAAGTCGTTTATTTCTTTAATTTTACCGATTTTTCATTACAAAAACGAATGATATTTTTTTAATACATGCCTCAAGTGAATTTTGAAACTACCGAAATATTATATCTATCCTATTTTTTATGAAATATTCAGAAGCTAAACTCTCTTTTAATTTTACAACCGATTTGAAATTTCAATTACAGAAGATGAAAACAACCTTCTGCCACACGTATTGTTAATCGTAAGCATCGATGTATGCATCTATTAGCAGCAGTCAGCAACTGACCCAAAAAAAAGCAAGCTTCATCGAAGTTTAAAAAAAAAAACTAGAAACAAAGAACCATTCCATTGAAAGCTATCCTTGCATCGTTTTCCTTGCACCTAGAAAGCAGAGAACTCACAGCGGCGTATTAGCCACAATGGATCCACAGCGCGAGAGATGCGCGCGCTTACGATCGATCGGGTCCATTTCGCGATATATAGAGAGGGGAGCTTTATCATTAATCACAGAGAGGAGGAGAGACGACGCAGGTGTGTGCAGCAATCCTCCTTCTGCTTGTATACGCACGAGGGAAGCGAGAGATTGATGGATGCCGTCGGTAAAATAGAGAGAGAGAGAGAGAGAATGAGGATTTTGAGCTCGAGTACTTCGATACGTATATGGTTTATACGGGACGGCGTTTAAGCGAAGCTTTGTACATTCGAATGGCGCGCTGCATAAGACGTCCTTTATTGCGATGCACGCGGCGCACGCTATTCTATGTCTTTCTTTTTCTCTCTTTAAGTGCAAAAGAAAAACGAACCAACAACACACACACACAAAAACACACGGGCAGGTTGGATAAAAGAAGCACATAGAGCAGTAGTTTATTTTGCGGAATGAGTCGTTTTTAAGTATGCGAAGATACTTCTTTTTTTCAGGTGAATTTTCCATGTACTTAATGCGTCTATATGTGTAGAAGGTAACGGTTTGCATCTCGTAAGAAGGAAGCACAATGCGCGCGTCTTGCTGTTACACATGAACGTTTTCACGTGAATTTTCGCGCGATATAACTCGAAGTTGTTTGCAACGGTTGCGCAAATACGTCTTACACACGAGCTACTCGTCGAAATCTCTTAAGCCGCGGCGCAAGTTTTATGAGATTTTTGAATAACTAAACTACTGAAAATTACCGTTTATCTTAAGCTTTTTCTTTTCTATTTGAAAAGTGTGAAAGTGCCTACTTGTAGTAATCTTTCGCGGGTTTCTTGTAACACGTCTATTAAAGTGTTTGCCTTTCGGTTTTTGAAATTTAAGTAGGTGTTAACTTGAATCATTAACCAGAAGGCTCTCCGTTTCTTATTTTGTGAAAAGAAATTTTTGTATTTAAAGGTGATAGAGATGTTAGTAAACGATAATATTTATGTAAATAATGTGTATTTAATGAAAATAATTTACTTTTTCAACCTTAATTATGAAATTAAGAAAATATGCTCACCTGAAACAAAACAATAAATTGGTTATTAATATAAAATTAAAAAAAAAAAAAAAAAAAAAATACGTTTATCGCTAAATCTCATAATTTGAAATTATAATTAATCTACAATTTTTCAAACCATCGACCGCGCGAATGATTAATAATTCAATTAAAAAAAAAATTCGCTAAATCGCGCGAGTAATTGAATAAGCATTTTTTGTCGAAGGAATAAAAAATGAAAGAAAACGAATTCAAACGCGCACTCGTAAGTATCGATAAAAAAGGAAGAGCGAGATGGGAGATTAAAAAGAGCGGCATTAAGTTCATTAATTACAAGCGTTGATGGCGTTGATAGCAGAGAGAGAGAGCAATGCGTAAATTGCATCAGATCTCGGCGAAAAAAAAAGAGATGAAGAAATGCACATTGGCTTATTTTATTGAAAAGAAAGCGGATTATCAGTCGAATAAATGTGTAAATAGATATTAAGCATATTCACGAAGTCTGACCAATGATATCCGCAGCGATTAATAATTTACGCGTGAACGTAAATCAAAGCACATGGAGTGAAGAGTACGTTTACTCTTTGATATTGACTTTTAATATGACTTAAGTTTTCTAAGACAGATACGTTAGAAATTTAATTGCGACTTTGCTTATTTCTCCCTCTCTCATTCTCTCTCTTTACACTGCCTTCTTTTTTACGAGAGCATGTATCGGAGAAATTTTCATTCAGCTTATTTCCTTTTTTACTTCTAGCATGGTTTATCGCAAAATTTCTCTTGGATATCTCGAGGCCGTAATTTTCAGCGACTGAAATTAATGGATTAGAATGAAAGGATTATTGAAGTTTTGGGAATGTTTTCGAGTGACTTATTGGTGGGTAAAACTTTCTTTCATTTGCTACGTTTGCATATGAACATTGTGCTTAAATGTATATATGTATATTTATATGTATATAATACGATGACTTATAATAGAGTTTCTATTTGAGAGAGCACGTACGTAAACATTCTCAAACGTGTGAAGTCGAATAAAATTAATTGTGCGTGAAAATAATAATTATTGATAGTGCCGTTTGATAAATTTTATGAATGTCGTTTTAACCGATAAAAATAATATTTCATTTAGCAATGGTTCATTAATAAGACTCAAATAATCCATCATTGAAATTGGTAGGAATTATAAGTTATTTTTACAATTTTTAAGATTACTTAATATGTTCACGTACTATCAATAATGCAGCAGTAAAAAACACGTTTTCTTTTCAATTCTCTTAATAGTTAATTTCCTGTTAATAAATATTATATTTTGCTACTTCAATAACTTATGGTTTCCCGTTTCGCATGCATTTATCCTAACTAGCATTCAAATAAAATATTCATTACTTATTTTGATTTATTATTAAACATTTATTTAAAATAAAATTTCAATGACAAAAAAAAGTTTCTTTAAAAAAACATTTTCATTTTGACAAAAATTTATAACGCACCGGCAAACAATTTAAGCCCAATAGAAATACTTGAAAAAATGTGCTTCAATTCAAATGAATTCATTATATAAAAAGCAGCCTCCTTGCTTTTCATTGAAAAAATATTTCGTGCTATTTAAATTCAAAAAGTTTATATTCGCATTCAACAAAACAATTCTACATCTGATTCCATTTCCACTAGCCGATATGAAATTCTCCAGCAATTCAAAATACCTTTTTCGAGCATGAAAAATCACGGAAGCTTCTGCAAAATCCCTTGTAAAAGAAAAAAAAAAAAAAATAACGGAGAAAAAGATTCAAGCGAGAAAAAGTAGTGAACGATAGTAATAACGAAAGAAAAAAAAAAAAAAAATTCACGTGTAAAAAGCTTTCGCAAAAAAAAAGAACGCACAACAGCTTCGTAGGTGGTCGAGCCTCGAGCTGACGAAAATATTCATCCCGCCATCCGATCGATTCATCGCGCGCCGAGCGAGAAAGAGTATAACGCGAAAAACACGCGGAATGCGAGAGACAGTTATACACGCGCGTGCCGCGAACGTACGACGAGAATATGTACCTTCGCGTGCATTTAGTTTCCTGCTTTTACATTGAGCTTATTCGTATGCAAAAATGACGGTAGTTGTGCGTTTTTGTAACACAAAAGAAATCGCAGAAAATGTATTTATGAACTGTCTTCGATTATGGGTAAAAATATTAGTATAACAAAAGAAAAAATTATTTGAAATTAATTCAATATAATTAAGATTTCGTATACTTAAATTAATTGAATATAAACAATAAGTTTAACAAAGGTTTTCCCTACTTATATGTTTTTGCAAGTCAAACATATTTATTGATCATTATTTAATTTAAGATTAAAATATTAGATTAAAAAGTTATTTACAGCACGTATAAGAACGTAAATAAAATAATATAAAGAAGCGTACAGATACGGATCGGTACATAAACCAAATGCAATAAAAAAAAAAAAAAAAAAAAAAAAAAAAAAAAAAAAAAATAATAATAATAATAATAATAATAATTATAAAAAACCAACCCACGAAAAAATCTATCCATTTAGCCAAGATATTCACTAGTAGAGCAAAATATACATCCAAAGGTATCTCCAACCATGGATTCGATATTTATCAGGGCGTTAACTCACGGGGCCCTTTTAAAACAATTTCTCCAAAAGTTAGCACGACTACTCCAAGTCACCGACTCGAATAAGAAGAAACGAAAGAAGAAGGCACGTACCATTACTGCTACTCCTACATCTACTACTACAACTCCCTCGCGGGTCAAACTTTCGGACTTGCGAGGAGTTTATACTAAAACGTACGTCTGCTTTATCGACTAAGCCGATCTAAGCATTCGCATTCGCTCGACTCGCGTACTCCCGAAGCTCTCCTCAATCTCTCGAGCGTTACTATACCAGGCATCCGGTAAATTACACTCAAACATTTACCGATCTCTGTGCGTGAGTATGCGAATCTTTAATTCCAGGACCATGGGGACCGCGCGGAAGACAAGCGGAAGAACGATTTCTTGCCGATTCGTAAATCTTCCGCGTTTCCGTAATTTTCCTTATCGTATGTTTCCTCTTTCTTTTCCCATCGTTCGACTTATATGTTTTCCGTTTGCTTTGCTCTTGATTTCTTCTTATCTCTCTTTTTAATGTTTCTTTCATTGTTCTTGACTTTTATGATGAGAAATAATGTGCTCGCACTTTTCAATTATTAACGCTTGCAGCTTCTTCATTGACATTTTTATGTCTTTCAATTTTGTGTGAGTTAAAGTGTACTAGTTAAAATGTAACGAACTAAATTTAAAGACGTAGAGATATCGTTTTTTTTCCTATACTATTCATGATTTTATTGCAGTAAAATTATGTTATAAAATCGACTCGAGTCTTCCATTTAATCAAAATGTGTCTTTAACGAATTTGTAGGAATGACTTTATTATAACAAAAATAAAATTATTAACGTCAACTTATTCGTTTTAACATTTGGAAAGGAATTTTTTTCTCTGCTCATTTGTTTTATTTAAGTTTAAATACTCTCGTCACGTTGAAAGGAATTTTTTTCGACGTAAAAAGAGTCCAATATGCGTACAACGCCAACGAGCAGATATTCTCTTCTTCGAAGAGGCTTTCTTTCAATGGCACTTACATTGTATGCATATGTTTGTATGTTCGCATTCAGTAAAACCACATTGCTTTTCGTATTTTATTGACTCGCACTTGAATTATTGAGCATACGTTTTTTCTTTACATGTACACATTTCATAATTAACGAAAAATTTATTATTGATAAATCCAATCGTTGTTATGTAATTTGTCGCTCACAACAAAATTTAGTCGCTAAAGTCATATTAATACATAAATACTAATTTATGCTTTTACAAATTTTAACGACTTAAATATAAAATTTTCTCAGTATTCAAACAAAAGAAAAAAAAAACGAAGAATTACATGGTCAAAATTTAACCATCTCGTTAAAATAATTTCGCTGCTTTCCAGCGTCCGCCAAAATTAACATATGTACAATGAAAAGTCTCAATACCATTAGCACCGACTTCCTCTTTGAATTAAGTAACAAGTAGAATACAACGAACGAGAAGCGAGAAAAAAAAAAGAATTGGAAAGAATCCTCCTTATATTTGCACGAGGCAAACAAAACACATTTGACTCGTACGTTGAAAAAGTGCCGATGGGGCATAATATAACACACGAGAGCGCCTCGACATTTTCGACACTCTCTCTCGTTCGACTCCGAGAAGAGAAGCACACCGATCGCAATCAGGTATACATACGTATGAGCGCGCGATGTACACACGTACACACGCGCGTATGTATATAACGAACGCCATCGAAGCGAGAGTACATATTTGTATATACGCTTTCGCGTGACGAGATGTTTGCCCGCGCACGATGACGAAAGCTCTCGTAGAGTCAAGACGTCGTCGTGCCTCACGTTTTCACGACAACGACGGCTTTCTTTGCCTCTCTCTGCTCTCGTATATGTATGTGTGTATGTTTATGCATGTGTGTATAACGACAAAAGATGCGCGGCATCGATAGCGCAACGATATCGTTCGTGATGGAATATTGGATTTGAACCGAGCGATTGGTTATGCGATTAGCTTCTTTTTTCGTTGAAGAAGGAAGTACGGAAAGGTGGGGTGTTGTATAATTTATACTGATTGTGAAGTCGATTGATGAAGCATACCAGTAAAGCACGATGCTTCGCGAGTTCGAATGTATCGAATAACGATACAGAAAACGATTTTCTACGATGATCGTGGCACTTTTACGTTGCCGTTGCTTAATATCTAATTTAAAGTTGAATTATTTCGATGAGCATTTATGAGAATTAATTATGAGTAATTTATTGTAAAATTATTAAGGAAATAACTATAATAATATTTATATTTAAAGTTTTCAAAGTCATAAATCATTTGTCTTGGAAAAGCTGTTTTAATCGACATGAATACAAGACTTGTTTAATCAAAACTGTTTAATCGATATATAAATACAAGCAAAAAAAAATTAATAGCATGAGCTATTTTTATTAATTTTTCAAATTTATCAGCGTTGTAAACTACGATATACTCCATACTATTTCCCCATTTCTCGACTAAATAAAGAAAAACAAAATAATATTTGCACAATAATCATTTAAGAAAAAAAATAACAAATAAATAAATACACGAGCTTTCAATTTTCTAAACCATTTTCGCGATTTTTTCAAACATTACAAAACGGATTGCGACAACCACAACAAACCCATAACGCATCAATCAGTACAACGGCGATAAAATCCGCGAATCTAAAAAGTGTTATAATAGGAAAAAAAGAAGCACAAATGGATAACAACGTACAAGTAAAATCAATTCGCCGAAACCGAACGAGCGGCAGTAACTAGACAACAAAAACACGCCCACATTACACGCTCGGTAATAGCGGAGAGAAGGACGATAGTATCGTCGTCGTCGTCGTCGTCGTCGTCGTCGTCGTCGTCGCTGTATAATAAAGCCAATTGCGAACGCGCGTGTGAGAAAGCGCAATTACGACAGATAGAAAAAGAGAGAAGAGCAGTAGCCATAAGCTGGGACGCATATAGTACCGAGGTATTTCAATTGCGGCTTGTTACGCGGCGGCGCGCAGATGGGCATAATGGCTCGCCTCGGAAGCATATAAGCGCCGCTCTGACACTGCGCGAGCTCTTTAACTCCCTATCCCCTTCCCCCTCCTATCTCTCTCTCTCTCTCTCTCTCTTTCTTTCTCTATTACGAGATAACGCCTACGATTTTTGGGGAAGGGACTGGAGGAGAAAAAGATTCGTACCGGTTGTTATTGCTGTTATTATTGTCATCGTAGTCGCTAGTGTGCTCTTTTCTCGCGTCTTGAGAAGGCGATGGCTTCCGGTCTTCATTGAAAAAAGGAGATAGAGAGAGAGAGAGAGAGAAAGAGAGAGAAATAGAGAAAGAGAGTAAATGCATCGTTTACGATACGACGCGATTTTTCGTACATACGCGCAGTATACATATGTTAACCGACGCGATTATTCAGTTAAGTCCTCGGTGTCTGTGTATAAATCGTAATCGTTTCGTGAGCCGTGTGTAAACATTAAGTGTTTCGGATATAAATCGTTGACGTAGGTTTGGGCTCGATTGAATGATGGATTTTAATGGGCAACATGAGTTGTACCCATGAGTTTGCTAGATTTAAAAGAAAATTGATATAATTTTCGTTTGTTCCGCTAGCGTAACGAGTAAAATATTATTTTGAAGAAGCGTTTTTCGGTTATTAAAGTCGAACAATTAAAATATACAAGAGATAAAATAGTTTTCATGTCGTTAAAGATTAATCTCAACTTTTTAGCAATTTATAACGTAGCTTTTCCATAAATAAAAAAAAACTAGCGCAGGGCATTTACAATTATTTACACTAAAAAAAGGCATTCGTGCTCGCGCGGAAATATAAAAACATATTTCAACGTCGAAAAAGCGAAAGATCATTTTTAAAAAAAACTTGCAACGAACGCGAGTCCCGCCATCTCTCACGAGAGTTAGAAGCGCGTCCAAACTAATTGCCGCGCCTGCGGTAGCGAAAATTCCTCGTTAAAATTTATATGCACTCCTCTCTCTCTTTCTCTCTTACTCTCTCTCTTTCTCTCTTTCTCTCTCTCTCTCTCTCTTTCTCTCTTTCTCTCTCTCTCTTTCGCTTTGAGCAACTTTTCTGATGACACGCGCCGTATTTTCGTGCAAACGGATGCGCGCAAAGCTACCTTGTAAAAAAAAAAGAAAATAAATAAATAAATAAATAAATAAAAACGAAAAATGAAGAAAAAAAAGAAAAGAAATTATAAGTATCTAGAATATAAAGTAAACAGCGCGACAAACCGACGAAAAATGAGGAAGTTTTTAACATCGCGAATGCGTAGCATGCACACCGCGAAATGATATATATAACGATAAAAAAAAAAAAATCACGCTACAGGTTGTACACCGTATGTACCGTTGCAGTCATTGCCAAGATAAAAAAAATTTGCATCGACAACGATACTCTCTAAATATACATATTTTCACGCACGCGACGTCTGTGCACTTATTTGGCGTGTATTTTTTTCGTTATTGTTGTTGCACGCGGAGCTCCGCTTCAATACCGTTGTTTGCGATTCTATTTTATTTCGCCGCGAGAAAGATACAGAGAGAGAGAAAGAGAAAGTGTTAGATACTCTCTTTGTGGTTGCGTGCGTGCGCGTGTATATATATATATATATATATATAAATGCACGCCGAGGCAAAAAATGAAACGACGAGCGTTCGCATGAGCAAAGTTAACCGATCGTTTGGTTTATCGTGTGTAGTTATTGCGCGGAGAGGTGAGCCAGAGAAAGAGAAATGTTGTTTGCTTGTTAGTTAGAGTTTGTGTATTTCTAGACTATTTTATTGTTCCTAAAGAACAAAAGAACATGTATGCATTTTATTTTTAGAGCGATGAATTTTTCGAGTCTATACGCTACTTGAAAAAAAAAAAAAAAAAAATTGAAAAGAAAATGACAAGCTAACGATCGAAAGTTAAAATTGTACAAATAAAAATACCTGTATCAAATATTTGCATGTAAGCAAATATACATGTATATAACTAACGTAATATTAATAAGTTTTGTAAAAGGAGGATAAAATAAAATTAAAAAAAAAGTTAAAATAAAATTATTTTAAATACAAAATCAATTTGCACGAGTTACGTGCGTTTGCGCATCGAAGAAACTAGAGGAACGGTAAAATAAAATAAAAAAATTCTCGAAACGAAATTCAATTCATTCTACGCATATTAAGGCGTATTCGAAAGGATTCATATCATTCGCATACGTACAGTCATTTATTCATATCCATCGGTTATATTGCGACTTCCTTGAATTTTTTTTCCCACAAACTTTTATATCGCGCGATAAAAAGGCTCGTACGATATGCCCACAGACGCGTCCCTCGATTGTGATGTTGAATTTCCTTTTCATATGCGCACCTTTCGTCAACTCCCTGCCTCCATTTTTCATCGTTATTTTTTTTTTTTTTTTTTTTGCTTTTAGTAGCGTTTTCCGCATGGGAAAATTTAGCGCGAAAAACGCCCGAGTTTCATCGCTGCGGAATGGGTTTTACGGTGAGCGCGCGTTTTGTTATCGTTTTATAAATAACGAATAATATTTTTGAGAAAACTGTGGATTAGTTGATAGGTATACCGTGGGTTTAATAATTAAATATATTTTTAGTCAATCGAATGTAATTTTATTATTTAACGCACAATTACTTTAAGTTTTTTATTTTAATGTTTTTCTTTTATTTTTTTCAACGTAAAGAAATTTTTCGGCCAAGTATTGACAGCTCAAATATAAATACATTATGAAGTAATCAAAAGAAAGAATAAGAATTCCTAAATAATAATCCACGAATAAAATCAAATAAATAACAATATATTAAAATATTTGCGTAACCATTCTCGCAGCTAAGTATAGCACCACATTCGTTTACCAAAATTTATACAGATTAGTTAAACGTGCCGACGACTCGGAAGCCAAAACTAAATTCCATATCAAGAATACGTTCGTTCCATTCAAGCACACTCAAAATACACGCACGATTAGCATCGTTCATAATCGTAAAACAAAATGGGTGGAAGACGGAGAGAGAAATTCCGCTAATACGCGCCGCGACTTCGGGTTAAAGTAGCCATTTGGTCAGCTATATCGTCGCAAAGCAAATATAACTTCTCTCGCGAAACTGTGAACGCGAGAATTCGGAATAGCCGTCTGGGAAAATTTTCTGCCGGTTGTACGTACGTATATACGCGAGTACGAAAAAATATCGCCCTAAATAATAACCGCGTACCGCTGCTATGATTTACGGCTTCGTCGAAAATGTACTTTTGCCAGTGTAAGCGCGCGCGTTGGTCTTAATAATTTGTTTTTTTTCTTCTTTTTCTTTCTTTTTTTTTTCGAGTTTTCATTGCGTCGCTCGGAGTGAGCGAGACGCACACGTCGACTTTTCTCTAATGGTTTTCGCGTAGGAGTATACGCGCATGATATACGCAGATATATATATTTATTTGTCGATTTATCTTTGCTTATCGCCTCGCGACTCGATATTTTCTGCTTTTGCTTTATGTACGTCGACGCATGAAATACTTCCGCGCTCTCATTTATTTCTCCTTTTCTTATACTCTATCTACCTTTTATACTCTCTACCTATTTTACATTCTGCAACATTGTCCTCGACGTTTATATTTTTTTGGTTCTTTGTTCTGCTCTTTTTCATACTTTTTTTCTTTCTTTTTTTCTTAAACGCATTGCACACCTTGCTTTCATGTTCTTATTTTCTGAATCTTTACCTTTCCAAATGAATACATTTTTTCTGCATCTCTACTCGAATTATCATCGTAGTAATATATTTTCCTTTAAATGTTCATTTCTTAAATTGAAACGCACATATACTTACAATAAAAAATTGTTTATCGACGATCAATTTTTGTTGCGAGTTTATTTACAAACATAGTGAAGAAAATTATTAGCTTTTAAAAACATTTAACAAAACTAAAATTTGGTATTTATAACTTAAAACCTGTAAAAGCAATATATTTCAATAATTCATATCTGAACTGTGTTAATATTAATTTGAAATAAGTTAATGATTTTTAAAATTTCTCTCTCGCTCTCTCTCTTTTTCTCTTCGATCGCGTTCGCCAGGCATAAAACAACGACATGAACGACTACGACGACGACGACGTAGACGACAATACGCAGCCCGCGACGCAAGCTCGCGGCAAACAACAAGCTGGCTCGTACGCATACCCGCACGCACCCATACATACAACAACTAGCTTCGCAAAAAGTCCAACATTGCGCGCACGTTTCCCTGTGTAACAATCAAACGACCGAGTCGCGATGAATGGGTCGAACGGAACGCTTTTGCCCACTCTTTCCCCCTTCTCTCTCATCCCTTCTACTCATCCTTTTTTGTTTTATTCCGCGAAACGAAAAGCTGCGTGGGGATACACGCGTTCGCCGTTTATTGGGCTGTATTTGCGCGCTCGAGCTGCCTTTTGTATTATTCGCTTTAGAGTTTTTCTTTCTTTTTTTTTCCTGTTATCCGTCGTTCTCTCTCTCTCTTTCTCTCTCTCTCTTTCTCTCTCAATTTCTGCTGGAAAAAAGTCGGGAAAAAATGTTTGTCAACACGCGCGTGTTTTTGGTTCGATTGGATTGCGCGCTTTGCGCCGTTGAACTGTACGCTTCTCTCTATTCACATGATTGGAGATCGTGCGATTTTTTCTTTTTATTTCTCTTTTTTTAATTTTTTATTTAGATTAAAATCTCTTGCAAAAGTTGATTAATCACTTACTGCGGTTTTATTAAATTTAATATATCAAAATTCGTCTATTGATAACAAAATTTATTTTTAATTTTTGATTATTTGTTTACTTAATTATAAACTGAAAACATTCATGATCGTTTAATACGCAAAACTTCTTCAATGGCATAAACATAATTCTTCTCTTAAAAAAAAAAAAAAAAAATGTTTCCATGGAGCAATCATCGTTTAAGTCGCTCAAGGTACCCGATGTTCGCGCTAATTACACCGCGTCGCGGTGTCATTTATCGGGGAGGTTTAAGCTCGCAAGTAGAGACGACGATGGAATGTACGCACAGTCGGTGATCAGATATACGTATATGTGCTTGTGCGAGAACTTTTCCTCCTTGCAGCGATATGGTGCGACGAACCCCCCAGAAAATTTCATCAACCGCCTTACACACGTCTTTGCACGGCCCTGCCTGAGCGACACGTGACACGCATTTATCCTTAGCTCAGAGCGCGAGTTTTCTTCTTTCTTAGGGGTGAGAAGCGAGAGACGTATAGATAGATGGACAAATGGACGCGTGACGCGGGAAGGATGACGCGGAGGCGAATTTCTCGCCTTGCGTTGCTTGTGTTTCGTATCCTTTTTTTCTGCTATAGATGATATTACCGCCTGACATTTTTAACGTATGAACTTAAGCAGACTGGAACTTTTTTCCATTGAGAAAAGTGGTACTATAATGTAAAGAATAATGAAAAATTAACTTTTTACAAATAAAAAATATGAAAATTGATGCCTTCTAATTGTCCATACAATATAATTCTTTTCAAATTTAACGTAAAATAAATTTTTATTAAAATGCCGAATAATAACTATTTCTCATAAAACGGTATTGTAATAAAACCTGCAAATGAGAGCTTTTCTTTACAAAATCTCGACCATTTGTAAATGATAATTCAAAGCACCGCAGAAATAAAATATTACAAATCCTCTTACGAGAAATATTTTTAACAAATAGTAACTAAATCGCTTTATTCGCGCGCAAGTAAATACAAGATAATAATAAAAAGAAATTGATAAACAGACGACAGAAACAAATTAAAAGATATATCAGAAGCGGAAAATGAGAAAATAAGAAAGAAGAATAGGAGAGAAAGCAGAGAGCAGGAGAAAGGAGAATCGGTGGACGTCGCGCGAGAAGCGCTGTGGAATGGAGTTCGGGGCCAATTTTACCGAAGAGCGCCCGAGCATTAATCACAAAAAGGGAAGGGGACGGAGGAGAAAGAAGGAGAGAAGCAGAGCTAATAACCGCGCAGATATTATTACGTGTACAAAGAAAGGACTGTCATTGTCGAGAAAAGGAAGAGAAGAAGACGAAAAAGGAGAGAAAGATATATATATATATATATATATATATATATATATATATATATATATATATATATATCTAGAGAGAGAGAGAGAGAGAAGCAGCGGGAAAAGGATAGAATAAGAGGGTGGTGAGATCGAAGATACCGTTCTAGAATCCCCAAGCAGCCGACAGCGACGACGGCGACGAGGCAACGACTATCCTCGCACAGCGATATATGTGTTGCATTACGTGCCTCAAGCTCGTGAATGTCGCGCTAGACACATAGTTCCGCTCTTGTTCTTGTTCGCTCTCTCTCTATCTCTCTCTGTCTGTCTCTCTCTCTCTCTCCTTCCCTATCTCTCCTCCTCTCGCATATATTGCTAATCGAAAAAGTTTTTCAGTTATGTAAGACAACGAGCACTGATCTTTCGAAATGCTGGTATTATCTTTCATGTGAATGTAACAGTGCCTTTATGTATTGATATTAATCGTCGGTTGATTGACATATTGAATATAAAAAAAAAAAAAAAAAAAAAAAAAATTATTATTGTTTTTTTAAATGTAAACGATGAAAATTGTTATCATATTCGTTTATGAAATATCTCCCGATGTCAAATATAAATATTTTTATAATTTTTATTGAACGTTTAATAATAAATTTCTTTCAAATTATGATGGACGTAAAGTACTTTCGTTCGAAATGGAATATAAATTTATTTTCGAAAAATTATTATTATTTGAAATATTAAAATTGATATCCGACGGATAAATTAATTTTCATCGTCGGAAATTATCGTCAAATAATTTATGAAGCGCGTACCCGAGAGCTTCGAATTTATAATAATTTTAAACAATAAGAAATAAATGAAAAAATATAACACACGAAATTCAACCCAAATTATATTGTAAAAGTATACATTTCAAATTGGTACAACGGTAGCAGCATCAAAAGCAGCTGAACGGATAAAATGATAATTGAAACATTTCCGTCACGAGTTTACGTTCAAACACATACCGGAACTCTTCGATCCCGAATCGTTGGATATGTACATGCATAATCTGTGACAGTTTATATACGCGCACACACGTATCCATTCCCACACACTTACACACGCAGTTGCGTATTATCGGTATTGGATTACAAAATATTTGACGAAGCCTACCTATATACGGACTGTATATATATATATATATACACACATATATGTGTGTGTGTTTATATCTACGGCAGATGATAACACGGAGAGAAAATTTACGAGGAATTCGCGAGATACGCGTGTCGCTACGTCGTCTGTTATTATGAAAAGAACTGGCGCTTATACATCCTGTGTGTGCGTCTAAAGTATCCATGACACTTAAGAGGTATTTTTGTTATCGCGATCTTTTCATGAGAAACTGATGTTTTTTTTACGAGAATGCGAGGCGATTTGATTCCTTTTACGTTGCCGTTACGCAAACGATTTTATTGTTTAAGATAATTGCTAATGGTCTATCGTTTGCCGCTTGTAATTACTTCAAATTATGTTTACGCAATTCTTTAATTTATATTACATTTAATTATTCCTTTAGTATATATATTTACGTTTCTTTTTTTACATTTATATTTATTATAAATAAATATTTTATATCGCAATGAGTAAATTTTTCCAATTTTAAAAATTCATTCCATATTTCTTTCTTCTTTCCTGTTGGTATTAAAGGAATTTCGGGTGAGCTTTTGTCAAACCGCGCGTTGTTTCAAATTGGTCGATATAAATGGATATCAGTAGATTCGCGGACGAAGGGAAAACGGGTATTCGAGCCGGATTTTTTTTTATTCCCTACGTGTAAAAAGATTCTTGGATTATCGCGATGTAATCCACTGGAATATTTTTTTATCCTTTTCTTTTTGTGTAATCGGTTCTTCTATATTAGTCCTCATATTTTCAATACTTTTATATAGATTCAACATTTATTGCTTTTCTATATATCGGCGATTTTTGTTTTAATTAGTGAAAAATTTTCGTTATGTTTTTTTCTTTTAATTTTAATTACCAATGTTAATTCATAAAATGCAATTGAAAACGCAGTACTATTACTGTACAATTTTTATCAAAACAAATAGAGAAATTATTGCGCTAAGCGGATTATAACACTATTTTACCTGCGTGTACATGCGCACTATTCACTTTATTTACCATTCCATTTCGATGCCGTTAAATTCAAAATCGTGATTTAGCGATAAATGCAGCTTTAATTTAAATTTTTTCCATTTTGCTGCGCGCCATTCTTCCCAACGTGCACTTTTATCCAGTCGATTTTTTTCCCGTTAAAATGTTTGCTTTATTTCTCTATTTTTTATTTTTTTATTTTTTCTTTTATCGAAAAAATGAAAAAAAAAAAGTAAACAAAAAACCTAAATGAAAAATAGAGCAATGGACCGCACACACATTTACAGTTTGAACATTAATAAAGCGGATTGACGTAGTATGAACTCCTGTAGCAAATTCCGTTTTTTATTATGAAGTTTTAGAGATCGAAAAATATTTTGTTATCTTTTTTTTAATTTCTGGGGAAAAAAAAATTTAAAGCTCGTTTTGAACAAACTGTTAGAAAACTGTATTTAATAACTAAAAAACTTTCGTATAAATTTGAGTAATAAATAAATTGATTTTAACTATAGACTAGTATACAAAATTATTTTACAAAAATTTTTAACGACTTCAATAATCAAAATATTGATTATAGTTTTTTATCGACATCTATACAAAAATTTTCAGGATATTTTAATACAATAATTATCAGTAAGAAAAATTGTTGAAACAAAATTTAGAACTGTATACTTAAATCTAAAAAATCTGTGGATTGTTTCTGGAATGCATAATTATTGTTTTATCAAAAAATTTATGCAATTATTGAAAATATTGATTCGTTTATAAATTTTGTATCTTTGATTTTAGCAATGTTTCTTCGTATTTTATTTTATTTACATAAATATTTGACTTTAATTACACTCTTTCTAAAAAGTAATCTAATATTCAATGTGTTAATCTTCATTGTATTATTTAATAATAATGTCAATTGCTACTAATTAATCCATAATATAATTTTCATAGCTTACCAAAACAATTTTAAACTTAAGACGGAAGATTGTTTGATAATTCCTTACCTGAAATAAATAAAAAGATAAATTATTAAAAATTTTATTTTTCCATGTTATTTAATACATGTGTATAAAAAATACATTTTTTAATTTTATATTCAAAGTGAAATTATTTATATTTTCATCGAGGATATAATCCATATTGCAACCACAACAATTTTAATTAATGTGATAAAAAATTTTCAAGTTGAAAGAAAATATTAAAAATATCCGCGAGTATTATCAATAAATGTTATCGTAATCAAACCCCCCAAAAATTCTCAAAACAGCGCGTGTATGTATAACCTTCCCGTGTACAAGCATGCGAGTTTCATTGAATTTCTGAAATACCCAATTTCGGTAACAACTACGTGGAATCCTCTCCCTCCTACACACCTCCACCTCTGCTTTCCTACAGCGTCGAATACGAACATAAAAATCAATCGTCGTATCCGCGGCAACGTCGAATAAAACGTCTCATCGGCATGCAAATGCAATGTTTATAAATGCGACACTACACGCGTTCGCTCTGGGGCAACCTAATTTCCACTTTCCCGCCTACTTTCCTCGCTTACATCCTCCTTTTCTCGACTCCCCTCCCCACCCCTCTTCTCATCATCCCGAAAAAGAACCTTCGTGCCTTCGTCTAACGCGCGTGGCCCGAGCGAGGCGACCGGGAAAACCGTACCATTCGATTTCTGGAACGATATCGGAAACCGATTGCACGGGCTTCCTCCCCACTTTCTTCGACAGATATAACCGAAATGAAACTCGGAAAGTTAGCCGTTCGACGTTAAAGCTGTGTACCTACGGTCGAGTTTTGGACGTATGGGTGCACCGGCTTTGCGTGCATACATTCGTTTTCGAAACCGTTACTCTATCCGTAGCATCGGGAATTTTTTTAATAGTCTAAAGTCTGATCGATCGCACAGCTCTTATTAAGTGGGTGAATGCTTGTCTGATAAACAAGTAATTATTACGAGCAGGAAAATAAAATATATATTTTGAAAGTTTCAAATGTTAAGATTTCTATTAGAATGCTGGATAAATCTCTTCTCGATAATAATTCTTAATTGCAACCGATCGCTATTAATAAACTATAATATTTAAAATTCGATAAATTCTATTATCATAAGAATAAGACATTCAATAGAGACGGAAAGTATCCGGCACGTATTCCGACGTCCGACGTGGCTACGCTCGATCTTTACATACACGAAGAATCCCCGCGTTCGCAACTTTTAAAAAGTCTACCCACAAAAAAAAAAAAAAAAAAAAAAGAATGTGTATTATCCATCTTACTCTCTCCTCTCGCATTTAAATATCACTAGATATTTCCCTCTCTTTCGCTTTCTTGGCAAGCACCTCGAGGGCAAACCCAAAAGTCTCCTCTTACTCTTTTCTTACTCTCTCTCTTTTTCTCGATATAATATCGATGCGCGGCCTGAATAGACGGCCTTAAAGCGGAGCACTTCGGATCTTTGAGCTCTTCCACTCGCCCTGATCCTCTTCTTTTACTTATATATACTCTTCTTCTTTTGCTCTTCCACTCTGGGCTTCTTTTCTTCTTTTGCCTTCATACGAGTATATTCGTTCGCTCGCTTTTCCCCCTTCGATCTCTTGGTTCGATTCACTTTTAATGCTCGACAGTTGCCTCGCGAAATTGTGTTTCTTTTTTTTCGAAATCTGCAAATTTTTATAGTTTTTTCTTTTCTTTGTTGTTATAACTTTTTAAAATACCTAAAGTACAAAGGTTACTTTAAAAGATCAACTTAATATTAAATTTGTTTAAAAAAGTCGATTACAGGCCATTTGAAATTACTTAATCGAAAAAATGAAAAATGTAAAAAAGATTGTATAAGTCGTACTACGAATTATATTACTTTATTGATTCTTTATCGTCTCCACGCGTCCAAATGTCATTTAGAAAATGTATTCTATGCGTATAGTAATAAAATTAATTCGCTCGTTCTTTTCCATCTCGCACTCTCTCTTTCTCCACATTATCAAATTTTTATTACAAACCCATTCTTCTCTATCTTCCCCTCGAAAAAATTTCTTTTCACACTATAAACCTTATCAAACTAAAAATAAAAAAAGAAAAAAATAATAAACGACGGGTCGAAAAAGAATTTCAATTCGTGCGATCGCTCGATTTATGCCCGCGCTGTCGTCGTCGTCGTCGTCGTAGTGCGACACCCCTTGAAAATTATTGTCATTGTGAGCGTAACGTTACCGCGTGCCAAATATCAATGACTTGGTCTTCGAAATAATATAAATCATCGGGTTCGCCTTACGTGCGACATGAACCCGCTTTCGTCTCTCTCTCTCTCTCTCTCTCTCTCTCTCTCTCTCGCTCTCTCTTTCCTCCTACCGACAAATTACTGCTCGATTTTCAAAGTCGAAGGAAATGCGCTTTATTTTATTTTATTACTTTGTTCTTTATTTTTTTCCTTTTTTTTTATTATACCTCGTTTCGATTGTTTACGCATAGGTTGTACATTTATATACATAACGAATGTAAAGCCGAGGCGTAATAAACGCGACAGACGACGCCCAAGGGCTTTTTTTACGTTATCGGCTAGCGAGTACATAAGGGAGGAAATAAGAATGGAAAAAAGGTGGGCTCGTGGAATGCACACACAAGCTAAGGGAAAAGAAAAAAAGACGGTTGCGCTTTGAGCGTCGAAATTCGCCGGGGCGAGGTTGTCTTTGTCGTCGTACCTTGAGAAATGGAACGGATGAGTCTGTAGAGAAAGGAAGGGAGATGGGATACTAAGAGAATTTCGACAATCGATTTCGGCTGATTTACTGAAATATTGAACGATTTCACGGAAATAAAATAAGATTACGATTGAAAAATTATTTTACGTAACTTTAACGCAATAGTATCCGTAAATTTGGTGATCTTTTAAATAAAGATTATATCATTTTGATTTTATTTTTAATGGATTTTATATCATATCTGTTATGTCCTTGTATGTTAAATTTGTAAATGTATTTTTTTTAAATCCAATACAGATAAAATAGACTGTTCCAATAAAATCCGATGAAATAAATCGTTATAAAGTTCTCAAAAATGGTCGATGTAAGAAAAATGCGCTAAATACTGGTAAATTCAATAAATGTTCAAGACCAATAAATCAAAACAATTATTTTCAATCGCACAGCTAATCGATTTAACAATCCTCATAAATTTAGCGCGTAAATTCATACCCGAGCAAAAGAAGAAAAATAGAAAGAAAAGAATCGAAGCGAGTATGAGATTAATCACCGAAGAAAACTTTTAAACACTCCTTTGAGAAACAATAAATCGCTCTCGCAAAAGAGAAACTACAAAATCAATAAACACACTCGCGCGAAAATCTGGATTCCTGCGTTTAAATACACACATACAGATACGCGTACATAAGAAAAGAGGCAGACTATAATTATATTCGAGCGGTCTACCGCGCGACGTCGGCGTCGTCTCGTAAAACACCGCTACTTATAAACCTTTCTTCCGCGAGACTTTTCTTCTTCTTCTCTGTCGCTCAAGAAAGAGAGAAAGAAAGAGAGAGAGAGAGAGAGAGAGAGCCGCCGAAGGGTTGGTTATTCTTGTATCTCGCCCGCGAGTGAAAGTATAGCGTTAAGGCGTCGTGAGAATCGGAAGCTGCTGCGAAGAGGGTAAGGGAGATAGAGAGAGAAAGAGAAACAAAGAAGATTAAGACGAAGATTTATTTCGACGGAGCTTAGAACAGCGTGTAGTGTGCCTTTTTGAGCGGTTTGTATATTGGGTGTCGGCGTAAATTGTGTATTACATTAATTTTTATGAAGCTCTCCTCTCTCTCTCTCTCTCTCTCTCTCTCTCTCTCTCTTCTCTCTCTCTCTTTTTCTCTCTTTTTTCTCTCAGGTTTCAAAAGAGGAATTATGTTGTCGGTTTGAGAAACGATGGTTTTTACTTTTTTTATTTCTTGTTTCGATGGCGACGTTAGTAGTTGTGATTTATTTTGGTTCACATCGGTAGAATGGTTATACTGGATTTTAATTTAGTGTTTGATGATTGCAGAGCGAAGGAATCAAAAATAAAATGATCGCGTAAAAAAGTTGTCAACGTGTTTACGACTAATTATAATCAGTTTGAAGATGCCGGAAAACACATATATCTTAATATAATATCATAAACACGTACATTTGATTATCTAATTAAATTTAAAAAAAATTAATTGTATATTTTAACGAAGGTAGCGATGTAACAACATTTGTCAGATGTATCATTTTTATAACGATTAAAACGATAACATCATTACATGCGAAAGATAGAAATTAATTAAAAGAAATAGAAAACCAGATGAGATGATAATTTTTCTTCCACGCGAGCAATTCATTTAAATTTATAAAAAATTTATAAAAAAAGTGAAAAAAAAATTTTTTAAATTATAAAACAAACAATCCACTATAAATTATAATCTTCGAAATTGATGAGAACTCGACGACAACAAGGAAAAATAGAAGGTAAGTGCGTTAAAATACACAAGAAAAGCGCGCATGAGAGCTTAAAAAAAAGAGAATAACACAACGACAAAGCGAGAGCTGTAGCAAGGGCTAAGAAAATTAGGTGAAAGTAAGAGGGGAAGGAAACGAGAGAAAATCGAGTCTCTCTGAGTTCACCGTCGTCGCGCCTTCGTACATCGTATAAATTAAGTTTCAGCTCTGAGGTGTGCATCACGAGGAACTATAGCGAAAGGCCCCGCGACAATGGGACGGCCAAGCGTGCGCGGAATCACGGGGAAAATTCTCCTTTCCGTACTATACGTTAGCGCGCACCCTCTCGAGAAAAGCGAGTTAGACGCGCGCGCGCGCGCGTGTGTGTATACGTATATCCCTTTCCTCTCTCTCTCTCTCCCTCTCTCTCTCTCTCTCTCTCTCTCTCTCTCTCTCTCTCTTACTTTCGGTCAGGAAGCGTGACTGCTACGTGACTTGAGTCCGCAAACTTCAACGGGTATAAGAAAAGGGGGGAGAGAGAGAGAGAGAGAGAGAGAGAAAAAGAAGGAATAAGGGAAATGAAAAGAATCCGGCTCTAATTATAAGGATGGAGATGTGTACGTGGCTGGTGTTGCCCGAGGTTATTATACGATTTCTTTTCTCCTTCGTGCTTTTCTTCTCTTTTCCGTAAGTGCGGTGTATTTTTTTTTTTTTTTTTTTTTTTTTTTTTATGAGGAGGAAGAAAAGTACTGATGGTGTACGGATATAGATTCGAAAGATTGCCGATTGTGGACTGTGATTTTCTTTCGAAAGGTGTAACAGTTTATTACGCGATCGAGGTGAAAAGTTGTTAGAAAAACTTATCTAAAACTGTAATGATTCTTTCGTAATTGTCTAACAGTTTAAACGCATTGTTTATTAAAAAATTTATTAAGAGAATAATATCTATAAGCTCAACTCTATTGAGCGCAGAAATAAAAATATATCCCAAAAAATAACGGGTAATGAAAAAATAACATCATCGCGGAAAATATATACATATAAACTTTTTCTTTATCGACGTTAAAACGCAAGCTCGCCGCACCGCCGCACGATTTTCTCTTTTGGCATTTCTCTCGTCTTCCTTTTATTCCATCCCCGCAGCCGAGTTCTGTACTGCTTTTATTCCTCCTTTTTTCGCTTTTTTTTTTCATATGCCTCGCTCCTCGGCCGCTTGTTGTTTTCCGCTGGCTCTTCCAGTTCCATTAGCAGCGCGACGTGGCCATTTTTAAATTAACTCCCGGCCTCCCCTACCTCTGCTTCTCGTCGACGTCGTCTTCGTCATCGAGGCTAAGGGAAAATCCAAATTCCGGGCACGCGCTAGTTAAACATTGTGCACCTTTGCATTTTTTCTCTTCTCCTCCTCCTCTCTCTCTCTCTTTCTTTCTTTCTCTCTCTCTCTCTCTCTCTTGCTCATTCATATTTTTCATTTTCCGTCCTTTCATCCTTCCCTCACACACTTAATAACGCGTCGGCGTAAATGATACAGTAGCAGCTCCCAGTCGTTTTCCCTCGTCATTCCCCGAATTTTTTTGCGCGCTCGACGTAGTTTTAGCTTTTCTTAGCCTTTAATTTTTTTTTTTTTTTGTTATTATTTTTATTTTTATTTATTTATATCAGTTGAAAAGAGAAATATGCAGTCCATGGTTGGAATTTCGTCGCTGCGAAGAAAATGTCCCCGATGAAAGAATTTATTCACCGTGAATTATTTATAATGAAATTTGATTAGCGATTTTTTTTTATTTATTTATATTTTTTACCTTTGAAAATTTTATTTTATATTAAAGCAATAAATAAAATTTTTAGTTTGTTTCAATATTGCATTCAATTATTTTTAAAAATAATGAATATATTGTGTTTGTATCATAATTAAAGGTAAACGTATTTTAATTATAAATTCTTTTATTTTTAAACAATTTGAAAATTTGTTTAGTTATTTATTCGATTTATTTGTTAAAAAATGTGCCTATGTTTACTATACAAAATAACATAATTCCATTAAAACAAATATAGACCAAGTTAATTAAAATCAAAATCCATCTTTCGAATTGAAGCAGGCAAGCCGCACACACTTGACGTTCTAATGAATTCACTTGACTGGCCTCATCAAACTCCGGAAATTTAATCCAGTCATCAAATCCTTCCATTTAAGTCTCCCTAATCAGCATGCAGTGAAATAAGACGGATGAGTTTGATCATCTCGTACCAAACCAAACAAGAATCTTACCTCGCGCACATAAAAAGAAAAAAAAAAAAAACAAAAGTAAACCAAATATCGTGACGTCGATGAGCCATGCGATATAAAAAATAAAAACAAAATAAAACATCAAGTTTTTACTACAGCGAATTCGGTCAAAAAGGTCGCGCGTGCATACATTTAAACAGGCGAATAATATACATGTGTGTCTGTGTAGACGTATAAACGGAAGGGTAAACGGATAAGGCAATCGCGGGGACTTTGTAATCCGCGGCAGCTGAGCAAATGAAACCTCCGAATTAACGGACCATTACGCATTCGAGCGCTGTTAATAACTGCTGCAAGCGCGGGCGAACAGCTCGGTTCTCTATGGGCAGGCCCACGGTGAAACCCATATGCGGTGCGCCTTTTAAGCGCCTCATATTTGTTACGCGCACACCGCACACGAGCGTTTCTCTTCTATTCTCTCTTCAACTCTCTCTCTCTCTTTCTCTCTTCCTCTCACTCTTTATCTCTGGTTTCTCTCTAAATTAACGCTGAACTCGATATGTTTGCGGTTTCTCATCTCTCTCTCTCTCTCTATCTCTTGTGAATGCTTTTTTCGTGCGTTTGTTCACAAGTGCATACAACTTGCGAGTGTTTTACTTTTTTTTTTTTTTTTGTTATTCTTTTTCGAGAGTATGGAAAATGTTACATTTACCGTGAAATTGAATATTCAATTTATAATTATAAACGATTTAACTTTCATGTTGAAATTTCAAAAGATGTCAACATTTTTTTTTCTTGTATAGTAAATTTTTATCGAATACTATTTAAAAAAAATGCACGCAACACGGCTTCTTCTAAATTATTTTATTTTAAATACACACAATTTTTTACGAACAAAATTGAATTTAAATCAAGGAAAAATATTTTAATACTTCAAAGATTAAAGCAAACGCTACATTTTAAATGAAACGACGAATGCAATTACTTTCATTAACAGAAACAATAATTATTAAACAATATTTAACGTACGTGTTTACGCTTATTCGTTCCATTTAATCAACCAAATTTATCGCTAAACCAACCAAAATTTTAAATTCAGCTTTCGCCGAAATAAACGCGCTGTTATAATTATACGCGCGCGCGCGCGCTCGCGCATAAACATGCACAACTGCGCGCACTTAAATTCCTGCATTCCTCCTTAAACAAATATGAAAAAATAAAGCTCGAGAGAGGGAAATTAAGCAGCGCTTGCCAGCTGCCGGCCGTGGAGTATGCACTTTTACGATTTTTGCGCATACAGATCAAAGGCAATAATAATCCGAGCGATCGAACGCGTGCGCGCGTGCGAGCTCTCAATGCTCGCTTTGTTTTCCTCACTTGACTGCATTAACGACGTTGGTCCTTAGTGCTCGTATATGCGTCTATATGTATGTAAGTGCGTAACGCGCACGCGAGTATGTCGGCGTATGTTTGCCCTTTAATTGGGGAGAGTTGACCCTCTGTTAAAGGTCAAACATCGTGACGTGGCGCGCTATCAGACTGACAGAAAATAAGAGAGAGACAGAGAGTGAGGGAAAGAGAGCAAACGTTAATTTTAACGCGTTCGATTGACGATTGTCGACTGCGAATTGGATAAGCCTCGATTCTGTATGATTAACATCAAAATCAGATATTTCTACGATCAGTTGAGATGTTTCTTTTTAATTATTGTTTTAGTTTCTTGAATAAACATTAAAAAAACAATACAACTCATGAAAAGTGATGTAATGCATTATTATTGTTTACCGAGGTAAATTATGAACGTTCTGCATTCTAAATTTGTCCGTAAGCATTAAATCATACTAATCGTTCTTTATTAAGATTGTTCTCGAGCGGACGTTTAACGTCGTATTGTATGAAGATAAATTTTACTAATCCCACATTAAATGTAAAACGCGCGTTTGAATTAAAACGCGATAGGCTAAATGAATACTAAACAAAAAGTCAGTACAACCTTAGCAATAACGGAAAATGTCTACAAAGATAAAGTTGTACACGAGTCAAAATTGAAAAGTAAGAAAAATTTATAAAAATTCCCATTGTCACGATTTGCCATTCAATTCACAAAGACAATAAAATACATCCTCAATTTAATAGAAAGCGCTTTTCCTATCTTTCTCTCTGATACGTATGTACGCATATATATATATATATATATATATATACGCTTATTATGCTCGCCCAAGATTCAGTTTTAAGTTTCAATCGTGCGCTTTATTCATACACACATGGAGAATATAACAGGTTTTCCGAGGAGGCAATTCCGCACGTTGTAAGACGTCGGTGATGCGATGGTGAGTCACTTCCGTAAATATTTGAATACATAAACCCGACGAAACGAGACGCAGCGCGTGGAAGGTAAGGGAAAAAGAAAAAGAGTTAATATCCTCTTGTAGTCGAGCTCGTAGCCACGTACGTGTCGATCATCTGCTTCGGGGATGTCCCTTTCTGACGGTTCTCTCTCTCTCTCTCTCTCTCTCTCTCTTTCACCTACGCGTACTGGACGTCCGAATGCATCTACATCTTCCGAATCATTGACTTTCGGCTACATCTTTCTTTCTATGCTTCCTTTACCTTTTTAAGAAGCGACGATCTTTTAAATCGTGATCGTGGAATTGAAAAGAAAAAGTGGGGAGAGGCTCGTGAACTAAGAAAAAATGATTTGTATCTACGAGGAAATGTCATCTTTACATTTTTCGGAGTACTTAAGATGATAAAGAAGTTTGAAAAGTTTTTTTTTCATTGTCTGATGGGTAGATCGGAGATTTCTATAAAAATTTTCAAGGTGATTTTACTGTAACTTATTTTCACAGATTAACAGAACATTTCGAAGCAAAATCTAATATAGATACGTTCATGTGGGCGGAGAAAAGAAGATGCGTAAGGAAATCGATCGTTGAAGACCTTTCTCGTAACGTATTAATCATGGAATTTCATAACGAAAATTCAAATTTTAATAATAATATAGTTATAATAAAATATTTAAACGAGTGATTCACTGCATCATTTTATAAACGTTAAAATTCATTTGTTAAAGTCATATTTAACATTGAAAAAAAGAAAAGAAAAAATGTATTGCGTTCAAATAAAACGACAGCACACATGTACTAACATTTACCGAACGATCGCTTATCGGTAAAAAGACTAAAATCACTTAACTCCAAATTCAAGCCGACAAGTTTCACGCGTATAAGTTTAGCGCGCGAGCGCGTGCGCACACAAGACGATAAATCAGTCGAACGCGAGGAAAAGTGCAAGAGCAAAGACAAGAAAGGTAAGAGAGTAAAAAAAAAAAGAAAGAAACGCCGGTCAAGAGCAGAAAGAAGTGAAAGAACAAGAGAGAGAGAGAGAGAGAGAGAGACAGAGAAAGGCGAGTACAAGAGTGCAGTCTTGCCACCGGCATTGTTCCGGTGCACCGCTCGAGCAGAGTTCGCAGGTCGAGTTACGACGTATACTGTAGCGGTCTATGTACGCGCGCGCGCAAGAGAGAGAGAGAGAGAGAGGGAAAACTCGCACGCGCGCGTGCACATATCGCGAGAGGGAAAAGCAGACGTACACTAACGCACGCAAAACCTACACGTACGCGCGCGCCGCGTATCCACCTAAGCCGTTAATAATGGGAGGCGCATAAATCAAAGCTCCATTCAAGTCTTTATTGCTCTATTAAATAGGACAGCTGGTGCCCGCCTCTTGCTCCTTCTCCTTCTCTTTCTCTCTTACTCTCGTGCGCGTGTACCTTTTCCTTCTCGATGTTGTGTTATATACTTGTATGTTATTGCGCTCGCTCGATCGTCTTTTGTAATTATGATGAGGTTCCGGTTTTTTTTTTTTTTTCTTTTTTCGTTTGTTACGTAATAGTTCTTGTTATTTTTGTTGGTTAGTGAGTTGAAATTGTTGAAATTAATGCGAGCGTTGAAAATATTGATTAACAAAAATTTGTTCATCGAAGTTTTATTAAATGAATGATATTTCTTTTTTCATCCAAAATATTTTAAAGGCTTATTGTCATAATTATATTATTTTACTCATTATAGTATTTACATGAAATAAAAACATTTAAAAACAATGAATAAGTATAATATAAAGAAAAAAATATAGGCAAGCAAGCAAATCATTTAATTTACGCAACCGAGTATCGGAATATCCGATCGAATCTCCGAATTGTCGAGTGTAAATATCTGCAAGCTTGGTTCCAATCAGTTTTCTCTCGGCTTTCTCTACGGTACATCGCGCACTCGCGATCGTTTTCTCTTTTTCTCAGCGCGTGTAAACATATACAGATATACACATATGCATACGTTGAAGCTAACACGAGTGATCGCGCGATTCGTTTCACCTTGGTACACACACACACAACTGCGAGCTTTTACCATATCGCGTACGTGCATACGTACCGCGTATACTCGTAGGTATATACCGAGAAGCGTAACATCCGCCGGGCGGTTTTTCACGCCGCGATCCCGCAACAAGATAATGGTGTTAACTTATGAGATTATCGCGCGAAACCTTTATTCTTCTTTTCCTTTTCGTCGTTGTCGTCGTCGTCGTCGTCATCATCGACACATTTATTTCTTTTTCGCTCGTTCTTTTTCGTTTGTGCGTTTTTTTATAAAGCGTACGCATCGTCGACGTTGTACTTGTCTGTTTTGCCGAGCGGATGTTGGCTTTAATGGATGTTCAAGGTTCTGTTTGTATATATTTCGTAATTTTAAACAACGGACTTTTGCTTTTTATTTTGTCGGCGATTTTCGCCGAATAATTTTTTTTTATTTTTTTATTTTTTTCGAAATCGCGCAGATAATATTACTCGTGCAAGACACGTATTTCATTTCACGGAGCTCGAAGATTACGATTGTGAATACACGAACGGTTAAGTAGTTCCTTAAAGAATGTTTTATTTTTTTTTTTTTTTTTTTAAACTTATTAAACAAGTTTGTTTTTCTAATCTAATCTTTAAATATGTTTAACAGTTTTGTCGAAAGATACGATCGAATAACGAAAACCACAATTTGCTAAACGTGAGTAAAGAAAACAAAAATTTAAATTCAAACGAGTATCCACGAGCCTTATACCGATCTATATTAGTGTAACACCCAAGTGGCACGCGTTTGTCTTAATCAAGGGAGTTCAAACACCTACCTACTTAATTTATTTCAATTCTAACACTCGGCTGCAATTATTATTAAAGAGAAAACGCCGAAGGCGCGGTAAGTCGTTGTTTCGCTATGTATCGTATATAAAATATTTATTTAGCGCTCAACCAGGTCTTTCTCTTTCTCTACATTTCTCTCTACTTGTGTCTTCGATTCGCGTGTATACACTTGTGCATTCTTCCGAGTTAACTGCACCTTCGCGCGTCGTATTAATAAATTATCAACTTTAGAGACGGATCGATCCGCGTCAATCCGCGACTCGTCTTTTACCTTTGACTTTATACGCTTTTTCTCGCAATGCGATATGTTATTTATTATTTTTTCTCAACGTTCTGCTCCGTTTTTTGCATAAGCATAGGATGTCGAAAGATGCGTGTATACGTTAATTGTGCTAAAGTAAAGGAAAAAAACAAAACATTAATTAGTGAAATAGTTGAAAAGTTTGTAAATGTTTTAAAGTTTAAATTTTTAATGCGAGTGTAAAGAATTTTTTTGTAGATCAGAATAGCGGTGAATAATACGTGTAGTATAAGGAATAAATTGAAATTATGTTGAAAACGTAATTTCAAAATTATTAAATTATACGATAAGTTATATCCAACTGAAACATTCTCAATAAGTTGTTATAATATTCACGAATTCCAAAAACTTGATTATTTTACATTAAAAACATTCTTTACAATTGTAACGAATTTCAAGCTATAAGTCGAACATAACCTAAAAAAAAAACATTCACACCAGTTTTACGTTTAACGGGAGCATTTAAGCAGGCATAATTTATACCTCCAATAAAGGCTCTTTTCACATTCCCGTATTGAATCTCCACAATGCGAAAGTCACAGCAGCAGTAGAGCTCGCACACGACGCACGCGCATAAAGGCGCTAAGAGTCGATCGGTGCGTGACCGATAGGCCGTAACAGATGCAGATCGTTAGGAGCCGGCTGCGTCTCCGTAATCCGGACACGAATTTCTCGGTTTCCGAAGAGAATATATGTATACGTGATATATATATACATATACGTCTACATGTATACGGACGTGACACCGATAATTCGGAAAAAGCTGATTTTTATACGGTCGCGCCGTACGATTCGATACACGATGCTCACGGGAAGCGTTCAATCTTTTATATACACGCATATACGTCATCGATTAATGGAAAGGTAACGCGGATTTTACATCGGTGTGGGTCTCGTTGATAGGTTGCTAGTTATTTAAAATTGTCAGAATTGTTATTATTGCTTGGAAGGTCGAAGGAATGCAGGCGCTCGGTTGTGAATTGTATTAAAGGCGGAGCAAATGGATAATGGCTATGCTTAGGATATTTTTATGTATGGTTAATGGTTATCAGCTGGTTATGCAAAGATATACGTGATTGGTATTTTTCTCCTTTTATTCTCTTTTTTTTCACAAAATTTATAAAATTAAAAATTTTCACGATTGCTTTGAATGCTTAAAAAAAATTATATTAAATATTGAATGTAAAGATGGATGTTTGAAGGTATTAGAACTTGTAAAAATTAAGATTTTTAAATTAATTTATTAGTATTTAATTAATATATCTATAATATTCTTCGAAATCAAATAATATTCTCTAATTAACAAAAAAAAAAAAAAAAAAAAAAAAAATACAAAGAAAAAGAAAACTCGAATATCTTCGTTTTAATTTTCACCGTTAATTTCCGAAAGGGAAAAATAAGAAATTCACACCGCGAGAGTTTCCAGCGTACTACAGTCACTGGGTTCGTGCTCGTGATCGAACGCCAATCTCGACGTGGAATCGATCGGAATCACGATCGGAGCCTCGATCGGTGGCAGCGACTCGGTAAACTTAAATTCAGCCAGCGCTGCGTGACTTCTGCCGCGGCGCTTCTCTTCTTTGCTGTACGTGTATGTGTGTATGTATACATGTACGTACACAAACGTATGTAAGTGTGTGTACAATGGAAAAAGGAAAAAAATGAAGAAAATAGTGGCCGAGCATTCCTTTCGAAAGGAATGGAGTTATTAAAGAGAATCTTGTCACGCTTATTAAAGTTAATTTATCGGGATCGTGAGGAACGAATTTTTCTCTTTTTTTGAAAGGTTGTTTGTCCGTTAGCAATGCGGTTTAATTGGGTAGGAGTTGCTTCTTCGTGAAAGAAGTTTGACGATTGCTTTTTATGTATATATTTTTATATATATGTTTTTATAATATACATTTTTATACATGTGTAAGTTTAACCGCGTGCATTATAATATTATAGTTTTGAAAATAAAGTATACGATGTGATAAAATATATTACTTTAACGTTGCAGATATGAATATAATAAAGTTAAACGCTTACTGCTTAAGAATATTGTACTGTATAAATCAGAAGCGGTAATCCTCTTCATATATATATATTATTATTAGTATGTAATAAATGTGCTTTCGTATTCGCATTACGCACCGCTAAAAATTTATGGCGAACAAGCTTAATATTATAATTTATATAATAAGCATATTTATCGGGGATGTCTTTACATCTCCTCTTTTACATCAACAATTACATTTGAATTACTTATCGCTCGTAATTCACGTACTTGAATAATCCACGTCAAACAAAATGTATGCTGCGTTCCGTGATTTATATGCACAAAATCGTGAAAGTGCTTGCATTTTATAAAAAAGAATTCAACGTATATAAAAAAATTACGTATAATACATTGACTTATACAAAATTTAATAAGGTTTATTAGCTAGGATTTGGCAACTCTCGCGTGAAATTGCACCGAGCTGTAACAACAACGCGTTTAAAATATTGCCATATATATTAATACAATATGTTCTCGGAAATACGAAACTTATTCGATCGATTTCTTCTCTATAGCACACATATCGGCTAGTCATAAAGTCACCGCGTCTTTCGCCACTCCCATCATCCCCACCGGTCTATTATCCATAATACATCCAACGAAAAGCCGTCGGTATATAACGAAGGGTTGTCGAAATAATCCGACATTATAATGCGCGGCGCACCCGAAAATCACGTCGACGGTCCGTCCGTGAAATGAGAAACAAAAGGAAGAGGGAGAGAGAGAAAAAAAAGAGTAAATGTAAACGTACGAAAGAACGGCGATCGTAAAGAAACAAAAGGGCGGAAAAAGGAAAGAAGGAGAAAGAGAGCAAAGGGAATAGGAAAAGAGCCCGGGCGCACCGACGTAAGCGTGCGTTACGAATCGCGCACGCTGTGAATTAATAAGCCCGGTCTATCTAGCTAGGAAAGAAAAAAACGAGAGTAGCTCTCGCGTTATATAGGTACCCGTGGTATATATATGTATAAATACGTATTAAAGTAAAAAGCGAGTTAGAGAGAGAGAGAGAGAGAGAGAGAGAGAGAAAAAAAGAGAAAGAGAAGGAGAGAGAGAGAGAGAGAGAGATGGAACCCTGCGGGGATGTCGAATGGAGCAGTGGGGCGTGCATAATGCGGGCCAGCTGAGCCCATCCCCGAGACGTTGAAAGAGAAGGTAAGCAGTAGTAGCCCGAGGGAGGTCGCACCGTGTAAGCGTGTGTCGTCGTATCGTAGAGAAAATTGCTCTAGTCTGTGTGTATATATGTGTATGCCATTGTGAACTGTAAATTCTAAAGAGGCCAGACGATGAGTACACGACTGACTTCCTCGGTGTGGCGAAGCCTCGAAAGCCACTTTAGCCACGGTTACTGCTGACGTTGATGCCGGAGAGTCGCTTGCTCTCCTGCTATTTGCTTCGTCTACGACGACTAATTCTTACCGGGCTTGTACTATGTTTGACGTTTGTAGGATTAACTTTGTCGCGCGCGGTGACTTTTATTTTCTAGATTTTGCTTTCATTTTAGACGGTACATTAATTTAGATGTTTTAATTTACGGCGTATTTTTTTTTTTTTTTTTTTTTTTTTTTTTTTTCCTAGCATTAATTTCACGGGTACATATCGAACGAGCGTAAAATAATTTACGTTTAAAACTTGTTTACCTTAAGCAAGTTTTTTTAGAAGTTATAATTATATTTAAAAAACGTTACGATTCCCGCTGATCGCAAAAAATTAAGTAAATATAATTAACTTCGTAATCAAAGGTGACAAGCGAAATAACACGCGTCCGTACCTAACCGGCCCTCGTAATTCGCAACAGCTATACCACCTCGAGCAGGCTTATTAGCGTCAAACATTTCGCGGCATGAGCTGCAGTTTATGCTCTTTACGTATATACATGAAGTACTCGTACATATACATATTCACGATATAGTAAAGTAGTAGCTGGTTTCGTTCGAGATTTCGCATTGTATCTTTGCGACTCCCCTCGTTGCACGGGCCGATCCCGCTGGGTGCGAGCGACCTATGGCTCTTCTTTCTCCTCGGCTTTTACTGGATTATGATAATGCGATAATTCATAACCCCTTTAATCGGATCCGATTTTGAATAAGAGAAAGAGAGTTGCTACTGCGTTGGGTATCACGGCTTGCTCGTATAATCGTTTTTAGCTTTTTGCGTTGTCGAGAAGCGTGAACGAAGGTAAATTTAGTTTTGTAAGGAGCAAGGATTAGGATGCGGCTAGACAATGAAAAGCGGTTGATTCATTTTTTCTTTTTATTTGGCACGTCGTTTTTCTCCCTCGTTCTTGGATAAACGTATGATACATGTGTTAGTGTTGTATAGTTTGTTAATAATTTTTTTTATTATTCGGATTAATCGAATTTGGATAAGTTTCCATTGAAAAGGATAGTCGTGTTAACATTTGAATACTCTTTGTGCGTTTATGTACTTTGCTATAAAGATTGATGAAAAAGAGTTTGCCAATAAAGTTTCAAAAAAAATTATTAACGTTACTTAACGATATATTAAATAAAATGAAAAATTACAATCAACTGATGAGGTTTTGTAAATATATAAATTACGCTCAAGTACCAAAATCAATCTTATTTACACCATTTGTTCACAATAAAATAACAAAGAATACATCGCGATATATATATATATATATATATATATATATATATATATATATATATATACACACATATATATATATTTTTTCAAGCTCGAATAAAAGTAATCGCGCATGCACTTGATTTAGCAATATCGAATTCATAAAGCGGAATTAAAGCGAAAAGAGGGAAAGGGAGAAATGTGAATTAGCCGGATGCGTTAAAAAAGTCGAACAGGTGTCGAGAGTCCTCTCAGCCTCTTCTCTTTCTCTTTCTCTCCCGAGATCTCAAAGGCATCACACATACACTTCGTCGCCTCGATTATATTTATCTCTCTCCTTTTACATTCGGTTCACTGAGTTATCAAGAGTAATTCATTCACGGAGTTAAACACCCACCATTTTTTTCCTCATTCGTCAGCGGACGCGATGACTGCGATGATCGAAAAAATCCCCCGCTGTGCAGACTCTCGAAATCGGTGCGATCCCTTCGCTCGAGTACTTTACCACCGGCGGGGAAACGATTTTTGCCTATTGTTCTCTGCGCAAAGATTCCTTTAAGCAAAACGTGAACTTTTCTAATTTTTTTGTACACTGGTAAACTTTTGGAATCAAAAAATCGTTGATTTGGAAAATGTTTTTGGTTCTTCGAATAATGAATGCTTTGTTGCAAAACCAAGAGAATCAAATATTTTAATTTCAATAAAATTGTATTTTAATTTTTTTCTTTAACGTGTAACTGTCAAAAATAAAATTAATCGCTCGCAGTAAAACAGGGGATTGATATTTATTACTGGTAAGTTTCTGCAAAGTTTATTAAAATATTTAAATTTTTAATACCGGCAATCTTTTACAAAATCTTGCAGTTTATCCTCGATCGCTCGTACAAAATGAATTTTCAGCGAAACTTTAAAAAAGTTTTTTCCAAGAGTTACGTTGGCGATGACCTTCGATTATCAATTACGAAAGAAAAAAAATTGAAAAAAAAATGAGTAGTATGTTTTCTCGAAACGGAGAGGGGTTGTAACACTCGTGATCATAAAAAATGTGTAATATTGATTTAAAGCCCTACCGACTTCATAAAACTTGTAAAAGGTAGGCACAATCGTACACTTTTCTTATAGAACGACTGAACGATAAAGAGAATGAGAGAGATAGGGAAGAAAGAGAGAGAGAGAGAGAGAGAGAGAGAGAAAGATGGGCATAAAAAGAAATAAAAAGAGATAGAAAAATTTATTGCCGGTGATGAGGAATCGCCGAATGCCAGAGGTACAATGAAATCGTCGTTGATTGTTAGTAATCCGATAGCATAAAGACACTCGGCTTGTGTTTCTCTTTCTTCTTCTTTTTTTTTTTTTGTCTTCCTCTTCTTGGCCATCATAATATTCAGAGTCCCTCGCGCGCGCATCTCGACATTGCGTAAAAGGCTAAAGAAAAATATATTTTATTATGCTAGGGCAGCGTCTCCGCGCCAATGTCTGATCGATACCGTATAGCCGTGCACATTCCGCCAACACAATAATCTTCAAGCCGAGTATAGTACATGCACGTATATACGTATATATATTTGTATGTATAGTTATACTCGCTCGCTTGTGATTTATTCGAGGAGAGGAGGATGGACAGTTCGTTTCCATTCGCTCGGTGTGTGTGTGTGTGTGTGTACCGTGGGGGTTTGCTCGTTCGCGCAAGTTATCCCCGGCGGTAATAAAATTTTACTTACGCACACGCTGTCGAGTTTCTACGCGTCGTTTTTCGTCTCAACGTCGAAGGGAAAGGAAAAGAGAACGACTTTTTCCCTTCGCGCGATTTTGCCCAATTTCTTGTAATTTGTGATGCTTCTTTTCCTCTTTCGCTCTTCCTTTATTTATTTACTTGGCTTACTTTATTTCGGTTTGATGGTAATTTATACCACATTAAACAGACGAATCGTTACAAAAATGAGAGCGTAAATTCAGTTACGTTATTAATAACTGAAAAGATAATAAATTTATAACCTAATAATATTGGTTAATTAATTCTTTTTATTTATTTTACAGATCTATTACGATCATCATAAAAATACAGTACGATAAAATTATATAAAATGAAGCAACGCGTGAATCCTTTTATACTAAAAAAGGTTAATATAAATATTTTTTTTTTAGCACTTAAACGACATCGTCTCGTCTTTACAATAGACAATCGAACGCAAAATGCATAAAAAAAGACACTCGTCGCCCCTTTCAATCAAAAAGTTGTATCATCTACCGAGAGACGCAAATTTTTTTAGCACGCGTCGAGTTAAAAAAAATATTACAAAGGATCAGTCAACCAGTCACGCAAACACATTCGCTCTTCATTCATCTCCATTCATCAGATTTGACGGGAAAGTCCAATGATTTCACAATGACCCTCGCGCTTCGTGCAGCACATGTCTCTTTCCTTTTTCTCTTCTTCTCTGGCAACGAAATTGTAACGCGACGTTAAAAAAAAAAAAGAAAAAAATTTGGACAGATCAATATAACCGTGGAGGGACCTACAGTGTAGATATATCCGTTCTTCTAACTAGCTAGTATATACGCGTGAAAAGGGAGAGAAAGAGAGAGAGAGAGAGAGAGAGAGATACGCGCGTGTCATTCGTTTATGAAAGTCAGGGTATTGTATCAGGATCGGAGTGTATATAAGACTCGGAGAAAACCGGCTGGCGCGTATAATCCTCCTTTCTCTCTTCTTTTTTTTCCTCGGACTGATCGCGCGTCAGTCTGTAGAATATATCCCTTCTCGCTGACAATGTAATGTCACACACGCGGGGATTTTTCTGTCTTTCCGTTCAGAGATACACGTAGGTTTTGCGAGCGATTCTTCTGTTCCCTCTGGCGCCAGTACGAGAGTGGAAAAGGTCAAAAACGGTTGAGACGATTAAGGATCACGACGTCGGACCGACGGAGTTGGTAAAATTTCTTTTTCATTGGATCGACTATGCTGCTGTGTATGCAATTGTTACGAGCTAAGCGAAAAAAGAAAGAATCGGAATTTGCTGTTTTCTATCGTTTTTGAAAAAAGCGAATCGTGCGTTTAGTCGAGTGTAATCAATTGCTCAGTAGAGTGACGTAAGGTCCTTTGATGTCAAATTAAACGTTTTGAATTTCTTTGTTTTGACTTGTTTGATAATAAGATTGTAATAATATCGATTATTGCCGAAATTTTCAAAATTTAACCATTTTCTGCATCAACACTCAACTTCAATATTTACATCTGTGTTCAAAAACGTAACATTTGGAGCTACAAGACTGCTCCGTATAAACAAAACCGAACAAAACAAGAAACGTTCTCTGGAGCATACGGGAAACGCAGCATGAAGCAGTCTCTAAACGAAACACCCTCCCTGAGCATTGAATAGAAAGAAAGGAGGCAGAAGACGAAAAGGGAGGGAGAGCGACGATAATATTGCGCGAGATCCGAAATACCTCGGGGCGATTGGAGCAACAGCGGCAACCCGGGGTGACTGACTTCCATTCGGACTTATTATTTGAACAGGACTCTCTCCCCTCTCTCTCTCTCTCTCTCTCTTTCTCTCTCTTCATCGTTGAATCGAGAGAACTCGCGTGTCTCTTTTAGTAAAGAGTGACGCTTGCAGGACCAATCGGAGAGCCGAGCTCGCATAGAATCGTTCTTCTCGCGGGTAAGGGGAGCGAGTAGCCCAAGAGTTACGAGCCTTTGACGCGAGTTCATCTTAACCGTCGTCCCGAAATGGCCAACTTTCGGAAAATCTTCCTTCGTTCTCCTCCTTATTTATGTCCTTGAGGCTCACCCCTGCACCAGCTACTCTCCTGCCTTATATTACTCTCTACGACGCTCGTATTAACGATACGCTTGTGAGATCGTAAGTCGATTCCTTCGTTTCCCGTAGCGAAAAAGCGCAACGTTAACGATCGCCAGATTGCGCGCGCGAGCAGCCTCTTGGACTTTATTGGGGTGATGTCGATGCGTGAGGATCGAATTGCTCGTTGTGCGGAAACTACGTCATACGTAGGCTGTACCCAAGTGGTTTATGGTCGAGGTGGATTTGTGGTATGTTTAATGTACGGATATTCGCTTGTAATATAAAAGACGCAACGTTTTGCTTCGTTATTTTTGCTAAGCCAAACGAATCGCTCGGATTTGTTTGCTCTTTTTTTTTATGTAGCTAGAAAACAGCATATGTCTATTGTAAATTAAATTATTGAAAAATTTTTTATAAAGTTTTGAAAAAGCATTAATGAAGCTGAATAAAATATTCATATTCATTAAAAAAAAAACAGAGCAACAAACCATACTCGTGGTGAAATAGCTATATACATTAAAAGCAATATTTATTATTCACAAATTAATCTTATCACCTCTTTAGAAGTAGTAGCCATTTCCTGTCATTCATCTCAAAAAAAGTAATTTAATATTGTAAATGTAATGTAATATTTATCTACCTGATAGTCAACAACTTGAAATAGCTGAACTTACAAATCTAAAACAACAAATTGGAAATTCATTTATTTTACTAGGCAATTTCAACGCGCACAACCTTATATGGGGATCCATTCACACTGACTCAAGAGGTAAAATGATAGAAAAATTTCTCGAGGACTACAAATTATCTTACTAAATAAAAATCTTCCAACTCACTTCAACTCTTTCAATGCTTTTGAAAGTTGCATCGATTTATGTCCTTTTTCTACAAATATTAGTGAAAATCTTGACTGGGAAACATCGGACTTTCTTCATGACAATTTTTATACATATAAGTTTTAAGAGTCCTAGGAGTAATAATAATGAAATAATATACAAATGGATTTATAAACAAGCAGATTGGAATCTATACAAATTAGAAATAGAAAATGAAATAATTTTCTTGATAATTATCGATAAAATTTGGATTTCAAGCAAAAACACTTTTTTACATAAAATAAGACAAAATATAAACTACAAGAGTCCGGCAATAACCTTATCCCATTGAGAACAAATCATAGTAAATAGAATGCGCATAGGTCATACAAATCTAATACACTCGTATCTCTTTAGCAAAGAGAAATCTCCCTACTGTAACTTATGTAACATAAACAGATATCTCTTGTTCACATCCTTCTACATTGCCAAAAATATCCTACTGAAAGAATAAAATAACAACATAAATAGTGAAATTAAAACAGTATTAAACTTTATGGAAGAAATGAAGAAGACGTTACAGTTTCTATTGTATTTATAAATTATATTCATTCAAATAATAAAAAAAATAAATAAAATTTTTACTTGTACATAATCGTGTAAAAAAATGTAAATAATATAAAATGCAAATTTAAAATGTGAGCATCGCTAATAACTAAGTTTTTGATGCGACATTAAATAAATAAATGAAAAAAAAATATATATATATATATATTCATATAAACGTATTAAAAAATTAAAACTGTATTCAAGTCAGACGAATACAAAAATTTCCTATTGTTTGGCCTAATGATAAACTTTCTAAAACACCGATAAACTGTAAAAATATTATTCTATTCAAGCGAAACTTTCTTTACGCTTATCTACGCAACTAATTACACACAGGTCTTTTTCAAACTGCGTGTGCACGATATCTCTCCCCCCCCCCATTCCCCCATCCCCATCGCATATCCGCAACACTAGACTCTGCCGTAGACATGTGTCGGCTAGAGCTGGAACGTTCCGCAATCGATAAACGGTGACTTTGGGGGAAGCCAAAGTAATAGGAGAGCAAGTTAGAGAAGTGCACGGTTAGTGTACGTACATATATATGTATATGCGCCAGTGGTAATAGACATCCCCGGCGATCGTTATTATCACCGTATTTCTCTAATGATCCGGGGAGTTACGGATCGCGTAGGTGGTGTTTGATTTGTATACGTGCGATTTGTACTCGTATTCGGTATGTGACACGAAGATCATGTGTTCAAAGCATGCGATGAGATTTGACTTGTTTTAATTGGAATTTCAAAATACTCTATTTGTATTTTCCTTCTTTAATTTTTGCTTCGTTTATACTCGATTAAAAAATTTTGTAAAAGCACGAGCTTCAACAAAAATAGGCCACTGGTTTATTTAATTCAAGTAACTAATAATTATACATCCGCTAAGCATAATAATGGATACATTTATTCAAAAGTATAGTGCATTAGATATGTTATAATGATGCACCGTATTTATGAAATGGCTACATGCGCTGCAGCCGATATAATCGGCTGATTTATAAAAACCACCAATAACTAGCTAATCGGGTATCTGTTAATCGATTCATCATAGTTAATCAATCAATGATGTATATCAAGTCGATTTAGCTTCGTAAATACGGTTAACCGATAATAGACCAAATTATTGTTTGATATTTATTTGATGCATGTGGCTTTTATGGGATTAATTATATGGGTAACCAAGGTAATCGTGACCGTTGGAAAACTGGTAAATCGAGTGGGTTTGCTTCGCAGTGTGTACAACACCTGAGTAACACGAGGTTTTCAATTAACCGCTTGATAACAGGTCAGTAAAGCTTATTTACCATTTTTAATAAGTAAGCTACATCGCCGGTGATAAATCATTTGACAATTATTCAGAGTAATAATTACTTTGGAAACGAGAATTCGCGGAAATTAATTTGACAAAGTTTATATACTTACCGGTCATGTATAATGCGTGATTTTAGAAAAATACACTTTAAATAGCTGCTTACCTGTAACAAAAAACAATACATTTTATGAGAATTCATTATAAAATTGTATTTAATTGTATAAATAATTGAGTTATTGTATTATGAAGTTAAATAAATCAAAATAATCTACGATAATACTTTTTCGTTCAAAATTAGGAAGATATTAATACTAGTTTCATTTTGATCAAGTATTTTTCAGAAATTACATCACCAGTAATTATATAATTTTTACACATTCTCTCAAGAAAGAAAAATTTTACTTCCTCGTCTCAATAAACTCAAACGATCGAGACGCGTACTAAGATGATAAACTCTTTTTACAATCTCTCGTTTTATTTGTCATTTTACCGACTAGCAAATCTGCAAGAAGCTATCTCCCTTCTTTTTTAAATTCGATTCACACAATTTCCCTCTTTCTTTCCTGAAAGCAACCTCGGCTTTTCCTCTCTCTTTCTCGAGCGATCGTAATGGGATTAATAAAGCTCGATCCGCGTTTAATCCGTGAAATGGAACGGGACTCCGTGTGGCACGCGCTCGCCCTCTCTAAAACTCACGTCGTGCAGCAGCAGCGGTGGCAGTCGAGCTGACTCTCCCGCCGACGAATGGCTCGACAATTTCCTAGGGTTTAATTGCATGTACGCGCGAGCTTGCTCTTGCTCTCTCTCTCTCACTCTCGCAAGAAGAGAGGAAATTACAGAGTACTTCGGTAGCTACGCCAAGGGTAGAAAGACGAGCTCTTTCCGTCTTCTTCCTTCGTCGGTTTCTCTTCTGCTTCCTTTCTTGCATTTCTGCTCCTCTAGCTCTCTCTCTCTCTCTCTCTCTCTCTCTCTCTCTCTCTTTCTCTTTCTTCATTTTTTCTCTTTTAATCCTTCTCCTCGAGTCTTCGACTCGAAGGTATAAAAAATACTCTCGATTCCTGCCGCGAGCGAGGGCTTTTTTTTGTTCGTGCCTTTGATCTTCTCGTTTGAATAGCCTGGCTTTCAAGGAAATGAATTTTAATCCAGACGCGTTTTTCCACGGGATCATCTTTGTATCTTAACTAATGTTCTCTCTTCGATTTCTTTTCCTTCTCTCTGCCCTCTACCTCTTTCACATTTTTTCTTTATTATTATGCAACTACTAGTGATATCGAGCCATTAAATTACAAATTGCATTCGTTTCATTAGATTTTTAAATTCAAGCGCAGAATGAAATAATCAAGAAAGAAATTATTCATGCGTTTGTATTCTGTGTAAGGATTTATTAGTGTAAAAAGTGCATTCGAAAAATTTCAAATTTGAATGCAATGTTATTATGAGAAGTCTCTTAAGTAGAATATCTAAAAAAATTTTTTTCAAATAATTTCTTTTTACAAAAATCATGAAAATGTTAATGAATCAATTTAAAATCGCTCCAATCAAATATTCGTAAAAATATATGCATTTATTTAAGCTTACAAATTCTCTGAACCAAGAACAAAAAACCTTTAAGCGATTCGATTGTAACATAAAGTACGCGACATTCTCAAGCTCTAATAGAATCGTGTCACCGGACTTCTGAAACGAAGGTTTGACATCTACTCGATTCCGTTTCTACAACGCACACGCGTACACAAAAGAACATCTCAATTGAAATACGTAGTCTAGTTCTCTGGCGTCCTCGTAACCTTGCATACGAGAATGCGCCTTTGGACGACAATGAAATCATGGAAAGGGGACAAACTATCAACCGAAGGAAAAAGATCACGTTACGCATCCACCGAGAAATAACAAAAAAAAAAAAAAAAAGAAAAAAAAAGAGGAAACCCCTTACCTTTCATTCAAGTCAACGTATTAGAGATTAGATAATCGTTTCGTATACATTTACCGTCTCTCTTTCCTTTTTTCCATAATTGAATTTCCCTTGGGTCGTCAACTTCAATCGGCTAGATAAGATCTCGCGACGACTCGAAAAGTTACCCGTGCGTGCGTAATGCAACAATAGCCCGCGATTACGACGAGAGATATGTACATTAACGCTGAGAGTTTTGGTCCTCGTTCGAGTCATTGTAATGCACGTGCGTAATTGACAAAGGCACGCGCGCGACTTGACAGACCGAAACGTTTAATTTTACTCGCTTAGGGCTTTATTAGAAGATTGCCGAGGATATTTTTGGCTAAACGGTTGCTAAATTGTTTATTTTGGGGTGGATCCTGTTTTCTATATTTGAACCGTGACTATATTTGAGACAAAAGGGGTGAAATGTTTAGGGTGGATATTTCGTGATTTGCTTCTGATCTTTTAATCGGAGACTGTAATAATTATGTTGATAACATAAAAAAATTTTTAAACTTAATTGGAATTTATGCAATTGTTTATTGTAAACGTTGATAATTAAAAGAAATTTTCAGCCACTTCTTATAAATTATATTTGTGTATCTTAAAATACAAAATTTTATTCAACTTTTTGACCAAGTCAATCGAAATTCATCAAAATATTCTAATTTAAAATTTTTCCTCGAGCATCCCTAAATTTTGTTAATAATCATCGAAATATATTCTACGTCTTCGTTGGAGATGTTTTTTTATTCCTTGACAACCAAAAAGAAAAAAAACAAGAAGAAAGAGAGAGAAACTAGGATTGCGCGAATAAATAAAGAGAATATAAGAGCTCCCTGTGCAAAGTAGAATAAAGAAAAAGAAAAAGAGAAAGAAGACATAAAAGAAGCTAAGCAGAGTGGTAAGAAAACACGCTCTCGTCAGTCGCTCGGTGAACACCGCTGACACTTTACACTCGCACGCATACGTACCTACGCGCATACATAGGAGTGTACTCAAAAAAAGAAGAAGAGGAAGATATGGAGAGAAAGAAAGAGAGAGAGAGAGAGAAAGAGAAACGTACGAATATGTATGTATACGTGCATATATACATATATACATTTAAGGCGAATGAAAGCGTTCCGGCGAACGGAATAATTCATCGGGGTCTTGGCCCCGGAGATTCAGGTACGCGTTGGGTACATCTGTATCCGTCTGTTTCGCGCGCCGGCGGCTGTGCTTTATGGCTCTCGAGGTCGGGGCTGCTGCCGCTCCTGCTACCGGCGCACGTCGTCTTTCGCAAAAGAGAAGGGATGATCTTGCTAGCCCTTTCTCTCTCTCTCTCTATCTCTGTCCCGCTTTATTTCTTTCTTCCTCGCGTGCTCTCGCTCGAATTTTCAAGGGGATGGCTATGGGGTCGCTTCTAAATTTAGGCAGCGATCTCGAATTTGAATTTATGGGTATTTACGATCGTGGATTTTATCGTAATTAAAAGCACGGGGACGGATGTACAAAGTGCGCTCTTTATTTGACGTACGGATTTGTAAGCGGAATACGTGATGTGAACGTAAGTATGGTTACGTGAGGTTGAGACTGTTTACAAGGACGATTTTGTCTTTGCTTTGGTTAGCGCGGTGTTAAGTATTACATATTTTTTACTTAATTTTATACTCAACTTTTTACTTTTATAAGAGAGGGAATAATATTTTAAAAGTAAATGATTCATTTGCATTTATTTTATGTATTAGCAGAAATTGAAAAGTGTAACATATTTAATTTTATGTGCATTACATTTTCTTTTATTTTTATCTTAATAAAACTTAAAATATACTCTAAATATAAATCTGCATATAAAAATCCTGAGTTACATATTTGTAAAAATTTATAAAATTTATACAAGGCATTATTATAATAACAAAAGTTACTGTTAATTGAAAATATTTTTATCCGTATTCAACTCTTTATTTATATTGTCTTAAATTTCGTAGGCTTACAAAAATTGGAGAGAATTTTAAATCGCAAAATTCTTTAAACGCAAGCAGCTAAATTCAAATGCAACACACTTATGGATCATCTTATTTAATACCATATTTTGCTGATCTTTTACTTTAGCTTTAAAAAGATAATCCCGTTCAGGATATTATACAACGACATATCCAACTTTTTTTTTTAAAACGTTAATTAAACGTAAAAATAGCTAACGGATATAAATGATATTTTTATAAATAAATCAGAATTTTTATATTTGTTAAATCGATGAAAATAACAAAATATCAAAGATGAGACACATCGCCGAAAATAATATAAACAGAAACTCGCGCGCATTCGCATAAATGTCTTAATATATCGTTACATAAACACCGACATAATTATATTAAACCATCCGTATCTCCGTCCGTAAACATGCAACCTAAATCTTAGCTTCAAAGCGCGCGTGTGCAAGCGCGCGCGTCCGTGTATAAGAAATAAATACACGAAAGGAGCGTCCCGGAAACATCGAAGGAGCGAATCGGGACGCTATTACGGCTTCCTTCTTCTAGACATCAACTACTGCGTAACTTTCTTCTCTCTTACTTTCTGTCTCTCTCCATCACTCTTTCGAATCCCAGCGCATCAGCGTTTATTCGGAGCAAGAGATAACCTTAGGAGAAAGAGAGGATATAGAAGAGAGGGAAGAAGGTTACAGTCGAAAATCGAGGTCAAACGTCACGTAAATCCCGAACGGAGCGCGGATTATCCGCGCCCGCGCGTTTCCCCTTCATGCAATTTCGCTCTCGCAGACTCCCTTCTACCCTCTACCATCCCCGCCCGCCGCCCCGAGAGGAAAATAGCGTCTTTAAGTGGATTCCTCGGCAGTCATTGCTCGTCGACGGACTCGCTTTTCTTCCGGCCTTCCGCCTTCTTTCTATTCCTTTTCCTTTTTTTTATATGTATAAACTAGCGGGAGAAGAAGATGCGGCGTTTCGCGCGCCCTTTTGCGTTACGTCGAATATAAAATCCATTGTAGGCATGTATATATATATGTGTGTTTATGCGTAAGCAAGAGAAACTAACTATATATAAGGCGCAATGAGCTGGGAAAGCGAGGGAGTAGCTTAAAAAATAATACTAACCTCAGATATAGACTGGGATGGAAGGGAATAAAGAATGAATTACGGGAGTATGGTTAGCTTATGAAGAAGAAAAAGATATTTTTGGTTTCTTTCTCTTTACTTACTATTAACCTTTGCGAAATGTTAATTAGTTTTTGGGAACTAACAACTTCAAAGAAAATTTAAGTTTTTCCTTTGTAAAATAATATAATAGAACCAATGAAGCGGCATTGAAAAAAAAAACAAGTTATTAATAACCACACGTTTGTAAAAAGTTTTGCTTATAGAATATAAAGTTGTGCGTTAGTCCAGTGTTTTTACCCTACTGCATTATATTGATTTAAATAGCAACTCTAATGTTCTCTATTGATTGAAATGCATATGTATGAAAAACTGTTTTCATACGCGTGTACGCGTACTCTGTTGATGCATTAACTGCGAAAAATAAATTTTTAATAAATCACGATATTCCATAAAGGAAGCGCACCGGTATTACTCTTTACGGCAAAGCGATAAATACGTAATTATTTAAATAAATAATTACGAATTTATCATTCTTTTTACCATAAAAAAAAAAAAAGTAAAAGAATGCGTCGCGTGTATATTTTATCGTAACGCGCGATGATAAAACTACGGTGTTGCATATGTGTCGGTTAGGAAAATCTGATTTCCGCGTAAGCTTTAGCGAAACAAGCAAAAATACATACGCATATCCTGGACGGTAAAATGTACACGCAATAACATGAAACCGTTGACCGTAAAGATACGCGTGTTTGCATACGACAACAAATACTCTCTTCGTTTTGTTTTTGTTTCAACAAAGAGTATATGCTTTCGAAAAATTATGATTGCATCAACTACATTCGGAAAAAAATTGCGAATTATCAAAGTTTATACCGAGAGCGAAGTACAGTTAAAATGAAAAACGTTATATGTAGATAGTACAGATATTTGTACATATAGTAGTTACATTGTTCATAGAGAACAGACAAGACGCGTAAGAATGAGAAGCTTCGTGGAATAGTATACGAGAGGAAAATCCTTCGTCATTATATTGGTCGTAGTTGTAGAATATAATTCGCGCCGACTCGAGTGCTACTGTATAGCTTCGCAAGGATTATCTCTCCGGCAAGAGAGAAAGAGTGATATAGAAATGCGCCTCGGAATATTCATACGAGCGAGCGGAGCCTTTATACTCGCGTGTGTTGGGATAATCCGTGAATTATTAAACCTCTAACAAAACAGAGTCCTGTCTCTTTCTCTCTTTCTCATTTGCGAATATCTCGGAACCGTAATTCGCGATTTGTGGGGATATTTTGCAAAAAAAAAACGGCTGAACCGCTGTCCATGTTTTTCTAGGATTGTATGCGATTGAAGAATGTGTGTGTGTGTGTGTGTGCGCGCGTGCACGCGCTCGTGTGTTGAAGAAATATTAAAAACGATACTTCATAAGTGTTTTTGCTTTACTTTTAATTAAGAGCTGTAAAATTTTAGCATGCGATGAATTTAAATTGAGGCATTATCAAAAGAGGCTTAGAATTATGTAAAGTTTTATAAACGTTCGAGTTAATAGTATTATACAGGAATATATACATAAGTTACTTTTCACATTTCTGCGTTAAAGTAAACGATAGATAATGAAAATTCATAGAAGCTATTAATTAAACGTATAAAAAATTTATTGGTAAAATAAACAAGAAACAGTTTTATTTTTAATCAGATTGCGAAGCATTATTTTTTATAGCGACTTTTTAAAAGAGTATATTTATTACATTTGCTAAACATAAAATTCATGCAAAAAAACATATGCCAAACTAACTAGAAAGAAACTATTTTCAGTAACGTAGGTTCGAATTATTGGACACGAACTTTTCCCCTTGCATGATGCGCGAACTAAAAACGCAAACCGCCGGGTGAAACTTTTAATCCAATCGGATTAGACTTTTTTCAGAAATAAGTGTTATTTTAGCGTAAGCGGTTATTTTATTATACAAAAAACTATGGTCGTAAACACTTTCCCTATTAATCTGACATCCTCCTCAAGAACATTCAATAATAAGATACCATTAACGTTTTTTTTCTAAAATAGTACGTTTTTAGTCTAATCCGACTTGGACTATTTACGAAAGAGTGTAATCCAAAGCAAAAACAAAGCTCGCACACGCAACAAGAACAAGAAGAGGAGTCATTAAAGCGTCGACCAACAATAAGAATAGCTAGACGACTCGCATACGCACAGATGTACAATATATCTCAGTACACGTTTCATATTTCTCTCTCTCTCTCTCTCTCTCTCTCCCTCTCTTCTCCTCGTAGGGTTTGAAAAGTGCGCGCGTCGCGTCAATTAGCGACACTCGACATGAAAATAGAAGCCGCCAACTGCCCTCAAAGAAAAGGGAAAGGGGAGGTAGTGGATAATTAGGCCGAGCAAACGCTCGGACAATGGTTGATGAGACACGGGAGAGAGAAAAGAGAAATAGAATACGAAATGAAGTTCCTCGCGACTTCTTTCGAACGCGCCGCCGAGAAGAAGGAGAAAGGGGAGGCAACGATAATGGAAAAAGAGATAAAGAAAGGAGGAATGTGGAAAATTGCATTTTCTCCGTTACTTCGTTTTATGCTGAATATGACGAATATTTTTGTTTTACGCATTGGACCACTTATTTTTTTACGAACGGTCTTTTTTTACCGACTTGTTGATATATTTTTTCTGCCTTTTCAACGTTTCAGAAAGGGAATAATTGTATTAATAATATTAGTGTAAAATTATTTTAATTATTTCTTCAATGTAACATCGTTAATAGTAGTGAATACCTAATTAGAGAAACTTTTTACTTAATAAGTAAAAAAAAATGTACAGCGTTTTTTAAAAGTTTTTAACAAAGTTCTCAAGGAAAATCAAATAAAATTTATGAGGCTGTATACTCTCGCTACAATAACAATTGTCGGTAATTAACTTATACCTTTAAGCGTTACATTAAAATTGTCAAAGTAATATTCTTAATCCAGAAAAGAATTCATAACTTTACAGTTTTTTCTTGGTATTTGAACAAATGATATTCTTATTAAAATGGCGTCCAAATAATAATTCCAGCCTAACAAACTTTAAAGCTACTTATACAACATAATTATTTTAAAGCTTTAATAAGTATTCTGCTTAATACAAGTTTCATATAATTTTTGCATTATGAAATACTTTGGAGTTATAAGCAGCGCAAACTTCTTGTTAATTTAATAAAGTCAGTTTACGCCGAGAGCTTAAGCTTTTTAAGCAGTGAGATTACACGGGATCCGAGCACTTTAATGCTTTAAAAGGTTTTTAATCATCCAAGTCCTTAAAACACTTCACGAATCCGGTAACATATTTAAGGAAAATTAAAATAATACACACAATAATCATGCATACACACACACACATATATTTTTTAACAAACTATCTTGATCTGCGAAATTTTGTTAATTTTAATTCAAAGTCTACATTTGTTTATAAGTTTACTAAATTAAAAAAAAAAATAATAATAATTTTAAAAAAGTAAAAAAGAAGAAAAAAGAAAAGAAAAAGAGAGAAGAAAATTCATTCAGCAAACGTTTCTCGACAATGTCGTCCCCCTCCCATCATCTTCCACCCACTCGCGTGCAACGTTTTGGTTTTCTTTTTCATTCAGCCGCAACGCGCCACGCGTCGAATCCCATCAGACCACAGTCGCACGCTTACACACACACACACTAGCTATAATATAGGCACCATTTCCGTTCCCCTCATCTTATACCGATATATGTATATATGCGCAAATGTGTCCGTTCATCTCCTTTCTTTTCCCCTCGCTCATTTCGACTTTTCTCTTCTCTCCTTTCTTTTCTTTTTTTTCTCTCCTCTTTATCTACACGACGTATCTAACCCACGCACGCGTGCGCGCACGTCTTTCCATCTTCATCTTTACGCATTTTCATGTGCGATAGCTCATTCTCTTTCTCTCGCTCACATCCGAGCTTTTTGTATGCACGAGTCGGCAACGCATACGCGCGGTCACGGATACGCGAGGGGGAATCGCTACGGTAGCGGTTTACTGTAGAAAGAGAAAAAAAAATGATGGAAGGGGGAAAGGATAGAAAGGGAGAGAGAGAGAGAGAGAGGGAGAAAGAGAGAAAGAGAGAGAGAGAAATCCTCAAAAGGCACAAAGGACACCCGCATGCATTAAAGGGTAACCGTTTTCTTCTCTCCTTCCATACTATATGACGGCATGGTAATTCGAGCGAGGGCTACTACACGCTCAGGTCTACCGCAACGCTCAACCGAAGAAGACCGTCTAGTTGTGCGCGTGTGTGTGCATGTATATGAAGAAGCTACAGCGAGAGAGAAAGAGAGAGAAAGAGGGAGAAAGAGGGAGAGAGAGAGAGAAAGATAGAGAGATAGAGAAAAAGAGAGGGAAAGCCTCGTGATAGCCACGCGACTACGAGGATTTTCCCATTACCGGTCGCTTTGAATGTTTCATGGCGATCCCGCCAGTTATGCGCCCGGCCCTTTATTATATACCGAGTAGTCGCGCGAGCGCGCGCGTGCGTTTCTCTCGGTATTATTATGTTTGGAAAGAACCGCGCGCGTGCACGGGACGCGAGAGCAATGGAAAATGTATGCGAGAGTAGAAGGAAAGAAAAGGATGAGTAAAGCGACTTTGAAGAATAGTTAGGACGAGGGAAATTGGTTTTCGCGGAACAATTATGAAGAGTCGTTAGAGGATTTGGTTGTTTTGAGGGAAACTATGTAGTACTTCATATTCGGATGATACGCATTCACCAAATTGTTATTACTTGCATTTAAAATAAAATAGTTAAACATTATTTTAAATCAATTTAAATGCTATTGTAAATTATTAATCTTGAAAAATTATTTTTCATTTCGAGACATTTTTTTATAAAACGATTCATCTGTTATTAATTTATATTATAAATTTCAATTTTCTATGTTACAAATTAATTAATAAAAGCTATAACATTTTTATTTAACGATAGTTTATTATGCATAAATGAATTAAAGAACTAATTAACTCAATTATCAGAAAGACAATGCTATTCGTTTACTAAAAATATTCGTTATATCAATCAAATGGTAAAGGTCGACTTCATAAGAAATTCCATTTTGAATATGTCATTAAGACGTCGTAACGTCAAATTTCACGGGCGGCTAGGTATAGTAATTTCGGATTTTAATTGAAAAAGGGAAAAGGGAGCGCGTAACAACGCAAGGACGAACAACCGTATGTAGATGAAAAAAAAAAAGAAGAGAGAGGAAAAAGTGGAGAGAATAGGATAGAAGGCCTATTACGTGGAGTCAGAAAAGGGAAAGAGGCAATTGTCGTGTGTCAGCGGCGGCGGCAGAGGTAGCGGTCAGAAAGAGAGAGAGAGAGAGAGAGAGAGAGAGAGAGAGAGAGAGAGAGAGAGAGAGAGAGAGAGAGAGAGAGAGACGGAGAGAAGGAATTGAATTGTACGCGCGAGGCTCGTCGTGCATAAATTCACCGTCGTCTGGAAAATGGTTTCGTTTATTGTCGGCGAGAATGAGAGGCTAATTGATGTAAATATTCTCGGTCTGATTCTAAAAGCGCAAATTCCTCCAAGTCTTTCTCTCTCTCTCTCTCTCTCTTCCTTTCTTTCTCTTTCTCTTTTTGCTAATCCCTTTTCTTTCCACGCAAAATATCGCGTTAATCTTCATTTGGACTTTTTTTCGTTTTCTTCTTTATTTCATAGCCGTTCCAAGATGAATAATACATTGTCGGTCTTTGATTTTCTTTTCATATGAATTTGTATGACGTCGAATGTACTTTAATACCTTTTTTGTCGGTTCGTGTGCACGCACTCCAAGAATTAGCTTCCAGTCGGTGGTTGGTCATTGTTTTAATCCTCGCCGTAACTCGTCTGCTTTAAATTGGTAAAATAAAATAATTTTCTTTCGTGGAGCTTGTTACCGAAAGAAATAACACATTTTTTTACAATTTAAAAAGGACTAGGCGACTTGCGGTTGAAATAATAAAAGAATATTTCAAAGATGAAACGAACGATATATCGCCTCTTTTACTTGCGAAGTTCAAGTGAATTCAAGAAACTCGACTAAAATATCCTCAACTGTAACAGACGATATCGAAAAAGGAATAAAACTGTATTCACCCCGAAAAATTTTGAATGCAAAACCCGCGCGCACGCGGTTGTTATACAGTCCGAAAATCAAACTGATTGTCTTCGTTAGACAAAAGGAGACTGCTTCTCTCTTCTATTCCAAATAAATTCAAATCGTGCGCATCTAAATCCTCCTTAGCATAATATCCCTTTATAAAACCAACTCGACATCCCGAGGGCAGCCGACTTATTCGAATATAAAACGAACGAGCTTACGAAAAAATACAATCGAAGTATACATAGAAGAAAAAGAATAAGACCCCCGAGGATTCTTCAGGTGCAACGTCGTCGTCCTTCTCGACGCGGCGTCGTTCGATCCTCTCTCCCAAAATCCACACGACTCCCACCTTTCCGAATTGCGGTAGCTCGCGCACGAGCATTAGTTTGCATTCCGGCTCGAGAATTCGCAGAAATTTGCGAACGGAAAAAGGGCGCAGCAACGACGACAACGACAACGACGGCGGCAGTAGTAGCAACAAGCCAAGAATAAGACTTTATATGCGAGTTGGTGCGCGAGGGAGTTAAAATAATTTGTATTGTGCGAAGGTACGAAAGGGCGATGGGGAATGAATGAAAAAGACAACTTCCCGAGTCGCGCGCGCGTTGTGCAGGCAGCCGCTATATTTATAAGAAGCGGAAATAGAAATGAATCACACTATGCGTGCAAAGTTGATAGTTCGTTCTGCTTCTATTATTGAGTGAAATGAAATGCAAAATTTGTGTTGCATCGTAAGTATATTGTGTTGATTAAAAATGAAACAATCGCGTGAATTTAAGATAAATATTATTTTAATCAAAAAAATTGAATTTAACGATTTAAGTAAATGTTTTGTGCATAAAAATTGCAAAATTAATTAAAAATGTTGGTAATAATTATTAGAAGACGACACATTTTCATAATTTTGTTAGCGAATTTTTAATTTATTAAATTTAAATTTTTACTCCTTTTTTTATTTAACTTTCATCCGCCAAAAATAAAACCATTCTCCTCTTACGAATTTTGCTCAGCGTATTAAATCTTAATAGTCTTTTATACCTCCACACCTCTAAATCTTTAAAGGCTCTCTATTCTAAATTCCTCATTCTTATTAAAATTTATGACCCACATTCTGTCCCTCATTCTACGGTAGCGCTCTTAAAGGGGGCAAGAAATATAAAAATGAAGAAAAAAAGAGTAAGAAAGAGAATGAGAGAGGGGGAGAGGATAAGAAAAAAAAAAAAAAAATGGAGAGCCAAGCTACTGGTTGCAGCGCGTCGCGCATTCGCACGCCAGGCTATTACAAGCGCCCAGGTACTCATAAGCCTCCTCATCGGATTTATGATCGGTTTAGAGCTCCATCTACATACTACCTTTGTTCTCTCACCGTTCCTTCTCGTACGGTTATGCGCGCGCGTATAGCTACACAATTGATTCCAAAGTGCACGTGGCAAAGCGAGCACGCGTACACGGAGACGAAGAGATAGGAAGTAAGAGAGAAAGCCGTTTTGCACTAGAATCACGGATAACGAATGCGTTATAATCCGCGAAATTAGATAAAAGCACGCGCGCGCGCGTGTGTATGTATATGCACTTTGTAAAGTATCGTACTTGACTAGAAAGTTTTTTGATAATTTATAGTGGATTCGGTTATTCGAATACCGCGAGCATAAGAAATATTGGTTTTGGTCGTACGTGGTATCCTTTATAACGGCTCGTACGATAAATTTGATCGCATATACTCGTATATATGCCCATATTTAGTTTTAAAATATGATTAAATGAATTTCTTTGTATGCAAAAAAATTTATTTTTCATAAAAGTGGGTTATATTCAGAATTCCTTTTTGGATATAAAGAAAATTAATAAACCTACCTGGTTAAGATAAGTATATGATTTTTTTCTTTTCACTGTTTTATTTATTAATTCTTATGAAAAAATATGCAAATAATTATAATTATTTTAAAAAAAATCCTCTTTTTTTACGCTCAAATAATTCTTTGAGGCGCACATAAAGTTCCTTTCGATGTGAAACCAAACTAGCGTGTATACGCGTATATATATAAATACAACTATAAACATTTTATACAATCCGGATCCATTGGAGCTATCAAGAACGAACATAAAACGCGAATAGTTTCGCTTGAAATTCCATCGAAAACCCGCCTCTTCTGATGATACCTTCTCGAACGTAAAGAATTTATTATCATTATATTGCATTGGCAAATACCATATTCATATTCAATAAAATATTTTTTGGAAATGTTTTTTTTCATACGATAATTTTTTAGATTTTTTGTTGCTTCTTTTATGAATGCTGTATTGAATTATATAATTATTATTGCACACAATATATTTAAAATTTTATCTTTTAAAAAAAGATTCTGACGATCTGAATATAATTGTTAATTTTTTGTATTTATTGTTAGGTGAAAATAATTAATGAAATTAAATTAAATCTATAACACTGAAACAAAGTTTTTGAAAAATAAAATTTGCAATAAATTCTAATTAATTCTCGTAAATTATATAACAAATAATTTTTAAATTTAATGCAAGTCCTCAAAAATTACGCAATATAAAGTATTGACATTACAAACCAAAATATTTAAAACTGATCATTTGGTTTGAATTTTACTTTTCTTCAGGTTCCATTCTACATATCTCCCAAACCACATTAAACAAACCAAATCGTAAACGTTCCACTCAATCCAGCTGCGTCAGAACCATCCAAAGAGAGGAGGCTTGCACGTGTTACGCACATAAAACGCGAAACTGTTACTGTGGCATACCTACGCTCGTTCGCCAGTCAGGCGCGTTCAGTTTCCGAAGGATGCACCTGACCGCGTTCGTCTCCAGAATGGACACATTCATCCGCGTTCGCAGCCGCTGCTGCCGCTGTATCCGACTGTCGTCCCACTGGAAGTGAAGTTGGAGGGGGTGAGTATGAGAGCTCGCATAACTCATGTTGCCCGAACACACGCACTCGTATATGCTAATAACGGCGGCCGAGCTCCGGAAATTTACTATTCCCAACGCGCGCTAGGGGGCGCACTGATCGCTTCAACGCGGACCTTGCGGAGAGGCCGCATATTAGCTCACGACCGCCTCGCGGAATTTATGCGATGAGAATCCCCATGCGTTTGCGGCTCTCTCGCTTTCCCTCTATTACTTTCTTCTCTTTCTCCTGCAGATCTGGTGTTTGGTCATAAGGAGAAAGGAAAAAGGATAGAGGAAAAGCGAGGAAGGAATCTTTGGGGAGAGTAATTATTTTTTCGAAAAGACGTAAATACGTTAAAAAATTTGCAGACGAGACACGAGGGACTGATTTCGAACGTGAATTGATTTGAAAACGATGGGCGATTGATTGCTCTCAAACATAAGAATCCAAAATAAGAATAAATTGATACGCTGAAGGATTTGCGATACGCCTATAAATTCACATATATTTACGACTTATATTTACTACTCTGAAATATAATTATCAAATTGTAAATTTAAAAAATCGACCTTTTTGTTACATATAAATTTTAAGTTGTTCCAGATCAGAAAAAAAAATCGAATAGTACTTATAAATTAAAATTATATTTATAAAATAAAAAAAACGTTAAATATACTTATTCCAATAGTTTTATTAATAAAAGTTAGCTCTTTTGTAACAAAATTCTCATCGCCAATAAAATTGCAACTCCGTGTTCAAAACAACCCGTTAAATAAACATTTCCGTCTAATACAACGAGACGATCAATTAATTCCGAACAAGGGTAAAAGACTCTCGCAAACTAACGACCATAAGCCATCATTAATAACGCAGAAGTCCAATACGCCGGTAAGTAATTACCGGCGACTACTTCTCTTCCGCGAGTGCACGACGTGTTCCTCGTCTTCTTGCACGTCATCGTTCGACCATAAATAAGCGCAGATAGACGCGACGTTACACTAACGCGTAACGTCCTCGCATCCTCGTCCTCGTCGTATAGTCTTTCTAAAAGATGTGCTTGCATTCGGTCAGAGGGGAGCCTCGCGGTTTTCCCCCAGCACCTGATCCGTGCCGGACCAACACCGCAAGTCGGAGGCTAAGGCTACTACTCCTCGGGGAGAAGGAGATTGTGCCACTGGTAAGATGGGTTGGGTTGCAGCGACCAAAGACCACGAGACAGTAACGGTGACGGTGACGAGGTCCGAGGCGATTTTGCTTGCAGCGTTAGTTTACCTGGATTACGGCTTTGTTGTGCTTCGAGAATACGTTTATTGGATTGAAAAAAGACGAGGCAAACTTGCTTGCTTGTAACTTGTCGATGGAGTTTGACTGGAGATTAGAGGTATAGCTATTACCTTCTTTTTTTAAAATAAAAAATATTGAATAACAATTTAACGACAAAATTTATGCGATAAAAAAAAATTTTTATTTTTTAAGTTATGAAAAGTATTTATTAAAGTGAATTTATTGTAAATTTTATTTATTCTACAGAAAAAAAATAGATTGTTTTATTTTTGTAGTATTAGTGATTAATAGTCAAAAAGACTATTGTAAATTTAAAGCCTTAATCGAAATTAAACACACGTTTAATTATATGGAGAAACTACCTTTATAATCTGAAAAAAATTTGTAAAACAAATTTTTTTTTAAATAGTTGGATTCTTTGAAATTCAATTAGTTAACTTATCTGCGTAGACCGTCTCATTAGCATTCCCATAAAAAAGTTATCCAAAACAAGATAAAAAAAAAAAGCCATCCATAAAGTCGCGCTTCATCCGTAATAAACCAGATAAACCAGCAATAAAAGTCAAACACCGTCTCTCCTCGCTCCGATAAAAAACCGAGCATAAAAACTAATCTCAGAAGAAAAAGAAAAACACGTAATGAAAAAAGCGTTATCTTTCGGTAGACTTTTCAATAATACGCGAGTTCCTTCTGCAGTCGAAACACACTAATCTCGCGTAGGTGAAGGCGTAGCAGCTGAGCAATTAGAAAGCCATTATCTCTCTTGGTACGCCGAGAGATTCGCGTGCCGGGTTCGCTTATTCGCACAAGACGTGGATGGATGTCCTGCAATCAGCCGACGTCGCGCCGCGACGGATTCTATTTCTCCCACTCTCATTCTCTTACTCCCTTTCGTCTGTCTTGAAACTCGAGTTTGACTCCAAAGCACCTGACACTATACGTTTTCGGAAAGTTAAACGGCCGCAAGTTTTAGATGATATTCCTTTCGTTTTCTGTTATATGTTGGTTTCTATTATATACCTTTTACGAGTGCAGATATTAAATTACTATTATCAAATAGATTGCGGAAATAACCCCTAACGATTTTGTTATTTTAATATATTTATTCAAAATTAAAGCTATTCACGGTTGGACTATTAAAATACTGAATAACACAGAAAAAGCGGCGCTTTTTAATCATAAATTCATAGAATATAAAAAAATAAAGAAAGAAAGCGTTTTGATATGTCATTTAAAGCAACGTCTATACATAAAAGCAACATAAAAGACTTCAAATCTTTGGCCTGGTATTATACACATTAAAAAAAAAAATTACTTTTCATCCTCGCGATAAACACGCGGTAAACCCTTTTCACCGTAAATACAAAACGTGCGCACATCAGAAAGGAACGTTTCTCGCCGCGTCTCTTACAGTCTAGCTTTTAAGAGAGAAAGAGAGCGCGTAGTTCTTTCTCTCTCTCTCTTTCTCTCTCTTTTTCTCTCTCTCTCTCTCTCTCTCTCTCTCTCTCTCTCTCTCTCTCTCTCTCTCTCTCTTTCGTGGCGAAAAGGAATACACAAAAGCAACAAAAGGCGCACGTTTACACGGCGACTGATTAACAACGCGCCAAGCGTGCGCTTGTATATATATATATATATATATACGTAAAAGACGGTGTAGAGAGAGAAAGAGTGTGGGAGTAAAGAGAAGGAGCAAGTAATAGACGGCGACGAGGTGTGCTAAAGAAAAGGGAAGAGAGTTGGCGCCACGAGAAAGAGAAAGAGAGGAAAGTGTCGAGTACGTACAAAGAATACGCGTGCGCTATTGCTGCCGTCGTCTTTGCATCAAGCCGTACATAGAACGCATGCCATGCAGGGAAATCAAAGATAGGATATATACATATATATGCGCGTGGCCCACATTTTATCGAAAGAGTGGATTGAACCGTTTGAATTATTTAATCGCGCCTTATCGCTTGGTTTGAGATAAGCTAGTCAAAGAAATTGATGCATGATTTCGGAGAACGAATGATGCCTAAAATCGGCGATGCCGCAATTTTGTTTGATGTCATTTCTTTTTACTTTTTTGATAAATAAATACGATTGAGCTTTGTAATATTGTTAGGAAGTTTATCTGGATGAGCTAAATTCTTCGTTTATGAGTTTCACGTACAGATAATCTAAAAGTAATCGTTCAAAAATTCGTATTATAAAAATTAAATAAATTCAAACATGTACGCTATTACAAAAAAAAATATCGAAAAAAATTCATTCTATTTCAAGAAATAAACAAAAGAAATGAAAATAAAAATAACTCATTTTCTTTCTTAATTTGCAAAACGTAACCGAACAATTTCTTTTAAACTTTTTTTCCTACTGTCCATCGACTACATGTAACATCAACGTATGTACAATCTCTTCTCTCTCTTTCTCTTTCTCTTTCTCTCAGTAGTCTCGTCTTTCGAGCCCTTAACTCTCTTAGAGGCGTGTTACGACCATTAATGCGGCGCCCGTTAATAAAAGGCAGCTATGGCTCTTGATTTTTTTTTCTCTTTTCTCTCTCTCTTTCTCTTGCTCGCTCGCTCGCTCACTCAACTTATACACGTATACACATTCGACTTTACTCGTAAAGAAAACAAGAAAGAGAACAAGAAAGAGAGAGATAGACTCGTATACAGAGCCGCGAAATCTACTTCGTAAATCACCGCATATAAGGCTTCGGCGTCTATATATATATATATATATATATATATATGCGTATGGAACTACGGTGCGTCACTTCCTTCGGTGGACTATGGGTATAACGGGCAATTAACGCCAATCCTATAATTCTTCACGGTCGCGGCAGCTCGTGAGAGTGAGAGGAGCGCGTATATGCACGCTGCTCATTGAAAAACTTGGCTCGACGAACTGAGGGAAAAAAGATGGATAGCCGAGGGAAAATCTTAAGACTCGACTACAATGGGTTCTTGTGTCTCTAACCGTCGAGTTGAGTTACACGAGCGGCGTGTATAGTTAAGGACCTTTGGATTTTTGGGGTGGTCTTGCCAGGTTTTTCTAGAATATTCGAAAAAAAATTTTATGTGTTTTTAACGTTGAAGTAATGAATGAGATGGAAAAATTAATGTTTGGTTTAATGAAATTGTCGAAAATTCTAAAACTCAAATATCAAATATTTTATTAATTTAGATTTCAAATTAAAAAAAAAAATAAAATCTATTTATTGGTAAAGTTTACTACTGAATCAACACGATATTTTCTTTTATCTCCTATTACAATAAAATATATCGTCATTTACCTAGACATACATTGTTATCGCAACGTCGATTGCAAACAAACCTTTAAAATCGTAAGTAAACGAAGAGAAAAAGGTGAAATAAGAGTAAATGCGAAACGCGCGGCGAGTAAGAATTACAGCGGTACGATGCATCGCTAAACTTTTCTACCGAATCGCGTTTCTCACAAAGAGCCGTTGTTTTCCTCGCTACTGTTACTTCATACCCGCCTCCTTTTCTTTTTCTTCCCTCATCGGCGTATATCAGAAAGAAAGAGAAAAAGAGAAGTCGGGAAAACTTGAGCTGAAGTCTAACACGAGAGAGGCTTTAATAAAAAAAAAATTGATTCTCGAGTATTTTTAATAACCACCGGGAGATAATTTTCGACAAGTTTGTTCTCTGTATTTTTTACCTTTTTCTTGTTATTGAACATTCTCAAGATGTTAAGGGAACATTTTAATAAACGCACATAATCTTTTCGTATTTTAATCTCTTCATAGATTCTTGTAAATGTAAGAATAAAAAGAATCAGTGTATAATATACGTGCAATTAATAACGATGAGTTATAAATTTACAATTTTTCATACCCGAACAGTTACAAGCAGTCAATTTATCGACAAAAAAAAAAAAAAAGAAAACAAAGCGAGATTAGCTTCTGAAATGGGCGGAGAAAAAGTTGCTAAAAAAAGAAAAGATAAAGGCGAACGGGAAAAACGAAGGAGATAAGGCGAAAGAAGAAGAAAAAAGAGCAGCCAAGCGAATGAGAGGTAGGAGGGCAGAAGATAATCATCGGACGAATTGATTTTTTGTCGTTATGTCAATTAAATGCAAGACTCCGTACGTCCGTTAGTTTTCCGGCTATATGGTTTCATAAATTTTTCGATGCGAATTTGCATGGATTAATGTCGCGAGTTTAATGCGATCGAATAGCTTTGGTATACGAGCATTGAATTCTTTGTGTCTTCTTTACATACAACGAGACGACTGTATAAGTCAAGAAGCTTCGCCTTTTTTTGTTGCGAGACGTCTTTACACTGATTCGCTCTTTTTAATGCACATTTTAATCAATGTCCAATACTGTACATACCTATATCGCAGGTGTTTTCATGCTTAATTACTTTTAATTTTCAATTCAATGCCCAACAAATGACTTTATTTAAAAAAAAAAAAAAAACGGATATTTAATTAACGCTTTATTTTATATTCGCATACTGAATTTATATTAGCAGTTTACACTTAATTACGATAAAAAAAATAAATAAATAAATAAATAATCCAAAAAGGAAGAATAAAAAAAAATTGATACGCACAGTTTGTTTGACCGAGCTCTCGAATATTGTGAATTTTCAAGCGTTTAATTAGGTGCACGTCGGAAAATGAATCCCGAATTCCGCAGACAAAAAGTGCCTAACAAACATAAAAGCTTTAACAATCAGAGCGACTTTTGTGGCAACAATTTATTATGCAAAAATTCATTATTTCCAAGTCGTATTTATACATTATTTTACGATGTGAATATTATCGATGCAATACGCACATACATATACGTATGCGTACAACATATATGTATATTCAGAGGTGGGGAGATGCGCATTGGCTACTCGGAAAAATATACATTCATAATTGACTTTTCGTCCGATGAATTTAATTAGCCGGCGCCCGGCGCCGTTCGACAAACATTCATCGCGGCATAGGCAAAACTGTGCGACGTCGCGTGTTCATATATATATACGCGTATATCCACATACCCAAATAGATATACATATATTGTTAATTCAAGTGACTTTTACAATTACATTTGCGCGGCGGCGGCACTCGATTTATTTTCTCGGGCAAACAGAGGCGAATTCGCGCGCACCGATTTTACTCGCGCGTCTTTCTCTTCCCGCGGGTATTTTTCATCGCTCGCGCCTTATCGTTGCTATTAATCGCCGTATATAAGCCGAGCGCATGTGATGAAACGAAGATGAGAGAGAAAGAGATAAAAGGCAAAAAGAAAAAACGGCGAGAGAGAGAGAGAGAGAGAGAGAAGAGAGATTCCGAGGTAGCGATAAGCTTACCGCACAAAGGGTTTAATATTCAAAACGCAAGAGGCCCCTACCCGTTAATTTCTACGGGCCAGTTCTCGTCGTCGTCGTTCGTTCGCTCGTGGAACATGTGGACTTTATTGCGACCGCGAGAGTGTTAATTATGCAAATGAATAATTAGCATTTCGATTATTTCAACGAGGCAAGCGCGCGAGAGAGAGAGAGAGAGAGAGAGAGAGAGAGACCGAAGCTACTCGGCTTACTCTTTTCTCTGAGCAATATAAATTCATCGCCGCTGCGACCGTCTGACTCTCTACCATCGTTTAAGTCTTTTTTTTTCAGTTTTTATTTTTTGTTTCTTTACCTTTTCTCTACCTCTGTATAAATTTTTTTTTTTTTTTTTTTTGGAAAAAGCATCCAGTAAAGGATCATAGCTGTATAATATGCTTATACGTGCCCCGCGCGTTTTTCGCTCGTTTGTGGAAAATATTAAATTAAGAGAAGGAATTATCGTTGAAAATAATCTGGTTGAATAACTAGAGAAACGGACAAATATTTTGCTAACTTTAATTTATATTGTCTATTTCATCATTTATATATAATTTACAATATTCAGTGCGTATACGATTGTTGATTAAGAAAATTTATAACTTTTACGTGTTATGATTGATGCAAATTAAATTAAAACTGTGTTGTTTTAAAGAAAAGCACGATAAAATAAATACCTAGAATAATATTGTATTGCTTACGTTGTAATTTTACTACAATTTTCTGCAATAAATATGTTAACACAATAACATACGCGTTTAAATTTATTAAAATTTAAATTTAGGTATATATTGATGCAAATAAAATGCATACGTTAAATAATCTTCAAACAAACATACGAATATAGAAAATTGATTACTTTATAAAATATATCTAATAAAATTCATTAGAGTTTTAAAAGAAACGACGAAATCAATAAATAAAAAAAAAAACAAAAAAAAAAAAACAAAAATAATCAACGATAAAGCACAACTTTTGCAAGATCATGTTCCATCTCGCAACTCGAGCGTAACGCGTTCCTCATCTTCTCCTTCTTTCTCTATACGCACATCCGTTCTCTTTCTCTCTTATCTCGGAGCGATATCGGTGAGCTCGCGCGGCGATATATTAATTGCTCGGACGTTTGTCGCGCGTGAGTAATTCGCCAAAGATATTCTTCAGCAGGGATCGTTTATATCGCGCATTTTAATGTGTGTGTGTGTGTGTGTATGCGTCCAAGTCGATATATAGCGTCGGCGAGAGGTGGATAATGAAACCGAGGATCTTCGTTGCCTGTCGTCGCGTGAATTAACGATTAGCCTTCGGTCATTTTCTCTCCCCCTTCCCCTCCCTCTCTCTCTTTCTCTCTCTTTATCCGTCTTGTTTTTTATTAGACGATCGAGAGAACGAGAAGTATATAGAGATAAAAGTGCGTGGCAAACATTTTTTTCTTTATCTCGTTCTGCTTTATTTTGTGCGCGGGCTTTCGCGTATATCGCGTATAATTAAGCCGTTTTTTGCTTCTCGACGGCGGCGTATCTTAAAAACTTTCATAATTAAAATTCGTTATCGAGATTTTCAGGTGGTCTGCCATTTGTGTTTGAAAAAAAATCAATGATACCTCAGGGCACAGATGCTTATTTTATCTCGATATGGACTGTGTAAAAGTTAAATTAAGATTACTCCCTTCCCTCTTTCTCTCTCATTCCCTCTCTTTCTCTCTATCTCACGATACTTGATTTTTTATTTAATATTATTGAATAAACTCGACCTAATGTGAATGTTTAACACATTATTTTAGTTAATTATTATGGAATATTAAGAATTAGAGAACTAAGGAATATTAAAATAATTTATAATTTATTTAAAAGCATATTATTTTAACGCGTTGATTTCATAGCATTTGTTATTTACACATTAAAATTATACAAATATTTGCATTGAATAAAGAAATAAGACAAAGAATTCCCATATTACTTATAAATTTCATTGATATTTTCATCAACGTTAATAACGATAAAAACATTTGACGAATCATTCAATTTCTTTGATTTTCATGACTCGTAGAACTAAGCATGCGAGCGAAATAAAAAAAAAAAAAAAAAAAAAAAAAAAAAAAAAATTAGCAGTTATTCTAGGTACGCCAAAACGCAGTCGTAAACAAAGCAAGACGACGATAAACGTTCATACACGGCATTCGATCAAAATTCAAATCAACGAAGTGTTTGCATACATCGTTGCAGCCTTTCATCGAGCCCCGCATACGCATCGGAGCCTCTTAATTTTCGATATCCCGCGTGGCGTGCGTTACGTTATATTCCTCGCGCGTATTTATAATCCATGATATCTTTCGAGGAGCATTGGGCATGTATTGTAGCCCCCCCCCTCTCACTCTCTCTCTCTCTCTCTCTGTGTGCGCGCGCGCGCGTGTATGTATGTATATACCGAAGCTTTAAATGCTCCGCATTATGAAGTCGCCCGGACTAACGAGTCTCCACGCGTATACTCAGTCGCCTCGTAAACATCGAGCTTAATGTTTCGTCTTTATTGAGTATGCGCTCCTCCGAAGACGTCTTTATATTTGTTGGTATATATATATATATATATATATATATATATATATATATATATATATATATATACGTAAGTGTGTGCAAATAAGAAGAGAGTTAACACGCGCGCGTTTAATTTATGAATGATTATGATGAAAACAACGTTTGCCTCTATGTTGCGCCGAGAAGAGAAAGCGCAGAGAGGCAGACCAACACAGAGAAATATCGAAAGAATATTGAAAGGCCCGCCGCTTTGACTTTATCTCTTTCTTCCTCTCTCTTGCCTTCGAAGCGATATTGATTTTGTAATTTGACCGCTTGCGCTTGTTTAATCGAATATGATTTTTTAATAAAGAAATTGTACGGTTAATCGTTGAGTTTACGCTTGCTTGACTAATTCTTTTCCTTAACGCTCATTTTGTTGATTCGATTATTTATCCGATACGAAATTATGTTATATATATATTCTTCTTATATAATTTATGTTTTATTATAATAAGATTTACATTTACCTCATTAATCAAAAATATAAAGCATATTTTCATAATGATTTTATAATTAGCCTCAAAAACATTATAACAAATAATAATTTTTAAATATAATTTTTAAATCGATAATGAATTTTATTCATACAGTTTATATTTATATGCACATGGGTTGCAAAATAATACTGCAAAATTCATTTATGTAACCAAGTTAATAAAATATTAGAATGAATCACTTGGCTGTTTTAAATAAATTATTTTTAAGAAATAAATGGATCACTTAAATTCGTAAATTCAATGTAATTGCAGTTTTATTTTATGTCTGAATATAAGCTTTCATATATATATATATATATATATATATATATATATATCGGTCCAGCTTATATCATACAAATCGTTTTTTTTCTCTCTCCCGCGTTTTTATTCGAATTTAAGGCTGCAAAGTGATCGCATCTTCTTTTTTTTCACACTCAACAACTGTGTGTGCTTTCTTCTTTAAGGATGATGTCTCTTTTCCTGGGATTGAAACTTAACGATAATGAGAGTCTGTATAATTAATTTTACGAACGAGGCCCGTCAATGTTTATTGGTAAATGTTTCTTAAATTATAGCGTGATTGATATAATTAAATGCATTTTTTTCACAAGTGGCATTTTTTAATTTTAGAAAGGCAATAATTTAAATGTTTGAGTTAGTTTTTAGATGGCAGTAATGTTAGCTAACGAAATTAAAATAATTTAAGTTTACCTGACATTGTCATGTTGGAATGAACGTTGTTCATTAAATTTTTATTCCTGTGTTTATTTAATCATAAGGATAGGTTGCCTGGTATTGAAAATCTATATAAACATGTGCATCGCGAACTAAAAATTAATTGTTATAAAAAAAGCATACCAAACGAATAATAAAATCTGCTTGATATAAAACATGAAATGTGGCTTGGTAGATTATGTAAATGTGTACATAACTTATTAAATTGATTATGAAATTATAATTTAATACTAATTTATTGAATTATTTTGACGAAAAAAAGACATTAAATTAATAAACAAATAATCTTTCATCTACGAACGACATTGGAAAATTTCATATTAATCAAATGTTATTTTAAAATCATTAAAAAAATTAAATTTAGCCCTTATCAATCACGTAACTCTTCCATTCCCTTTTCGAAAGTTTGACAAATTCCGCGAACCAACCTCCTCTCTCTCCCATCATCTTTTTTTAAAACCTCATTCTGCGCTCAATTTCCATCAATCGCCGCAATATTCACGAACACTGCCAAAAAAAAAAAAAAAAAAAATAGTCCACCGTTCTCGCACGCATGTAAAAAAAGAGAGTAGCAGCTGCCACCGTTACCGCGCTTAATTGATTTCCTTCCTACACACTGTTTCACCTACATATACACACACAAACTCGAGCGTCTGTATCCGCGGATCGAGTCAATCGTCAGGGATTTACGAGACGAGCGCGGGGAATCCGAAAATTTGGACGGGAGCGGCTAATGGATGACGGCACGAATTTTATGAACAAAATGAGAGAGCTTGCGTCCTTCAAAAAATGAATGCAAAATACACACACTCTCTCTCTCTCTCTTTCTCTCTCTCTTACTTTAGAACAAGAGTAATTTAGAAACTGAGTATTAGATGGAAGAACCACTTTTTTTTATTAAAGTTTCTCGGAATCTGTTACATTCAAATAGAATGAACGAATAATTATTAACGCCTAGGGAAAAAAACATTCATCCTTATAATTCTAATATAATCATCATCGTGATTCAATTTGCGTAAAATCTTTTTTTATTTTCTTTTTTTTTTTTTATTTCAAATTTCATTAAACAGTCGATTAATCCAAACTCCAATCTTATTTTTTCCATTTTTCCGGTCTACTCCGGTCGAGTTTCCGTTTTTCCTTGCGTGCGCGTTAACATTATACGTGTTCGCATCGCTAGCAGCACCGCCGCAAAGAGAAAGCAGTAGCATCAGCATCAGGAAAGGTAGTGGAAAGAGGGGAAAGAGCGAAAGTGCGAGCCGGGAAATTAGCGAGTCTTCGAGACGGAACGAAGTAAAGCGGTGCTTTCCTCCCCCTTCTTCCCACACCTACACCTCGTTTAATCGAGCGGGTGAGAGACCTCGGGGTGGAGGATAATTTCGGCGTGGTGCGTCTTTCTCTCTCTCTCTCTCTCTCTCTCTCTCTCTCTCTCTCTCTCTCTCTCTCTCTCTCTCTCTCTCTCTCTCTTTCACGAAAGTACGTAGCTATTCTCGGGCGATTTGAGCGCGCGCGAGCGCTGCGAAAATTCGTCGGGGGCTCTTTCCCTCTAATTTTCTTGCTTCAGCTTTCGTATTTCTTGCCGCTTTCTCTCTCTTTATCTCTATCTCTCTCTCCTTCTTGAAATGCTGAATTTCGGGGAGTTTCGACGCCACTAGCTTTCGAAGTCATTGGAAGAAAGATTGGGTGAGCGAAAGTTCGAGAGAACTTTGTTCAAAATGATTTTTGTACTAATATTTTATGAGGTTTGCTTAGAGATGATGTATTCTTGTTAAGTTATGTTGCTTTAAGTAGAAACGATAGAATATGGGATAAAAAATATTATTGCATAGAAATTTTAATTTTTCATTTTTGATGTACATTTATACAAAAAGGTAACCTTTCTGGTTATACTTTTATAATCGTAGTAGATAATAAATATAAGGAAATTATGAAGAAAAATAAAAAGATAAATATTAAAAATTATGGTTATTTGTAAATTGCAATTAATTTTTGTTTTTCTTTAATGTAATTTATATTTCCTCATCAAATAATGCTTATTTAAAAGCAGAGGTCAAAGATTCTTAAAAGAATAATCTATCGATATCACAAGAGTGGACGCAAATAAGAACACAAATCTCACTGCAGAAAAGATAAAATTTATCAACCGAACAATTTATTCTTTTATGCTATAAAACATAAAAACTCAGAATTTATATAATTAAAATACTGTACGGTAAAATTCCACTCGTTATAGCGAAACTACAAATTTCATTCATTTCGAAGTACAAAATTTTTCCACGTCCGCGCTTTACGCGCGCGCGCGCAACGTTCGTGTAATCTGGTAATATTTTATTTAACCCAACTTTTATAAATCTCTCTCTCTCTCTCTTTCTCTTTCTCTCTCTTTCTTTCGAGCAACTTGAGGAAAAAGGAGAAAAGGAGAAACATTTTTTTTTATATTTCCTAGTCGCCTGCCTCTCCGGATTCTTTTCTTTAAAAGTCATATACGCTCAGAGAGTCAGAGTCAGACGTAGGGCTTAATCCCGTCGGCGCGAGTTCTACTCCGATCCGACAAAACCGTCGTCCGGGTTAAACGAACGAACTGGACTGTACGTACAACTTTAAAGAAAACTATATTATATGTATATGCGTGTGTTGACTCTTGTGTGCGTATTATATGAACTTTTAAAAGAGCAGAAACTAAGATTGGATTTTTACAAAGCGATTTTCTTGCAAAAGTTTATGGAATTAATTACAATAAGGAAATCACAAATTTCAATTGATACAGTGAACCTTTTATTTATTATTTTGATACTATAACTATTTTCTTAATAAATGATTTTTTGACCCTCAATTATTTTTAATGATTTTAAACTAATTTAAATTTATTAAGTTTGAAAATTTAATTTATACAAAAAAAACTGAAAGGTAATAATTTATGATAAAAATAGTACTGAAAATTTGACAAATTTTCAATTAGAATTAAAATTGCTGTTTTGAAATTAAATTTTAGTTGATAGCAGTAACCTCTGTAGTTTTTACAAAAATTAAAACACATAAAATTTGACAATTTAATATTGTCTTCAACATCATGACATTTTAAAAATTCATGCTAAATTACTAACGTTATAAAAGTTTCAACGCGTAGCGGGAAAAGTCAGTTTAAAAACGTTTCCCCCCCTAATACGCGCTAAATTATTCGACCGGTAAATCTCCTGTTGTAATGCAAATTAACCACAAATGGAATAAAAAAAAGGAAAAAAAATTTGTAGGAAAAATCACACGTAAATTTTTGTTTCCATCCCTACGAGAATATCCTCATATGTATACTTTTAAACATATCGTATCTACGTTGACACCCGAAAAAAGTAAGAAGAAAGCAAAATAATAATAATCGTTCGACTTTCCACATGGCCCATGAAGAAAAAAAAAGGAGGAAGAAGCAGTTCGAAAAATGTTATAATAAAAACGTGTGCTCCAGCCCAGGACTTACAGGATTAATCGTCATCCTCCCATCGTACGAGCGTTGAAAAGAAAGAAAAGAAGAGCGAGAGAACGGCCGGATTTTCACCTGGACCCCACACACACACACGCACACACACACAACACACACGCGTACACATATACAAGTTCACCGTTCCGTATAAAATACGTGAAACGCGCCAGTCGTTCTTTTCCCCTTCGAACGCGAGAGACGGCGAATCGTCTGCACTCTCGTGCTTTTCCCTTTGCACGGATCGATTGAAAGAAACGAGTCGAAACACAGTCGCGAAGCTTTATATAAAGACGTATACATATATATATATATATATATATATATATATATATATATATATATATATAAATACATGTATACACAGAAGAAACCGAGGGAAATCGAGCGGAAACGCCAACCAGCTCTTTATATGTGTTATATTCTTCCATTGCGTAATGGTATATATATATATATATATATATATATATATATATATATATATATATATATATTCCCTTAGGAGCGATCGCGAGCTCGCGACAATATTTCTAGCTAGACTCGTTTTGATTTATCGAGGAAAGAGAGAAAGAATGGATCGATGAAGGTTCGATTATTACACCGGCTCTGCTAAATACCTTACGTTTCATTCTATTTTTCCCCTCTGCAAGTTTAGTTAACGGATGATCGGAAGTTTTTTTTTTCTCGGCTTACAGCCGTCGGCCGTACAGTGCACAAAGAATACCCGAAAAGAGCGCGAAAGCCGCTTTTACGGTCAATTTGAAGAATTCTTTACATGTAATTTATAACGCGAGAGAAGCAAGAATGAATAAGCTTTTTATCGAAAAGAACCAAAACGAGTTGATTTTTGGCGAATTATACGCATTTGACTTGCGTGAAAGATAGAATTATAGAGAAATACGACGACGTATTTTGATTTTTGAATATTGGTTAGGTTATAGGCGATTTTCTTTTCTCCTTTCGCCCTTGGGGTCAACAACAAACACTCCCTTTCCTAGAGCTCGCTATTTTCGATGATTGTTCAAACTCCCCTCGAGATCAGTAAATTCAAAACGTTCAATTTCTCGAATTTTTCATTTTTCAACGAATACTTTTTTTCTTCCGCTTAAAAATTACTGCAGAGTTTGCTTTCTAAGCATAAATCGCGCATTCAAGCAGCGAGCTGTTTTTTTTTTTTTTTTAAGCTTGATTTACACGAATGCTCGTAAAAATGTACAATATTTGCACGAGCGCATGAAAAACGCTCGACGAGCGCCGCCATGAGCTGCACTGAAATTTCATCACTCGGTAGCACTGTGCGTGATAAACACGTATGAAAAACGACTATTTTGCATGCCGGTGATCAACTGTTGTGCAACTTTGTAAAAGCTTGCGCTTATTTTTTTCCTTTTTTTTCTCTATAAATTGTCGAAAAATTTACGTTCAAAGTCGTGGAAGAAATTTAAGTACGACATCTGTTCAATGCGAGTAAATAGATGAATTATTTAATTCGCAATTTCTTTAATTCTATAGAATTATCATCGATTGCATTTTTTGCTTATTAAATATGTTTGTGAATAATTATACTTATCACAAAGATTTGTTGTATATTATATCATAAATAATTTTTTTGTGCATTTTAATTTATTACCAATACACGTACAATGCTTGACACAGATTTCATATTAAAACCAATGCTAATTATTTTTAAGTAATTACGCGAAAGACAAATTATCTTTCATTCGAAAAGATGAACAAATTTGCATGCGAAATAATTTTAACGCGAACAACGAATTCCGATTCTAATCGACATTTTTCATAGAAATTCAACACCTAATTAATAAATACAACAGTCCCTTTATTCGCGTCTTTAATATTTCAACACCGCAAAACACAGGCTATCCATTCTTCACTCCGACTACCCGTAATCACACTGCAACGAAACTTTTCACTCCTCCCTCTATACACCTTAATCGCGTTCGTTCGATCTAACAACCCTGAACTCTTTCGTAGAAGCTGTTCTCGTTTTCGCGAGAAAAAAAAACTGCACCGTTTGGGACGTATGAGCAAAAATAAAAAATAAAAAAACGTTTAAAATATACATATACGAGGACTTACCTTTAGAATTGCGCGTACTGTTTCACCGGCGAAGAACGACGACGTATAGCTAAGGATATTCAGGTTGAGAAGCAGCAAAGCCGTTGCGTTGTTGTAGTAGTGGAAGGACGAAGAACTGCACTAGATAAGATATCATCGGTGTGCCTCGCGTGCGCTACTCGATTAAAACGGCGGCTGGATGGATGGATGGTGTGTGTACTCCACCTTTTCACGCGACTTTATTTCTTTTTTCCCTTTGACTACTTTTTATTTTTTTTTTATTTATTTAACACCGTAAAAAAGATATAACCAAACTATTGTTTTTCCGAGCGACGCTAGGCCGCGCACTTTTCCATACTCATCCAGAGCGTCATATCACCGTACACTTTTTTGATTTATTTATTATTTATTTATTTCACCCTTCCAAGTGCCAAATAAAATAGCGAGGAGGGATAGAGCTGCACCAACAGTTTCGTTAGGAACACTTAATCAACGCGCGCACTCAAATTCTCATTCCTCCATTCACTATAATAACAATCGGAACGACAAACCGTAAAATTATTGAAGACGAGCGAAACGTACAAACAATAAATTTGACGAAAGAAACGCGCGAACGAGTAGATAAAAAATTAACAAAGTTAACGCGCTTACAATTAGAAAGACAGGTTAAAAGGTATGCACGGACGATTGAACACTGTATATATATATACTTTTGTATACCTACATATACATAAAAACAGTCCTCGTCTCGCGGCACCGCGGCACTAACTGAACGTCCGAGAGCGCGTGCGACTGACACGGCGGCCGTCGTGTGCCCCGAAGCAGCGGCGGGCGGCGCAGCACAACATCAGCTTTCTCTCTCGCTCTCGCGCACGCTTACTTTCGGTGGATAGGATATCGCGCGCGCGCACGCGAGACGACAAAGGCGGCGGCATCTAGCGGTGAAGGAGAAAGAGTCGTTGGTGGGCTTGAATATATGTGTTCGTTGCCGTCTGTGGTTTTGTTTCGTGTGTGTGTGTATGTGTGTGCTCGGTGGGAGTGAACGTTGAGGCGAACCCTTTCGAGACGATTTAAATTAATTATTTCATAAAAAAGTTCAAGTTACTCGAATCGATAAAGCTTGTTCTCCTGTTAAAGTGTGAAATTCAATTTTTCATTATTTATTATTTCATCAAGATTATGAGTAGCAGAAATTGGTGTTAAATTTCGAAGAATTTTCCAGTTTCATTTTTCAAGGTTCGTAAATATTCTACAATATTTTATAAATATTGCAAATATAAAATAAAATTTAACTATTAAAAATAACTTATTAATATTAAGAGCACTTAAAGTATAAAAACTTATACATATATATTAATACAACTTGAATTGATTTCAAATATTCAAAAATTTAGTCTAGAAGAGTTAAATAAGTTTCCGCCATTTCTACAAAACTGAAATTTTAACGGTTATTTCGATTAAATTATCATTTTCTTATTCATAATTTCTACAATCATTTAAATATTTATACTGAAATGATTTACTTATATTATTTTTAGAAGGTATTTTAGTTCATTTTATACACAAGTAGTTTAAGACAAACAATTTTGATTTTACAATTTTCAAGAATGTACAATCTACGCACAATTTACGCCATTTTGAAAATTGAAAATTTTAACGACCTCAATTTAATTTATCATTGTAATATACACAATTTTACTATTATTAAAATATTTTAGACTCAAATTATTTTTATATATTATTTTTAAATTATATTTTAGCTAATTCGAAATAAAATAAACAATTTTAATTTTACAATTTCGATATGTAAATACGAAATTATTTACTTACACTATTTATGAATCACACGTTAATTTATTATGAATAACATATGTAAATTACAAGTAAAATACAAATTTTCTGGAAGTAAATTAAGTTATTCAATTATGCTTGTAGCTCAAAATATTAGAGTGATTTGCAAGGCAATGGTGATTTCAATTTTGATAAGCAGATTTTATTATAGTACATTATTAAATTGTATTTTACTATTTATTATTTATTACACACATAATAATTTATTAGTACACTTTTTAAAATATTTAAAAAATTTTGCTCCCCAATATTTAAAAATGCTAATTGTGTTATGTATGTAAATCTGAATTTACTTGAATAGAAAATTATATAGTTCATATTCAGAGTTCGATCGAAGTGAATAGGCTTTTGTTAAAGCCTTATTAATTTTTTAGTATAACCAAATATTTATGTGCACTTTTAAAGAATTTAGCTGTTATCAATAAAAATTAAATGTCTTAATTATGTCCACTTATATAAGTGAAATAAATTGTTGAAAACAAAGCATAAAATATTAAAAAAAGTTATCATTTAAAAATAACATTTGGAATCGGTATTAAAAATTCACAATAAAAAAAGGTGTAACAAATACAATTGTTTGATGGTAATTTACAACAGTCTGTTTAATCGATTTTATACTATTATCAGTACATTAAATAACTTTTATCCCTAGCATATTTGTGGAATAAATTATTACATAAGTCAAAGATTGCAATCTAATTCGAACGGATTATGTTTATTTTGCATCGTGAATAATCATACAATGTGCAATTTTGATAAAACATTACACGGTGCATTTAAATGTGGCTTGCATATGAATTTGAACCAATTGAATTACATAATAATGTATAAATTATTAAATATAAGTTTATGGTATTACAATTAAATGATAAAAATATTATTTTTTAAAAAATACACAAAATTTTCATCTCAAGTGACTTATGAGAGATTGAATTAAAAATAGAATTTTTAATTATCATTTTTATTTAAGCAGGTCAGGCAATTTAATTACCTCGTGATGGCAAATTTTAAAATGCAGCATTTATGTGATAACTTAAATATTTACGGTCAATCACAATATTAAAATATATATTTATTTTAAGCATGAGTTAATTTTTACGAATTAAAAACTATGAAGAAGTATTCAAGTTACTATAGTTTAGTCCATTGACATACTAAACGTTTTCTGCGCTATCTTCTTATGATAAATCCTAAAAAACTAGCACAACGAAGGTCACTTTAAATAAACCAAATGAAAAAGAATCGGACGGTTAAAATCAAAAGAAAAAATTTTCATCGAGAAAACGAGGCCAAGACCTCCGAGCTTTAAACATACCCCAAAAAAGTCAAGGCCAAGAATTAAGGCACACCACGTATACAAGTAAACATCGAGGGATACGAGAAAAGAACGGCCAGAGTCTCGTTCGCGCTGCATTCACGTACAGAGCGAGGGGATAAGCAAAAGATAACCTCTCCTCCCGCATAATATCTCTCCGACATAAAGGAAGGCGTAAGGCGAGGGTGGCGCGCCGATGAATGCGGTCGGCCGTAGACTACGGATTTTATTGATTTTAGTCCGGCGCTTGCTGCCTTTCCTCTATACCGCGCACATACCTACCTGCCCAACGCGTATTATAAGAGAGACTCGTACACGAGAGAAAGATAAAGAAAGACAGAGGCAGAGAAAGAGAGAGAGAGAGAGAGAGAGAGAGAGAGAGTGTGTAACGGCTCTCTGTACGTATGTACGCTCGCTTAACACAAACGCGCGAGAGGGAAAGCAGTTAATTATCGTCCCTCGAACTCTCCCGTACATACGAAGCTCTCGAGTATTATATGTATATATATGTATATATACACGAATGCACGCGCGAGTTGTACTTACCGCTTACCACCATCCCCCCACTTCTAAATCGACTTTTTTTTCTTTATTTCTTTCTCTCGTTTCTTCCCGATTAGTTTTCAACTTTTGCCTTCTTGGGCTTTCGCTGGGTTTGATCCTTTTTGTACCTTTTTCAATCGGTCAATTCGTTTCTTTTTTTTCTCGTTTTAGGGTTTTGAGGCTGAGTCGGACTCGTGGTAAAAAATTGTTTTGCGCAATCAAATTTACGGTTTGCCTGCCGAACGCGAAGGAAATTCTTAGTGTATGTCTCCGAGCTATAGATTTTAATCTTACTTATTATGGATAGGACTTTCTAGGTAATTAATTGTAATTATTGTGCTATTTGTATTTATGGCATTTAGTGCTGTTTAATAATCTACCGATGTTCTAATTATTTTTCATCAGTCAGCTATGAAATAGATTTATTCATTCAATTTATTTACTCGTTCTTAATTGGAAATTGAATATTTTGAGATGAATTTAAATAGATTAATAAATCATAACTTGTCAAACATTCAAATAATCTGTTAAATAATGTAAAGAAAATATAGATTTGCCTCATTTTTTATTGAGAAAAATTTAATTTAAAAAATTTAACGATCAATTTGCAAACAGTATATATTCGATCGTGTTCAATACTTTAATTTTTAATAAAGTTATTAAAATTAAAATTTAATGTTAAATTTTGTTTTTATCTTTTCATTTTAAATCTCAATTATATTATTTTGTATTGATTTAAAAATGAATACTTGATTGAGTTATATATCGAATTTAATTTTATAAGCATAATTATTATTTTACATATCATAAAAAATAAATATAAAATGAATAAATGAATATAATAATTTTGAAAATTATAAAAAAGAAAATAAAGCGATTCAAACGGATGGATGAAAAAAACTGATCACAAAAGATACACATTTTTATTATAAAATTTTTTAAACAGATATTGCTTGGAAAACATGCATGAAAAACAAAGCTACTTAAATACTTTTTTTTTGATACAAGAGCCGATATGCATTAATACAAAGCCACAAAAAAGCATTTTTCAAAGTATAATACAATTCTTCTCGACTTCCATACACCATTAAGCGAAGCAAAGGGAATTCTTAATTTAAGCTCTGAAAAGCTCAACGGCGTTGTAATAACAGGGGGGGGGAGGGGCCGGCGTTTCGATTCTCATAATCTAGCGCAACTCGCGCGTATTCCCTTTTTTAGTCTGTGTGTATGTTAAACATATGTATATACATTATATGCAACCCATACGCGATGGGCTTTAATACGCCAACATGCATATCTGATAGCAGCGGCGCGTAAGCGATCGCTTCCACGTACATGGCACACGGTGAAAAGCGCCGAAAGGAAAGGAACAAAAAAAAAAAAATAATAAAAAAGGATAAAAGTCGCTGAAAGAGATAGAGAAAGAACGTCCATTGTTTCCCTTCCATTCTCTATCTCTTCTTCCTTCCTCTCGTTCCTCCCCTTTCTTCTTTTTTATTTTGTGTTCTCCCATCTATCTTTAACATTTCTTTGACTGTGCCGGGTAACTTCATTTAATCGAGCACACGCGCGGCCCGAGCTCGCGATTTCCGCGAGCGCGGGAATTCGCCCTGTTCAAAGAGAATTCTTAATGATCAAAGTTGAGTCTCGCATTTTTGCCGAGCTTTTTTCTCTATCTTGCTTTCCTCGTTGTTTTTTTTTTTTTTTTTTTTTTTTCTTTTTTCGATTCACTCTACATTTTTTTTATTCTTCTCATTTTCTTCTCTATCTCCCACTCTTTTCCTCCTCTTATTTTACACGGGCTAGCTGGTTACTCATTCTATTTCTCTCTCTCTCTCTCTCTCTCTTTTTTCCCGTCTCTCGTTCATTGCAGCGAGTAAGCTCTGTTTCCTAAATGGTAATCACATGCGAATTAATCATCGTTAACCGGTGACTGTACCTTTTTCCTTTACACGGACGTAGATGAGTTTGGTTATAAACGTTCTTTAAGCGAAGGTAAGATAGCCAATATTTGTTTTCAGCATATTTTAACAGTATATTATACACGTGAGATTAAAAAAATAAGAGCAAAAAAAATAATTTTTATTTTATCGTATTCGCGTAAAAATTGACCGTTTCAAAGATTAAATAAACTTTAAACGGATAAATTGAAGTTAAAATATTTACACGGTTATTAATTTTAATTTTACGAATATTACTTTGATAAAATGAAGCCGCATCATAATAATTGCCGGATAATTTCAAAAGCAAATGCATAATCTATTTCATAACCTAGAATGCGAAGCTTTTAAGGGCTTAAATAATCAATTCTCTTTGGGCGATTACTGGCGAACGTATTAAAGCGAATGTACCAATGGCTGGTTATCAGCTAATTGTTGGACAAGCAAAGTCATTTAAAATTTTCTTTGAGGAGACTGAAATCCAATATTTTAAAAAATAAAAAGAAGATTATAATGGATTTAGAAAAAGGTTAGTGGAGTTATCATAAGCTTTGTACGCAAAATTTGTACAATATGCAGTTAATTTAAAAAAAAAATTAATTTCGTGTTATTTTATATTATAAAATCTTATCACGAAATTGCTTTTATTATTTTTTATAATTAATTATTCGAATAACTACATGAAATTTATTGTATATTATAGCGGTTCATTCTCTTCAATTTGTTATAATTTTTTCCATTAAAATATTATTTAATATTTATAAAGAAAGAGTAATAAAAAGTAAAGTATTAACAAAAAAATTTCTGTCCATGATAATAAATATAGTTAAAATGTAATATAAATAGAATTTTTTGATGAAATTTCATTTATTTATTACGTACAATCAATGTAAAAAAATTTTATAAAATTAAACTACGTATATCTTATATATGTTATAATTATTTTTATAAAATTTACGAAATTCAGTAAACAAAAAATATTGGATTGACAATAATATTATATAAAAAAAATTCTCAGCATTAACATTTTTTACGCCGACAGTCAAAGATAAAAATCAATTCTGTATCTCAACTGTAACGAGTTTCAACACGTAACAATCACTCGTCGCGAGGCAATTGAATAGCGAAAATCTTTGCTCCAATAGAATCCAAGCATGGCAACATCCGTTGACTTGACTCTCTCTCTCTCTCTCTCTCCCTTTCTCTCTCTCTTTCTCATCTGTTTCAGAAATTAGCAGACGCTTAAGGAAGTTACGCGTTTCTCCTCTAGCTTGCGGAGGAATTCTTGCAGCATCTCGTACCGTCGGATAAGAAACGCCTCGTGCGTGTATAAGCGCAGTCGAGCAGCCAATCCTGCCGTGGGGCATCGCGCCCGCTCGTACGCTTGTACACATACGCGCGAGAGGTCCCCGTGAGAGAATACGTGAGGTTTACAGAAGAGTGGGACGGAACCTCGCAGACAGTCAGAGATCTAATTTATCCCCTCGGTTACATTAGCTGGATTTAATTTAAACCGCGCGCTTTCTCTCTCCCTCTCTCTCTCTCTCTCTCTCTCTCTCTCTCTTTCTCTCTTTTCCCCTCACTTACGGTACACCTCACACATACATTACGTCGCTCTTACGGTTATTCTGTTTACTGCGTGGCTTTCGCAGATTGTTCGAGCCAGAACGCGACGCGCCCTTGTGGCCCCCGCGTGAGTGCGTATATGCGAGGTGTCTCGTGTGACGAGGTTCTGCTGGGGGGATGGAGGAAAGAAGCAGATGGAGATGGAAGAAAATGCGGAAAATGGCTTCGCAAGAGTTTAATCTAAATGTTTTTGCTCGGAGAATGTTAGCTTTAAGAAGAAGATACAATTGTTTTTTGGTAATTGCGCATGGTTTTTTACACTCCGAGTAACAGAAATTTTTCTTACTATTTTAAAGTGTGCAAAATAGCATGCACTAATATAATTAGTAATTACGGAGAATTACTGTTTTGAATAAAAAAAATTTTTTCAATTTGCTTGAGGATTTTTTTGAATTTTAATCAAAGGAATTATTATTACTATTATTAAAATTTGCTATCAAAGTAAAAATAAAAAATTTACGCCGATAAAAAATGATTACTATTTCCTCATAATTTATTTGTGCCTTTTTTCTAAGTTGTTGACATTAATTTTGTTTGACAAATATTTTTATTTGAAAAAAAAAAAAAAAAAAAAAATGAAATCTTCAAACACTTTACTTTTTCCATCGTCGATGCACATTTAAATGTTTTACCGTTGTCAATTTCTATAAAGTGGTACTTTAATGGTAGCACACGCTACCTTAACCAGAAAATCATTACGATTTTTCAACGCCATCCCAAAAAAAAAATGACAAGCGTACGGAATAAACACAAAAAACTGTGACAAAGTAGCAAGAATACGGTGAAAATATTCCCCGGGAAACGAAGAGCGAACGCGAAAGGTAGAGAAACTGGAAGAACGGACGGTTGTTAATATATATGAGTCCCAGAAAGACAAGGAGAGAAGCAAGTAGCGAATAGTTAAACAGCGCCGGTAAGAGACCGAGCGAGAAAGGACTACGACGGTCGACTATACATAAACGAATACATATATACACGCACACAAACACACACTTAGAGGAAACGTTAGGAGGACGCTCTCCGGAGTCGTCGGAGATGTCGGGCCACTTTATTGTAATTGCAGTGTCGCGCTAGGCGAGGAACGCGCCGCACGAGCTGCTCTAATAATGCAACCGGCCGTTTCGCACCAGCTACCGGACAGCTTCATTAAAGGTCTAGGCCTAAAAAGTAGCGCGGCACCTGTATACATGTATATTCATACACACTGTATACTATGTGTGTGTAAGCTCGCTTATAAATGAAAATCATTAAGCACAGACTCCCGGGAAAAATATTCCGACGTGGTATCTCGAATATTTTAATGCGCGATTTTTATTTATTTATTTATTTATTTTTGTTGCCGTTATCGTTGCCGTTGAATGTGTATCTTTGATCGAATTCAATTAGTTGAATCGAGTGTAGCTGAACGTTCTAGATAAGGAGACGCGGAAAAAAAGTGATTATTATACTGAGCGATACTAATTATCGTTATTTAATTCAAAGTTGCGAAAAATTTAGATAATCGATCGGTTGAATCGTTAAAAAGGTGTATTATTTTGTGAATAACGAGATTCGATCGGGATAATATCCTATTTGCTCGAAGTCTAAAATACATGTATTTATAGCGACGGTTTTTTGTAGCTTATTAGCTACGAGGATTAGTTTGAAGATTAAGTCACGTGTATCATAAAACATTGTGATTTATTAGATTGTGAGTTATAAAAACTTTACTAATTCATACAATATTATCGAGAAAATAGTGTTATTTAAAATCAATATTTTATTGAAAATTTATTCATTTTTTTTTGTTTTTGATTTACTAATCGATACGATACCTAGAAAATGAAGCAGTAATACTAGTTCCAATTACGAGTGTGTAATCATTTATTTAAATATTTTTCAAATAATTAGTTTTTTAAATTTAACATTTTTACAAGATTTCTTATAGAGTATTAAAAATAATATAACATTATAATTGGTCTTGCGTTTCAATATTTTAATTATTAATAAAATGTTGTTAAACAATTTTGTTAAAAAACAAATATGCTGATTCAAAAGTTTTAAACGATAACAAATGATTTTATTTAATTAAATTCTACCTAACAAGCCAATCGTATAAAAAGCATATGCGTACTTTTTTGAACATGAAAATGTTTCAAAAGCCATCGAGCAATTATTGATAAAAAACAATACTATAATACATCTCCACTTTTTACCATGATTAATATTTTTCAATAAACGTCAAACAATTGAATTCAAAGTGCAATGTAATCGAAAACGTGATAAATCAATTTAAATTAATTCATTCAAATTTTATCAAGTGCACCATGGCGCAACATTTGCGTTAAAAGTATACATACCCGTACGGAAAAATTTGTTAACTCGCAAGCCGTTGAACCGTTTGAAAATAAAATTCGTCGCCCGAAGCATCATCCGGCTTCGACGGTGTATAACGCAAGTCAAACACATCGTCGGAAGTTAATTGGCTCAGAAAACCGCAGGCAGGTGAAAGTTGAGGAAGGCGTGTGCAGCGGTGCCACACGTTATGGCAGGTACGATATCGACGTGTCTACCTGCAACGCGCGTACGCCTCTTACCTGCAGCACGAACAAAGCATCGAACGAGACCTCGGGGGAATTCGAAGCTCCCGAAGGATTCATACTTATATACGCGATACACAAACGCGCAACGTTGATATTCGGCTCGAGGTCGAAGCCGAAGGGGCCACTGTGCGAAGTTACGACTTATCTCTCTCTTTCCTGCTAAGCCATTACATATCGGCTCGTTCTTGACTTGACACGTCGGTGCTGGGTGTAATTTTCCAAGTTGGTATACCTACATAAGTAAACGCGCGCCGCGAGTAATCACGGACTTCGAGATCCGTAATGACCGGCTGAGAAGGTGTGTGTGTGTGTGTGTGCACTTGGTTTTTAAGAGCTCAAACGTTTTGTCATGTAAAAATTCACGGAGAAAGAGAGCATGATTGAACATATTTTGAACATTTTTTTTTAACCGAAACTTTGCGTTTGTTTTTTCTTAAAGAAAGTATATAGGCGATGATATTTTTTTCTTTTCAAAGGCTTTGTCGATTGCTCTGTTGATTGATCGATGGAATATGAAACTGTTATTATAGCTATTGTTCTTAGGTTTCTAATATTTCTCAAGACTTAGAAAATTTCATAGTACTTGTGTTTAATAAAATAGGATTTGAAATTGATAATGTACATATAAGCATTGAGTTATATGAGCGCGTAATTTTAAAATATTGAAGAGTTATTTTGCAAACCATAAAGTGTATGTACACGTATAATACTGTATATTTACATAATTTTAAGATGAATTGATTTTGAATATTTCATATTTTTAATAATAACAGACGATTTAACCTTTTTGATTTGAATATTTTTATAAAGTTTTGTTTCGATTAAATTTTTAATAAATTTCTTTGATTAAAATTTTTTAAATTTTACAGAAATTTTATTTTTTTTTATTACATTATCAAAAAATTTTATAACAAAATCTAAATTTACGAATCTATAATTTTTTTATGTATTCATCTTTTTTCAATTTTTGAAAGAATTTGACGGCAATATAAAGTAAGATGTTTCAAAAATATGAATAATATATTTGTCTTCAATTTTTCTTGGAATATTCTAAGAATTCGCCAAAACTTATAGATTTTCATCGTCTTGTAGGATTTATTTTCTACTGTTTTTGAAAATTTTTATAACATCTACGTCGTAACAAATTGAGATCCAATTTCTATCTAATTTCGTATGAAAAATATATAAATCTATAAATTTTATATTAAAAATATACTATTCTTAATGTAGCCAAGTTGGAAATTTAAAAAAAAAATACAATTATAATAACTATACATTTATCAGATTGAATACATTATTCTCTTTCAAGTTAAATAACAATTAGAATTTTTTTTTTAATAAAGTCACAAATGATTAATAAAACCATAACGAGAATACATAAATTATTGATCAAAAATAGCCTCGTTACATTAAAAAGGCGCCGCTTATAAAAAGTCGTTCTCGTTTATGCACACAAGCTGGAGAACTCGGCACCGCAACTTTTATCGTTATTTATTTCAATTACAAAAGTAACAGCAGTGCGCGCACAGTTCATTTCGCAAATCGTTTTTACTTTCCCGCCAGTGCTTTTCATCCGAGTAAAAACACGCGATCGCACGAATGGCGGAGACAACGAGAACTCGCGCCGCATATAAGAGACCACATATATAGGCCTCCCCCGCGAGAAGAACTTGGACTGCGTGTATGTATATATGCACCGCATGCGGAAATAAAATCGTACGCGCATCGTGTTTAAAGTTACCATAACGTCGCGGTTCTTTATGACACTCGTAAATTCTCGGATTCTTAAGAGAGAAAGAGAGAGAGAGAGAGAGAGAGAGAGAGCAAAGCTTGAACCCAGCGGGTGCATCGTGCGAAAGCAGGAGAGAGGGAGGAAGAGAGAAATTGGATCGCGGGAAAGTGCCACAAGTACTGAGTACTTGACATGAATAGAGAAGGACGAACGGCGCCGATGCACTCGAGAAAAGGAGCCCGTCAAGGATAAATCGATATATACAGTTATGTCGTAGTTGCTGTTGTTATTGTTATTGCTACTGCTGATATTGCGATAATATTGAATTGTGCAATTTGTGCTTGCTCAGAATAGTAATAATTTTCGTATTGTTTCCTTTAATTACAATGAAAACACGTACGTGATTGGGAGGACATTAATTTATTAGTTAAATTCATTTACGAAAGTTTAATTTATCTACCAATACAAAAAAAAAAAAAAAATGATACGATTTATAAATAATTTTAAAATTATGCAACTGATAATTTTATTTCACAAACACATTATTTATATAACAAAAAACTTTAAACGCAAGACATTGCAATATTTCACAAAAAATATAATAAACCGTACGATTGATAATTTAAGATTCGGTTGAGCACTTTACCATCTATGATATTAAGCGCGACAACCAGCCAAATTTCAAGGTTCGAAGCATTAAAAACGAGAACGTAGAAGCTAAGCTCGTGCTCGAAGGGCGTCGGTGCCAGCCAACAACGCCGGCGCGTCACCAATTTGCATATAAGGGAAAGAGAAAAAGCGCTCGTATAATACAGCGAAAGACAACGGTAGCTCACGAGCCACGCGCTAGTAAAATCAAGCGCGCACGGATGTCCCGGGACGAGGAGTTTAAGCGCGCACGAGAGAGGGAGAGAGAGTGAGAGAGAGAGTCGTCTAGCCGGTGGTAAATAAAGGAAGAAGACGAAGAATAAGAAAAAGACAAGGGTATATGGCGTTCGTATGTATTCTTGGCAAAAGCATAATCGCGATTCGCGCGGTATGTAAGCTGCTACGGAGAACGTAGAAAGGATATCCTTCCTCCTAGTGGTCGCGCCGCGATTTTTCCTTCCTTGAAAATTTTCTTCGTCCACTTACCTCCTGTCTCACTCTCTCTCTCTCTCTCTCTCTCTCTCTTTAACTTTCTTACGGGCGCATAAGACATGCAATTTATTCCGCGAGATGCTTGCATCTCTATCTGTATGTATGTATGCACGAGGAGTACAGCTGCATGGAGCCGACGTTTACTCCGGATATCGGAAAGTGAATCTTTAAGATGACGTTCTCGAGAGCACGCGACTGCCCCCCGTCTTTTCTTCTCCTTCTTCTTTTTCCCCCTTTGCCTCTTTCTTTGTATACCATGGAAATCTGGACAATGGCCGACTTATACTTTCTTATATACGAGCCGGTGATTTTCAATTTTAAGTACTAGCCGACTAGAACGCGATCGATAGATCTATCCTACTCTATTTCAAGATTTTTAGCTACCAAAATGCCGCAGAATCTACTGCTTTGCCTTGTAAATATTTGGCATGCAATATTATGGGATTTATGTACGCTAAGGGGAATTGAGAATCTGAATATCGGTTTATTTTTACTATATTTTTGGAATTATTCATTTGAAATTAATCTAATGTTTATTGTACACGATGCGACAATATTTTACAGTATATACAAGTTACCTGTACGGAATCATACATTTTCAATGTATGATATAAATTTATTCCAAGAAATATTGAAACTATTTTTTATTCACGTTACCTATGTTATTTCTACTTCTTAGAAAATTTATTGCAATTTAATAACCGCGTAATGATAAAATACACCTTATCGAATTTCTTGTTAAATTATTTTAATAAATAACTTAATGCATTGGCTAATTAATAAAGTCGGTCTAATTTGCGAGCTTGAAACGGTATAATAATCACATAAAAATTGACCAAATATACATGACTAATGAGTTTTCTAGGTCAACGATGACAATTTATTTTATACGTAAGATTACCGTAGATAATAAATTTTTCCTATATTTATTCATATCTATTCAACAAAGCATTGCTGACAAATGCATTTTTAAACAAGGTGTTGGTACGCTAATTACGTTTGATAAAAAAATTATTAATTATTAACCTCGATATTCCAAGTGCGCATTAAATCAGATATTATTAGTGCTTTTATGTACATTATTCAACTAGTCTATATTGCGATTTGCACGACGCACGCAATAATACTTGTTTATAAAATGCTAAAATACCGGATCTTATTTTATCTTTTATGGCATTATTAAATGCGTTTAATATGAAAGTTATTTTTTAAGATTATTTCACATATATTTCATAAGGTATTTTATAAGGTGCAGCATTTCGATCTATTAACTTTTTTCGCAATAAAAATTATCAATACCGTGCAAAGGCATTCAAGTAGAAATATCTTTATTGCGAATTGGTAATACAGTAGCGTTTTGTATTTATACTTTTAATAACAGTCGCTCCATTCGAATCATTTCTACTATCGTTCTTTAGAAAACTAATCCAGTGCAACGAAACAACTATTCGGGCAACACATCGCATGAAAAGACCGGGAAACGCATTAACATGCGTTTCGTGTCGTTTTCACATGTCACACGGCGAACATTCATACACTCAACGGTCCGTAAACGATTCTTTTTTCCGGGCTAACTTTCAAAAAGTGAGAAAGGCACTGGCGTGTAATAGCTTATTGGTGATGCTAGCGGGCGATAAGTTACCCGTACAAAAAGATAATCAGATAATTAACTCGTGTGTACGAATAGCTTCATGGTTCGCAGTTCTTTTTTTCTTTTCATTCGTCTAACCACTTATATATTTTAGTGATCAGGTCCCCTGTCAACAGTTGTTTCAGGGCACGAGTGTCAAATGCAAATGGAAAGCGACCCACGGTTAAACAGTTGGTTGATAGGTTTCCGGCGCTTTTCTTTTGTTTATCCTGTTTTCCCTAATTTTTACTGTGACAATTATGGAATACTTCCTATACTTCCTACCCTTTTTTTTTTGTTATCAATGAATAAAAATGCTTTTTTTTTTTTTTTTTTTCAAAACGAGTTTGAATTCACGGTTTCTTTTGTTTGTTTGAACGAGTCCTACAAATATAATAGGTATTGTTCACCGTATATAATTCTTTAATAAAAAAATCAATAAATGGCTTGTTATCTGAACAAAATTAACGTAGTTAATTAAATGATCGATACAAAATAAAATTGTTAAATTTAAATAAAATTAAAATTTAATTTATATTTATTATTGAGTGTTTGTATGAAAAGCGTTGCAATGTGAACGTATCAAATCAGTATTGTGATCGATATAAATGAAAAAGAAAAAAAAAAAAATAAAAATAGAACAATATTATTTGATTTAACGAGATTTTGTTTTAAGCAAAATACACGTTTATTAAAAAATTCTGAAAAAGTTTATTTTTTATTACTATAGTAACTAACGTAAATTTTCATTTATATTAAAAATAAATAATAAGTTAAAAAGTTTAGAAATAAAATAAGCTATTCTTGTGCCCGCTTTTTTTTTTACAAATGGTGATTATACAATATTCCTTAAATTTAAAAAACAATTATTAACGTAAATTTGTAAAAAAATTATAAAAATATTCTTTTGTATTAATAAAATATCTTGTATTATAATTTATTATATATATACATATATTATCAACAAGTAAACTATTTAGAACTTTGATTACAGTCAAATTTTTCTCCGCTGCCGTTCTCATCTTTCTTTTTTCATTATTACTACACCCGCAAACGATTATATCAAATTATAGAGTCTTGAGAAAGCATTGATTAAACTTTTATTCATAAAAATCTGCCATCTCGCGTAGATTTTAAACGCACATCATTTCCAAATACCCAACACTCTCAATTCGTCACTTCTTTTCTCGTGGAAAATACCTCGGTATCCACGCGAGGTTGATTTTTTTTTCATCCGAGATCGTACGCGGATAAAAGAAAAAAATAGCGACGCCGCATTCGTTAAACGAGCCTCGTCGCGCTCCGATAGGCTTTCTAATTACCTCGCGAATTTCTGGTAAAGAGCTCGCGCACAACAACAGCAGCTCGCACGACTCGCTCAACCACTCGTTCTTTGGGCTGTTTTTCAAACGGTCCTTTTCGTTGAGTGTTGGTGCGAAGAAATAAAGAGAATGCCTCTCTACTCTTGTTCTCCGCTCTGGCATCGTGCGCATTTTCCTTTTTCTTTTATTTTTTTTTCCTTTTTTTTTTCCTTTTTTACACTTTAATTTTTATTCCACCATCTTTTACTCCGCGACGTTCTCTATGCCAATTAGAAAAAAAGCGATTTTAATATCGCGTTTACCGCTGCTAAGTACGTTGTTATTCTACAATCGTATAACGTTTAGTTTTCCGCTTAAAAGTTGTAGGTTTATAAATATCTCGAGTGTTATATTATTAATTACGGTATTATAATAAGTTGCGAGAAAATTGAATCGAATCGTTTTTTATATTAAATGTCGTTGATAAACTGTGTTGTGAAAGTTATCAATAGAGCTTTGAATAAAAACAGGCGCAGAGTTAAGTGCATTGAGAAAATCATATCGTATCTTACGTCAAATCCATAAATAAAACTGATATAGATAAATAATCGATTAAAAATTAATTGCCTTTAATTTTTATAAAGTTCTTTAATAAATATTTATAATGTCTGTTATTTTATAATACTTTTATATGGAGTATTTCATTTCACTTGTACAGTTATATCCTTGATTTTTATTATAAAATATACTTTCTAATTTTCTAATTTTAATTCTAATTTAGAGAGCTATTGTAACAAATTTATAAATTTATTTTTATTTTGAAATAAACGATAATTTTATAAACTAATTAATTATTAAAAATAATAATTTCATAACCGTTTTAACATTTTTCTTTATAAGTAATTGAAAAAAATTTATATTCATTTCAATAATATATAAAAAGTTGAAAAAATCTCACAGATTCATAAAAATTTCGTAAATACAAATAATGAAACATATTAAAATTCTGAATTTCCAAAAATGTTCACCCTCCGAAAAAGAAAGCACCAATAAACAAATTAAATCTCTAACTCTTCTTACACACTCGACTCTTTCTTCACTCCCTTTTCTCTCGCGTCCATCTCGTCCATCTTTCCAGCCGAGCAGCGATCCGTCTCCATCTCTCTCTCACTTTGCAATCTACAATAGCTTTTTTCTCTACGTACATATACACAGAATAGAAACAGAGAATGGAAACACAATGGCTTTCGTGGTACACATACATACACACATGAAGGATTCACTCTCTGTACCGTTGCAGTCTACCTTCTCTCTCTCTCTCTCTCTCTCTCTCTCTCTCTCTCCTTTCGAATAAGTAGCGCTCGTCGATCCCCCGAGCGAGAAGCTAGGCACACGTGTGTACATGTGTATAGAGAGAGGAACGCGAGCAAGCGCGTGCCGATCCATTATCCGAATTGGCTTATTGAAATTTCCCTCGGCTGACAGGGCAATGGATGGAGATTCATCCGTTCGGCCACACACTTGCAGATGCACGTTTACGCAAGGTTATGCTACAGACGCGCGCTTCTTTCAACCTAACACCGTACGATATGTCTATACATGCGACGCGTATAGTGTAGAAAAAATAAGAAATTTATCGGCCGAATTGACTGTGCTGTGAACGATTATCCGTATGCATCCATTATGAAATGTTGAAATTGATTTATTGCTTTTTGGAGAATCTCTCAAACTAGTTTTGGGATTGATGAAATTATTTAATTTATTCGCAGAAAAGTTGATCCAAGAGCAAATGTCTTGAAAAGTTATTTCTACATTTGTATTTCACAAATTACGACAATTATTAATCTAAAATGGCTAATATTTTAATGAAACAGGTATAACGTTTAATAAAGTCACTTTACATCACTAAGAGAGGAAAGAGAGAGAGAGAAAGAGAATACGCACAGAGAGACTTACACGTTAACCACAAGATTATAGCGCAGTTCTCTCCGTGCACTTACAAAATGAAACGCGAGCACGAGTCAAGCAAATACGAGAAAATCCCCCGCAGTGACGAGAATTCGCTTCGTGAATTCCAAATACACGTGTACTAACGCGTAAATTTGTATGATTACGGCTATCGGTATAACTCAATGTACAAGGGTTAAAGTTTTCAGCGTTAAATCTTGCCTAGAATTAATTTATGAATAGTTACTCTCTCGCGACCTACATTTTCCATATTTTCAACTAATTTTGCGTCGGAATGACTGTTGAAGTGACATTTTTACTGTATAATTAGACGTTCGGTAATTAAGATGGAAAGAATTTTTTAAATAGGTTGGTTATCATTTGAATGTTTTTTAATGATTAACTCAGAAAGTTTATACAAACACATTCAATCTTATTTTCAAAATAAAGTTGAATATTATCATTCATATGTTTGACATCGTCATTTAATGTTTTAAATTTAAATTAAAAGTTGCAAATCCGATTTATGTTCAATTAATTGAATGGGTATTCACAATAATTTATTAGAGTATAAAAACGATGCTAATGTAAATTTTTATCATTAAAAATATTAGCAAAAATAGTCGTTTATAAAGCTTCAAAAATATTTTTATACACACGCACAATTTTTCTTATTAAATTTCATCCCGCGAGTTTATTTGAAATATACACTCGCGAAATTTGATATACGACAGCGTCGTTCTTAAATAATGAGTCTCTAAAATCATCAAACATTCAAATTAATCGCACGTGTGTGCGTGAACCGCGAGGAAAAAACAACAAAGGATACCCGAGCCAACACATCCAGAAGAAACAAAACGGCACGTGGAATAAATAAAAATGTAAGCTAAGCACGGGATGGATAAAGAAAGAAGATAAAAAAAAGACGGTCGAGTAAAAGAGAGATAGAATGAGACAGGAGCCAACCGCAAAAAAAGGAAGGCAAAAGGATGAGATACTCCCGTGTCAAAAGATGCGACCTTTTAAGCGAATCGCTCTCTCGCGCGTGACGATATTTATTTGCACGTCGCTATAAGCGCCGGCAAAGATCTCTCTCTCTCTCTCTCTCTTTCTCTCTCTTTCTTTTTCTCATTTTTTTTCACTCTCATCGTGAATCCTTCTTTACTTTTTTGCGTTTCTTCTCTGATCTCCTTCTCTTTCATTCTTCAAATTCATTACGCGTTTCTTCTTCCTTTTTTTTTCTTCTTTTTTCAAATAGCAGTGACGACAAATGTTGTAATTTTAATAATTGATTAAAGGATGCGTGAGTTGGTTAATTGGAGTTGTATACTAAATAATAAAATTTCTTGTTTTTTGGTATCGTAATAATTTAGAATAAAATTATTTAATATTTAATAATTTAATACTGTTTAACTAATTCAGACTTTTGTCAATTTTTTTTTTTTAATTAAAAATTAAAAATGACTGTATTTTTTTTTAAGTTTAAAAATACATTTCTTGTTGAAAAAAAACCACAATTTTAAAAAATATGAATGCATATGAGGTTTATGGTTATACATTATATAAAGCGCTAAAACCTTAAATGTAAAAATAATCATAACCATATTTTATATAACAATTTAAAATCATATAAAAAAAATTTTAAAGACAATAATTTAAAATTATAGTTGTATTAAAAGTCAAAAAAAAGATCACTTGTAAAAATCATTTATTAAAATAAAAGAGCTTATAGTTTAAAAAGTCTGCAAACACGCAAATCTTGTACATCATAATAAGAAGCACATAGTGATGAATATTGAATAGAAATCAATAAATTTCAAACTTCACACCAACTGCTCTTGCACAATTAAAAACAAACTTCTTCGGCCTAAATCTGTGTGTACGCGTGTACCATCACCCATACTTTTTTTATTTTTCTTTTTCATCTTCTTCCCGTCAGTTACTTCTACCCATCCTCCCAGTGCTCACATCGCAGCCATTCGCTCCTCTCGACTTCTTCTAGTCCGCGAACGCGCGTCATCTACATATACCCTCTAGACATAACTCTTTCTCTCGCTCGGCATGCCGAGCACGAGGTCTTCTCATCCAACGAAACTGAAACGCTCGCTGCTCATTTTTCCTCGCGACGAATCCGCTGCTTCTTCCCGTGCGTATATATCCGTTCATATATATATATATATATATATATATATATATATATATATATATATATATATATATATATATATATATATATATATATATATATATATATATATATATGTATATATATTCCCGCTCATAAATAATAGCGCTCCGTATATTTGAATGCCTCTGACGGATCCCGCATGCCGCTTGCGTTGTCCCGCAGTTTCCTGGCTTCGGGTTATATGTGCGCGTATGAGCCGGCGGAACCGACGCACCTCTCGGAGACGTATAAGCGTTGTGTGCGCGAAAAGGATGAAAATATATAAGAATGGAATAGGGAAGGGGAGAGGACAGAAGTCGCGGTTTTTATATTTTTGGATTTTTAATAAAGCACGTATTGCTATGGGTTTAGGATGTCTTCGCTGGAAATACTTTTTCTTTTTTATACTTTAAGTGAATTTACGAAGAAGAGAATGAAGTTTACCGGGAATGTATACTACGTCTATTTTGTAAACTTACGAATACGTGGAGAATTTGCTTGGGAATTGTTAATTTCATTTGTGTTATGAAAATCGTAACTAGAACGATCAACTTATTAAAATTAAATTCGCAAACATTGTTATTAAATTATTTCTTATACATGACGTTGATATCTAAAAATACTAGAAATAATTGCAGTTTTACTTCTTAATTTATATAAACGAACATGTGCATGAATTTCAATTCATTTTAGTTACCTAACAAGCGAATTTTCGAGTAAAATTAAAACGAAAAGATTATCATTATTCTATTCTTTAAATAAATTGTTAACGGTTGCATGTTTGCTTCCTCTGTTAGAACGGCAATTGTTGAATAATCAAGTACGAATGAATTTTCAGAATTACGACAAAAGAAACAATGTCATTTTGTACAATATTTACAAGCTGCCAGTTTACCAACGCTTAATAAAACATTCCTATTATACCGAATAAAACCGTTCAGCGATAAAATAGACCGAAAAATCCTACGGAAAACAAAAGGAAGAAAAAACTTAACAACAGTGCATAAGCTGGCAAAAGTAAAAAATATACTCGTACGCCTATTCGTCAGTCCAGCCGAGGTATCGCAAAAAGAGCGAAGCAAAGTCGTCGGTCGTCGCACCCGTGTCGTATCTTCTTCACCCTCGCATTTTCCAACGATTTCTGCCTTTTAAACATACCTTTTTCCTCTTTATCTTTTTTCTCGGCTTTTTTATACTCTTTTTTTTTCTTTTCTTGCAGTCGGAGCACTTCCGTCACAAATTTAATGCGCGGCGGCTCGCGGCACGTGAGAATTCGAAGATCTCGGTCTACGCGACGTATTTCATGTACGCGAACTCTTCTGTGCCTCTTGCTTCTCTCTCTCTCTCTCTCTCTCTCTCTCTTATACCTCCAGGCTACTACTCTCTGCTTCCTTTCCTCGAGTCCGTCGTTCGTAAGTTGCTACAGTTGCCGCTGCAGTTGTGTGTAGTTATAGTTCTCCGACGGAAAAAGATTTCGTCGTTGAAGCTCGTCCAGGAATTTTGCGAGCTGCGGCTACCGCAGCTTCTGATTATGTATAGAGATGTTGTGTCGTTTATTTGTAAATGCGATTTTGTGAAATATTCCGACGTGATTCAATAAGGAGATCGTAACGCTGCTATAAATGCAGACAATGAATGCGCTCTTGTATCCTTTTTTTATTTTAAAAATTGAGAAATGATCGAATATCCCTATTTGGAAAAATTATTTTTCAAACGATAAATTTTTTTAACATTTCGGTTATAATAATTCAAATGAATTTTATTTTATATTTAATATTTTAAAAATGTTTGAATAAAGGTATAAATTACGAGTATATTTACAATATTTAAATTTAAAAAAAAAAAAAAATCTCTTTGTAAATAAAAATTCATTCAAAATAATTTTCATACTAAAATTTAAAAATTACATATTTTATAAAGTTTTATTTTTAATAACTCCTTGACGGAAAATAAATTAACCATTTATATAAACTTATATGAACAGAACGAATGGTGATAAAGTTAAATATCAGTTTTCAGTATGAGCGTTTATTGAAAAAAATTCTTTGAATCTCCGAGAGTAAAGGTCTTTAATAGATAATAAATACTTGTGATTATTGATATGACATTGTAGAGACATTACACAAAAATTCGAGTTGGCATTGCAAAGGGCTCTCAACTTTTGGTTTGCTTGCAACGTTAAAAGGAATTACCATATTATATCTTTTTATTGACGATTAAAATGGATGAAATTTAATACTAGGAAAAAATATTTTATTTGTTCACTTTTTTTCACAAATCTTATCTGTATCGTTTAAGCTATTTTGCTTCGTTTCAACACTTTCATCAGAATCCTTGGACTAGATACTCTAGAAATAAATGAACCTTTCTGAATTAAGAAAGAAATCTTTCTTTCCGAATGATCTAAGGAAAAGGAATAAACTAACAAGGGAGATAAGAAGCTCTATTATAATAAAAAAAAATTTTCATCATCATTTTCTTTGGCACATGTCATTTAAATTCAACTTCGTGCAGATCTTGTGTTAGGTTTTTTCTTTATAGGACATAAAAGCGCAAATGCCAAAACCAAGAACTCAGTACTATGGCACTCAATTTTTTTCATTAATTAGAAAGTTTTATTGTCTTTGTTATTATCACTATCGGTAATATCGATGTATATCAAAAGTCTAGACAAGGATTATTTTATTAAAAAGGAAATATTTTATTGCTCATATAAATTTGTAAAATTGTATCATTCTGACGAAAAATTATTCAAGTTTATTGCAATTGAAAAATTAGCAAAACAGTCATATAGTACGAAGTTTTACCAGTGTTGACGAATTCAGTAAATGTCAGGCGTTCTGATGTAACCAGATAGTACACCGCACGATCGCAAACGAATACAATTAAAGGTCGGAACACACTCGGCTCATCATCGTCGTTGATATAACATGCGAAACAATTTGCGCGTCTCTAATGAAATCACTAAGCGTATCGTTTACGCTCGTACGGGCCTCAGTCAGCCGTGCAACAATCCTTCTAAATAATATTTCCGCACAATCAGCCGTACAATGAAAGCAAATACTCGAATTCGTAGGTGTCTATGTATACATATACATACACACACACCTATAGAATCAATCCGTCCAATAAAAATCTCCATAAATCATGCGCGACGAAGAGAGCGCTCACGTGCGCATGTGTTACACGCCGCGCGTGAATGTTTATATAGCCGTAACGAATTATTATTCGACTCGATGAACCGATCGGCTGAGCAAAAAATAATAATAAAATGGAAGAATGAAAAGAAGGGGAATATGAAAAGCGCGCACCACTCGAAAATCCAGTAACCTATGACCTCCCCATATATACCTTCTGAATCCCATTCGTATGTATACTGATGCATATAAATATATATATATATATATATATATATATATATATATATATATATATATATATGTAACGCGTCGAATGTGTGTAGTTAATATAAGCTTTCTCGCAAGAAGTAATAATCTTTGCGTGCGTATGTGCATATACTCTTGCATTGTTAAATATATTGAGTTTAGTTGATACGTTAATTTTAATAATATCATATAATTTAATAAATTCTTGAAAATATTTTGATTTTTATATGGTATATTGCCAGACCTTCCGTGCATTACTAATAAAGACCTGTAACAAAACAGCAGAGTGTCATTATTTTGTTCATCTATGTGAATATTATAGCAGCTAACCTAAATATTGTAAGCGCTTTATTTATTATCACTATTCCAAACAGAGTTTCGAATTCAAATTTTCATAAAATATTTCATATTCTCTATGCTACAATATTATGTTTTAAATTTGAAATTATTTTGAATCCACTTGTATTGAGAAATTCCAGATCTCGTGAAGCGGTATTAGTTTACAGCCAATAAAATTATTTGATGCTTTTGATTTGTCTTGTTCTGCGCGTATATAGACTGGACAATAAACGAATTCACGAGTAAAAATAGCGGGTGCAAAAATTGAATTTCCTTCTTTTATTCATTCATTTGAATGGCTATTCTTCCAATTAATGAATGTACACGTGAGAGAAAATTCCGTCATTCAGTGAGTTATTTTACTATTTGTGAAAATCATTCGTCTACATAGGTGATGATGAATTCATACTTTCATTGGTTGTTTTTATTGATAAATCAATCAATTAATTAAAGTTTTAGTCGCTTCTATTCATTGAATAGGAATTTATGTAAGAATAAACAAATTTGACTTCTGAATATTTTATTTATATATATTCAAAAGTTTAACAAGTAAAACTAAAACAAAACCGAGCATCTAAATTTATTGTTATGTAAAATATATAAAACTTTATTATTAAAATAACTTTTAATAATAAAATATTAATGACTGTAGTTTATTCGAGGAAGATACAATCTATTCATATCATTTTCTTGAGAACAAAAGATATAAGCATTATTTATTTCGCACTAATAAATAATTTTATAAAATATTTTATTAAATTTATTAAATTAGACTATTTAACTAAGACTCTTAATCCAAGTGCAGATTTTCTTGAAACAAATATGTATTTCTATCTTGTTTAAAAAGTATTCAATACTTAATTCAGGAAAAACATGTTTCATAGAAGAGTTTTAAGTTCTTGGATAAAGAATTTTGAGCTTCTTCAAGCAAGAGTTAATTTCTTGAATAAAGAAAACAATAATTTGAAACTAGAAAGTAATTTCGAAGAGAACATTTTTCTTGATTCAGGTAATTTCATTTATCGGTACATGAATGCATTTGATAAATGCATGCACTAGTAAGTTTATAATATTTACTTAAAACATGCATGTTTACAAGAAAAAAGCGTCAACAAATTTTATGTATGTACATGTTTGCATATTTATATATATATATATATATATTTTTTTTAATGAAAACATGTTATGTTTTTCTCATGCATTTACCATATATGTACATGCATATACTCATAAGAAAATGTACACATATATGAGTGTGAAAGTAAACATTGTAAAATTTGCTCCATGGATTGGATTTTCAGTTGAATGAAAATTTTGCTTGGTGATGTTTTTAGATTTCTCAATTTCCTATTCAAAATAAACAGGTTTTGGCAGTTACATATACAGTACCCGTCAAAATTGTATAATGATCGACATTTTAAACATTTATTTTTTCTTGCCGATGGTGCATTGTATGTAAGACACTACTATTTTTGTAAGGTAGGTGCACTATAGATAAAAGATGGCTATTATTAAAGTTTACGTTACTTTTTATAAAATTAATTTGTTGTAAAATTATTTATAAGTATATTTGAAAGTTCAAATTTTTTAAATACTTCAATATTTTGTTTGTAAAAAAAAAAAAAAAATAAAAAACTGTTTATCGGAAACAGTATTTTTTTTCATAAGTAACTTATTTTTCTTATATAAATTTAGTTAACTTTATTATTTAATTAAAAGTTATAGCTACAATGAAAATTCTTTTAACTTGATAAAATATTTTTTAACAAAAACAAAAAAAAAAAATAATAAATAAATAAATAAATAAATAAAATAAAATAAAAAAAGTAAATTTTCAAGACTAATTACACCATAACGTCTCATCGTTCAACAGTATCCATAATTTTGTCAGGAACTGTATAGCAGCGATATCACATTTCACGGCTTGGTTACGGGCGCTTTAATAAAGGCTCGAACAAGTGCTGCTTTTCTCTCTTGTACGCTTGAATTCTCGAAGAGAGAAAGAGAGCGGAACGAAGAAGCACCGGTCGACACGTGGCTCCTCGAAAGTCGAGAAAAGCCCGAGAGATTTTATATAATATATATATATATATATATTTGTATGTATAAAATATACCAACGAGGAAAAGAGACTAGGGTAATGGTGCTCGCGTTAATTACGAGGGATGATTTTTCACGGGAGAGCGATTCTGCCATAAACAGCGCGTGCGTCGTCCACTAGTGGTACGACAAGGGGAGGGGGGAGTTTCATTGTTAGCGGCCGAGCTATTGTTTCGCGATATGATTGGACGTGCTCGATGCCACGGTCTCCTAGAAGCTTGAGCTGCGCCGGAGTAGAGAAAAGAAAAGATACGTTAAATATAGTCGGAGAAAAAAAGATAGCGAGAGAGAGAGAGAGAGAGAGAAAGAGAGAGAGGGAAGACTGATTTTTCTTTTTAGGATAGCAGTTTGTTCTTCTTCACTCGCGCGAGGAAAAGAGGGAAAGGAAAAAGAGATGGAGACTCGAAGATTTGAGTTTGGAGGCTTGTACCGCGCAAACGTTGGCAATGCCGTTGTTGGCTCGTACATCCGATGGGAAGACGTTGGAATGAGGAATGGAGTGAAGACGGTTAAGGAGGAGGAAGAGTGTTGGATAGGTTATCGTTGGTATTCTACGATATGTTTTATGCCAGAGAAAAAAAAATGATCAGAGAGATTTATTACGCGTGCAACGTTTAATTTCTACTTTTTCATAATGTGGTTTTCAAGCTGATAATTTTTCTAATTAAATTTCAATCATTTGGAAAATAATAATTAAATTCTTATTCTGTGAAAATAAACGGGTTTTTAAATTTTATAAAACAATTATATGCTTTATTACATTTAATATAGTATAACTTGTATACAATCAAATTTAATTCTTATTTTGAAAAAATTGTTGGATAAATATTTATTTTAAAGTAACGATGAGTGATGATAATTTAAAATATTTAAAGACATTTATTGACTGACAGTTGTCATTTTATCAACCGATACCTTGCAGATACAATAATACATTTCAAATCTACAAGAGGTTTTAAAAATTTATCTAGCAGTAGCTAGCTACATTTCATTCAGTCTTTCTTAGTTGGCAAAAAAATGGCGAACAAACTGCCCTCGGAATAACGGGGGATGACAAACAGCGATGGAATAGATTTTCTCCTTCTCGTACACTGAAACAACTGAATCCTTTTTCACATAGTCGTCGAAAGCTTTCTCTCACCCTTTTTGTCCTGCGTATGTACGATATATACATACCATATCTTTTTCGTTTTCGTCCTGTCCACGTTTCGCCAGGCTTACCAGACTGGACTTCCGTTTCTTTTCCCTTTGGCTTTTTCACCACACAAATGCTTATGTTCCATTCGCTACTTTATTTTTCCGTGCCCATCCTTTTACTTCTTCTCTCTTTGTATATCTCCTTCTCGTATTTGTCGGTCTATTTCCGTTGCTCATTTTTTACTCCTAATTTAGCAAACTCGCTCGAAATTTTTGGACGAATTGCGCGACGTAAACGTAGAGAAGAGAAAATTTCGTCCTTCTAGAAAGCGTAGTTTAATATAGTTAAGTATGCTGAAAGACAATTCCGAATGTAAATTTTCCTAATTTTAGAAAACTTACTTGAAAAATTGAATCATATTAAAAAAAGACAACATTATAAGGTTTTTAAATCATTAACTTTTAAATCATCAATAATAAATGAAATATTCTTTAGCCAATCAAGTGAATTTTAGAAATAATCTAATGAAATATGTTTTGCACTTCAGAGACGTATCATATTTATTATTTTTTTTATTTAGCCTCTTAACTTGATAGCCATAAATATATTCTTTCTTGATAAATTATTCCGCCTCATCAAATAATGCTTCTGTAACCATTAATTTTTTTTACCCTCAAAAAATTATCATCTACCAGCAGAAGCTATTTCTTGTAATAAAAAGAAAAAAAAGAAAAAAAAGAAAACACCAATTGACCTTGACTTTACGATCCTCGTTCATTTTCTTATACAGCATCAAATGTATAAAGAAAAAGCAGCGTCCACTCGAATTCACTTTCCCCATCGTATGTTCGTATATACAAGTACACATACGTACTCATTCGGTCCAATAGCCCATCCGCGTTACCGCTTCCTCGCATCCTTTCTCTTTTTCCAAAGAGATAGCGGATGGAGAGAATACCACCGTACGTGTCTGGCGCTTCTCCAAAAACTGTTGCCGGCACCCTCTCTCTCTCTCTCTCTTTCTCTGTCTCTCTTAAGCAAGTAGAAGCTTACTTATATATAGAAGGTATATATGGTCCTCACTCGGGGTTGCTTTTCCCTTTGAGGCTCGCCGCAAGAGGAAAAATATGCGTCCTGCGCGAGCTTCATCGTTTGCGAAGGTATACATGTATCTGCGCGCTTGGAAGTCCCCACAGGATAAAGAGCCTCGAGGAGTAACGTTAGTGCCGCGTACTCCTAAACATCCGACTTGGATCTCTTTATACGTTCGCTGTCTTTCTTTGCCTATCTCTTTGCGTGTCGCCTCGCCATCTTTAGCACTCGTTGCGCTATGCACACGCGGGGTGGTTGATTTCTCTTACGAGATACCGAGAGAGGGTTAATGAGATCCTTTGACTGGCTGTGGTCGTGTTTATAGTATTTTTAAAGCTGTCTAAGAAAAAAAAAAAAATATCACTCCGTTTATTTATTTATTTAAGAAAATATTCATGTTCCATATTGATTGGTGTAATTTATGAAAATTTAAATAGTACGTGGCTTAATACTATACACAATAAGATTGAATGAATATTTCTTATACTAAAAAATTAAAAAAATAACTACAACTTAAAAACTAAAGAGAAATTAGTAATTTTCATTCGATATGAAAAATCGTTTCAAAATATATTAAAATTTTTCAAAGAAATTATTTCTTGGAAGACTCTTATTTCTCCAAAAAAAAAAAAGGAAAATACATCCGCAATGTAGCCTAAATCCTTTTAAAATCGATTTTTAAGAAAACAATCTCACGAACCAAAATTTCATTTTCCACGCGGAAATCGCATAGAATTTCGAATGCGGCATTACAATATCCTGCTCGTGGTGTTATTTATATATATTCTGTAACATCTAGTGAAAACAAAGTCATCTTTAATATCTGCATACACTCACACACCTATACACGCACAAACAAAACATTACTTATTTTGCTATTTGCATAGTACAAAATTTTCATATCGCGTATCGAGCAAAAATTCGAACTCATGAAAAAATACGAAAGCGGCTCTAGAACGCAGCTGCACTGTTTTGCTGTAAGTATATATAGGTAGCGACAACACGCACGCGAACATCGCAAAGTAAAAATCAGTCGAGTGGGTAAAAGAGACTTGGAAAATGAAGAAAGAGATAAGCGTCGCGAAAATTAAAGAAAAAATGTTATTCTAGTGAAGCACCGCTACATATGGAATCACACTTATACATAAACGAGTAAAGAGAAAAGGAAACGGCCCGCTCGTTTTTCCTTTCAGTCTCTCCTCGACGTCACATCGGAGCTGTTTAGCCACAGCGGGAGGTATAGGGCTTCTCTCCATATCCCACAGCCCGGTAGACAACTATATACTCCGAGAAAGAAGAGAGAGAGAGAGAGAGAGAGAGAGAAAAAAAGAAAGAGAGAAATAGGCGGATCTCGTTAGCCGCGTTGACAGGAAAACGAGCGACACTGTATTTCCTCGACTCACTGGCGTTTTCTTCTTCTTTCTTCCACTTTTTTTTCCGCGCGCCGAGGGCCGCAAAAAAGGCTTTCCGGGTTTTTTGCCGCGGGGAAGGGACGAGGAGTACGAAGCACGCCGGTGCAGCGGTAAGCAGTTCCGATGTATCGAAACAAAAAGTTATCCACCCCGTGCACCGCGCGCGCTCGCGCCTTTTTTTATGCGGAATTTTAACGAGGCTCTTTGTGAGAAAGTTTTCCTCTTCTAGCCTCGAATTTTTATTTTTTGTCGCATCTCCTAACCGTATACTGATAAAATGCATTTTGTTATTTAGTTTAACATTTTCATACTTTTTGATTATTTGTTATGAATTTTTTTTCGCTAGATTTTTACGCTTGGAATTTATTGCAACAATAGGGCATTTTGAATTTACGAGTGAATAATTTAAAAATTTGTTAAGATGAATAGATTTGAGTTTGAAAATTATAAATTATTCTTGAGATTTTTTTTTTTATTTTCTTTGTGAAAACAATACAATAGCTTTCATAATTGAAGTATACCTATCAAATATTAGAAAATAAATTCTAAAATAAAATGAATCTATAAATCTATAAATCGTATAAAATTTATGAAAATAAAAAAAATTAATATTAAATTTTAATGCAATCTTCGATTTCCAATGATAACAAACTGAGAATACTATCAATTTATTTGCAATGTAAAATCATGGTATGAACTCAATAAAAATCTCTAATTGAAAAATATGGAGCTATAAATAACAAGTTCAGCACACGCGAGCGCTAACTCAAGAGAGAGCACGAGAAACACAGAGAGACAGAGAGAAGGGAGAGAGAGAGAGAGAGAGAGAGAGAGAGAGAAATAGAGAAAAGCAAACGCGGAGCGTCGCGCAAAAAGCAAAGTAGCCATATCCCGGCAGTAAATCCTCGCGAGAGCGGAGCCAGAAAATACATCGTTTGATCCAAATAGCTTGAGGTGGTTAACACTTTCCCCTCTCTATCCCTCTTTGCCCCCTACTCGTCCATCGTCTTATCTACGGCTCTTTTTCTCAGTCTGTCTCGGTGCGTCGTCGTCGTCGTTGCCACGAGATTCCTGCACCGATTCCCATTGCGAACCTTCGCGTGTGTCTACAGAGTTAGGGATGTATATATATATATACGGATACCAAGGAGAAGAAAAGCTTGCGCTGGACCTTGAAGAGAAAGCGAGAGGGTGCGGAAGAGGGAGGAGAAGGAAACCGTCGACGAGAGAAAAAAAAACGAAGGAGCCACGTTCCTTCGTCTGATCCTCTTGTTTTCGCTTCTTAAACGAGGACTGATACGAGCAGCAGTGGCATACGGACACTCCAAGTCCAAAGGTCCGAGAACCGGAAAGAAGTCAAGGAAGTCCGTCTCTTCTTTCGCTCCTCCTTACTTTTTCTCGTTCTTCTTTTTATTTCATCTTCGTGCTTTATTTGCTTTCTTTTTACTATCTTTTTTTCTTCGCTTTTTCTTTCGTCTTGCTGTTACTTGGAAATCGAGTATGTCACCGAGTAAATTTGTGGCTTATTTTACTCTCGACTGGGAATACGTTTGAATTTTTACTTTTTCTTGGAATTTTAAAGTTTAAAAACAATTTGATAATATAATTATTTAAGAATTTCGACTTTTTGATTAATGTATAAATTATGTATTCTTATTGGGTTTTTATTTATAACGATCACAATATTATTATTTAATTTGTTTTTTAACTAGAAAACATTGTTTAGAATTTTTATAATAAATACATGTTTTTAAAAATTTTAGAAAATGTGAAGCATTGAGAATATATATTTTGTAATTTTACACATTTTTCTTATTTTAAAAGAAATTCAAAGCAAATTAATGAATAATCTTAAAAAAATTTATTTCTATATCGACAAATAAATATATAAGTTTAAGTAAATTGAATATACATTATATATATACATATCTGGAATAGAATCAACTTTTTAAGATCAAAGTCTAAAATTTTAAACAATTGACTCGTAACAATCATCAAATGAATCTCGGTAAAACTTAGGGTTCGAATTGTCAAAAAAAAAGGCAGCTGTCCATGCGAACGCCCCTAGTCAGCAGTAAAAATAAAAAAAAAAGGAAGAAAAGAACGAAATAAAGCCCCGAATTTACACAAATAACTCCGACTTCGAAAATCAAGCCGAAACATTCACCCATAGACAGAAAGAGCGGCGATCTACCCTCGGCTAGTAGGGAAAGCAATCGCTCGCGCGTTTCGCTTTACAATCGGTTTATAAGCCAAATTTCACTTCCATCCCTCATCCTCCCACTTTACCCGCCTACTCAACTTCGCGCGACTGCAACAATCGTTTACCGGAGCTCTCGTGCAGCCGATTCCATTCGCGTGGCTTTCTCTCTCTGTCTCTGTCTCTCTCTCTCTTTCTCTTTCTCTCTCTCTCTCTCTCTCTCTCTCTTGCTAGATTCCGTGCACCGAACAACCGACTACGCACATTGTATACGCCGAGTGCGCGCGTATCTACGAATAAGCGAGGGGTTTCCTTGTTCCAGTATACGTTCGCCTTGCACAAAGCGATTCGACTCTGTTCTACGGCTCTGGTTAGCTTATATTGCACGAAAATGCGTGCGTGTGTGTGTGTGTGTGTGTGTGTAGTGTGTATGTTACACAGTTCCGCTAATCTTGCTTACATAGATATATTGAGATTTCGTTAATTATTTGCTAAGTTACTTCTTAATTGTAATGTTTGCATAGATTCGACAAAAATGTAATCTTCTCACTTTAAAAAGTCTTCGACATGTTCATTTTTTCATCAAATGAAACAGTTTTACCAATAAAAAAATTATTCTTCAGAAGAAATTTTTCTTCTTAAAAATAATATTTTATTTCGTTGATCAATTCAATATTGCAAACAATATATTTTATACCTTGTCAAATGATATTTTAAATATTTTTCTAAAAGTTTAAAACTCAAATCAAATAACGCTAATTTCATAAAAAAACTTCAAATTTTAAATAACGCTAATTTCATAAAACAACTTTTGCACTAGAAAATAAATTTTAAATTTTCCGATTTCGTGGGAGACGAGGGTTAGGAGGAATAGGTGATTTCTACCTTTATATACATATGCGCTTCAACGTATATATACATAGCTAGGTCTATAAAGCTACGAAGTTAAGGAGAGAGAGAGAGAGAGAGAGCGCGAGAGAGAGAGAGTGAGAGAGAGAGATAGAGTAGTTACAAAGCGCACATACGTACACACGAAAGACAGAGGCCTCGAAGCGAGAGTTAAAGCGTTTCTCTCGGTCGTTATACGCCTTGGTCGAAATTAGTTGCAGACGTTCTCTCATTTATAATGCCGGTGCGCCGCTACCGTACCCATTATGTTACGTTATTTCGCGGGCGGACCCAGAGCACAATTCCCATTGTGCGTACGCGTGCGCCTGTACGTATATAACGGAGAGGGTAGACCTTATATTCATCGCGCTCACGTGCGTATAGGTTAAAGCAATGCCTTACCTTTTCCCTATTTCTCCCCTCTTGACGAATTTCTCCGTTCGCGTATACGTACGCACATACATGTACATACATGTAGTAAGGTGCCTGTGTATGTGGCATAAAGGTACACGCGACGGTTGCAATGCCACGAATTTTCGTAAGCGAAAAGCATGGCTAATGGACTTTTTGGTATTTTCCGGAATTTTGGGCTCGCGCGAATATATATATTTCGGTTTATATGAAAGATGGAAACGCTCGCGTTTATTATTGCGATTATTATTGTCCGGAAAATGTTGATTATGTTTTCGCCCCCTCTGTTTCTCCGCTCTCTATTATGCGATCGAGCTATTGTGTGTCCGTTGCCACTTTTGGATATGGATTCGCGCGTTATTTCGCGCTTTAGCGCGCATTGTTCCGTGATGCACGTGCAACGATCTAAACGGGGACAAGTACGATATATAAGTTTCATAGTCGACATTTTTATGAATCGATGGACTATCGCTGCATTATTTTCTTCGTGTAATACCGTAAATAAGTATTTTTATCGAACGCGAAAGTTTCTGTGCAAATAAACGTTATTAATTGATGTCATAAAGAATCCATTAATCTTATTGTGATAGATCATGGAATAAGTATGATGGTTTCTTTTAATATTTCATGGCATAGGGGTATATTTTTTAATATAATAATATTTTTTTATGCAATAATTTTTTTTCTTTAATATTATATTTTTCTTCTTTAAACTTGTAAGGCTTTTTACACATCGTTTTATAGATTTTCCGCAAATAGACTTTTAATAATTTTAACGAAAAGGATTTCTTACAAAAATTTCAATTCATCTTTAATATAATGCAACACATATTTTTGGAATAAGAGCATTACATTATTAAACTATAGATATCAAAGTATAGCACAAATTTCATGGGAAATAAAATTGCAATAAGGAACACTCGGCCGCATCGACAATTTTCCATCCAAAGCCAAAAATTTTCAAATTTATAGTCCAAACAAACACCTCCGCACGTATTAGTGATAATCGACATCGTTTGCTTTAGTGCTTATCCGTACCATTTAATTTCGACTCGCCGAAGTAAGGAATCGACTTCATAAAAGCAGAAAGCGACTTCGCGAGGTTTCCTATTATTACTCACACACACTCTCATACGTTCTCAATTCAAACTCACGAAAAATACTTCGATTAATTTGGCGAACTCTGGATGTGCATTTATCCTTCGTGCGCGTGTGACATAACGGCCGCACGCGTCTGTGATATTCCGTCGCGGAATATTCTCGGAAAACGAGGGGATTCGGCGCGTGGGAGAGAGTTGTAGGAATAAATTCGCGCGCCGAAGCTTTTCTCTCTCCCTAGCTTTTGTTGGGCCCTATTGTGTACGTCCTATCGCTGACTTTTCTTTTGTTCGGTATTTCGAAATTTAAGTCTCTTTAAATTTGACTTTAGTGTTCCGTATTGACTGTATTTGGATCATTGAAATCGAGCGTTATTTATTGTTGCTGAAGTTTTAAATATTTCAATACACCCTAGCATCGGAATAAGTTTTATTGCCGATATTAATTATACAACTATTTAAGAAATAAGGCAGTTAAAAGCGTTGTCAAAAAAAATTCAATTAAAATTTTCATTAACGCTACGGTTTTACAAACTAACCGACTCTTACGGTTTTTCTAAAAAATTACACCATTATATATACACACAGCGGTAATAATTTAACGCACCTCAACTTGACACCTCGCGCGTAACGTATGTATCACCGCGTGTCTTAGCGGGCGACGGAGCGTCTCGCTAAAGTTCTTACCCGCTGCGCGTCTCGTGCAGCGTTATAACAACAACGCGGTAGCTTTTTCCGCTCGGGGAAAACACGCGAAAGGAAGAAAGGATACGGAGTTGAGCTATCGGTGCGCAACAGCTTCTTCAACATCTTTTTTTTCTTCTTTTACTCCTTGCCGGGACGAAAATCTCGCCTAGCTTTTTCTTTTTCTAGTATACAGACGTGGTTATATGTGTGTAGGTAAGAAAGCGAAAAGGTAAGTGAGATTGAGAACTCATTGGCTCGGCTTCTAGTAAGAGTTATTTGGATCAGGTGGGACCGCGCCGCGTTATTAAAAGCTATAATAACCTCGTCGTTTTCGCTTGGCTCTGTATGTATATATAACATGTATAAAGTGTAAAGATGTTAAATGGAAACATTTATATAACGCGCGCGCGTTTTTATACATTTCGAGCTCTACTTTTCCATTCTCTCTTTCAAAGCTGTCGTTCGTATGTACATAAGTTTGCCTTCTTTCACTCGCGCTTTCTTATTCTCCGTCTTCTTGCCGAGTTTAGCTGCCGCTGTGTTGCCGTGTTTGTCGCTTTCTTCCGTATACTGTACTGGATTGACTCATATTTATGCGCTTATACATATATATAGTATATGTATATACAACTTCCAAATAGTTGAATAGCTGCACACGCGATATAACGGAGCAAACAAAAATCTAGGATACATAGGTTGGATTTTTAAATTTGTTGTTACATACTGGAGTCAAAGTTCCGTTGTTATAGGCCCGATATTTTTTCGCGTTGACATTTTATCACTGATATTGTTGAATTACTCGAATAAAAATGATTACTTTGAATTTATTTTGATGGAAAGCCGAGTAAATATAAACGAGAAATTCTATTAGTCAGTGTGTATTTATTATTATCTATTGTTAATTTGTGTCTTACAAGCAATAATATTTTAAGCAATGTATCGGAATTAAATTTTATTGTAATTTTATTATAATCGCTTTAAAATATATTTTTGTTTTATCAAAAAAGTATTTTTATTGTACCATATTATCGAAAATAATAATCTTACGAAAAACCGTTAAAGAACACAATGTAATACCGAAAACGTAAAACAACGTCGCGCCCGGATCTCCTTATCAATTAACGAAACACTGGTACGCTTTCACCCAACACAACAACTCCAAACGAACCTACACATACATGCATATATGAGACAGCACACGTGCTCGAATTCAAGGCATCGGCACCGAAATTACCCGAATAAACAAGCGGCACTTCTGCCTCTCTGCTCCTCGGAACACAAGAATAGGTGTGTCTATGCTTTCTCCTACTCTCTCTATCTCTTGTAAGTCGTTCTCTTGCAACGAGTGCACATGCGGCACACATACATACATAGCCGGATGTTTTGGCAGAGCCCCTCCTCCCATGCGCTAGAGAATGCAGCAGCAGCGTCAAAGTCCTGGCATCCGCGTGTGTTTACCCGGAGCACATAGCCAAGGAGATGGGGGTCAGCCCTCTCTTACATACTTTTTCTCTCTCTCTCTCTCTCTCTCTCTCTGCAGTTGTACATACAGACGATTCTCGGAGCACGTGTACCTACCGAGCTCTCACTACGTGCCTCCTTAACCGAACGTCTTCCTATAAGTTTGTGTGCGTGCGTGTATGTAGGTAAGATTGCACCTGCTGCTCCGTTTCTTCCTCGGAGGAGCTTTACTCGCGATGGACGGTTTTGGAATAATGCTTGCCCTTTCTCGTAAATTGAATGCGTCTAATAAATGATCGTAGAAAAATGTACGTTTATGTTGCTATACGTTTAAATTCGAAGCTCGAATTGGGTATTACGGTTTTGTTGTATTTTCCTCTTTTTTCTTTTACATTTATTTCTTTTATCATTCAGTTTCTTTATTCTATAATAAAATGAAAATACAACATTTTTAAAATATTCAATAAAATAATGTTAAAATTAATTCCACTAAAAACAAATTAAAATTAAATTAAATTAATTAGGTTCAAGTGCTTTTTAACAAACATTGTTGTAAATCGTTAAAAACCAGAATAAATCGTAATCTTTGAATTAAAATTTAATTAAATGTTCATTTTTAATTTTAAATTATTTAACGAAACTTTTTTACAAAAATTTTAATAAGTTCAAAAAGTTCATTACCGAGTCGAGCCTTTAAAAACGTTATGAAATTTTAATAGCTTACTTAATTGCACGCTTTATTCTTTCCATTTGATGCTAAATCCATTTATAAGCAATTGCTATATATTCGGAGTTTTAGGTCAAACTATCGCTAATGAGCTTTGAAATTTTATGCGTTAAATTAGAACTCGAAAAATAAAAACCGATTGGATGAAATTTCATATATACAATTAATGCATACAACATTTTTTACGCACGTCTACTTGTTTTACGTATTTTTACAAGTATATACAATGCGTAGATGTAAGGAGTAAAGAATTCTCGGAGATAGCCAAGATTTTAAGCAAGTAGTTAATGATAAGAAGACGAGAAGCAGACAAAGTAAGAGGAAGAGAGAAGAGATTAAAGGGAAGGAAATGTCGGGAGAGGAGATGCCGAGAAAGGAGCATAAAGAATAATGAATGCAAATGAGAGAGTTAAAGTACGCGTATACGCGTGTAAGTGTATGTGTGTATGTGTGCTGCTGCTATTAGGAGAAGAAGAAACTGCAGCAAAAGTGGATGAAAGGGAATGCACGAGTTAAGCCAAAGTAACGTGCGCCATGTCGGATGGTTTATTAGGCGAGGCACCAAGCGGATAAGTACCATGGAAATTGGTGGTAAATTTTGTAATTAGGAAGTGAGACTACGCCTTTTTCTTGTCGATGATGCTTTTCCTACGTTGCAATTGTTCTACGACCCTTTGAATTGATCTAAAATTTGTCGTTCGTTTATGGAGACTAGATATTTATAGCTTTTATGCACTGCGTGATAAGATAAAGTGAACAAGCATCCAAAGTATTGAAACATTTACTTTAAATTCTACCGTATTATTTACTCAACAATTATTATTTTGAAACAATAGAAATCAAAAAATAAATTGTTCGCATATAGTTTAGTAAATGATTATTATTTTATTATAAAAAGTTATACGAAAATTACGAGACCCTTTCATCTCACGCTGTCAAAAATCTGTACCAATCAAACTTTTAAGACTTTCATTCCATATTAGAAAAAAAAACATAAACAAAACAAAAGGAAGTTAAAAAACATAGCTCGCATTAACGTCGATCGTCGGATATTTTTCGGCTTCTTTCTCGTCGTCAACCGGCCCCATCTCCTCGTCGTCGCATTATAAGCGCATCTCACGCTTCGCAAAACGCCGAGAGCCTTCAACCCTTCCTCTAATCTAAACGACGCGCGTGGGCAATCAAGAAGAAAAGAAGAAGCGAAGGTTACCGTCGCACGTAATACCTACACCGGGCACTTGTCGCCCTGTCTTACTCAGCCCCGTAAGCGAACGCCGTGTTTGTTTAATGGAAAATGCATTTCCGACGACGACGACGACGACGACGGCTTCGCTCGCCGGCCAAAAAGCTCCCCGTGACAAGAACGCGCAACTCATTGGCTCGGCTTCTAGTCGGATTACACTTGGCCTTGAGTGCACTCTCTCTGTCTCTCTTTTTTTTTTCCCTTTTTGTACTCGTTGCTGCTGCTTCTTTTATATTTGCGAGCGTGTACGCGTCGCTTCTTAAATGGCTCGCTTTGGCCCTCTTTGGCACGTCACTGAGATACCGCACGCTTTCTCTCTCTTTCTCTCTCTTACTACCTTACTCCCTTTCACTTCCTTTACTCGTTTTACCTCTTTTTTTCTTTTTCGCGCCCTTTATTCCTCGTTTTTGCTCGCACGAGTTTTCTTGGCTACTTTGCGGCCTTATCGCGAATACAAGTTTGCACTTTTTTACCATTATTGGAGTATTCGATTTTTATTTTTTTTTTTTTGCTTATGGAAACTTTTTTCTTTTTATTTTTAATGTCAGATTTTTTAAAGCATCGTTTTGAATTTATTACTGAATCTTTTTATGATAAAAATTTCTCGGTATTGTAAATGGTTGTATAGTAATGATGTTGCCGTTTTTATAAAATTAATAAGAATGCCGCACGTACTTTTTAAAAAAGAAATAAATTGTATGTATTCTAAATTAATGTTATCGTTGTAGTTATTGAAATTTTTCCAATCAAAGGTCGATTTAATGTACATCGTAATACACGTTTAAAAAAAAAATTTTTAATAATGAGTACCTAATTAACCCTCAAAAACCAATTAAACCTTTTCGCTTCCAAAACTTATATTAACACAAAGGTGTTGTTGTTAAATTAAATTAACTTCTTAATTATATTTTTACAATTTATTACCAACATATATCACGTTAAAAAAGAACAAAAATAATATTCGAAACCCAAACTGTACCTTAGGCCTGTGTAGCCTTACGATCACTTATACGCATTCATTCATTACAAAACATTGTTTTAAAAAAAATATACCTAATTATCGCGCAAGTTAAAAAATCGAAATCGATCAATCATTTCAAATTTTTTCGTTTTCGCTTATTCTTTCTTTCACGCGTTACCCATTCTTCGCGCTCACGCATACTGCTTTACGCAATCGTCTTCTTCACCCACACAATCACAACCTGGATATTAAGTATTATCATTAAACATTAAAAATGCAAAATAATTACAACACGCGTCCCTTAAAACGTTTGATCAATCAACCTTCTTCTTTTCTCTCTCACTTTCTCTCATCCTCTCTCCCTCTCTCCCTCTTTCTTACTGCTGCTCGGGCGTTCCGCGATATTATCTTATATGCACGAGCTGCAGCGGCGACAGCACCGGTAACCTAAGCACGCGTGGTTTTTACATGTATGCACTTACATAAACACACACACACACACACACACACATACACACACCTATCTGCGGTATATGTACCCACGGTGCAGAAAAGTCGCTCCGCGGCAAATGAACCCCACGAGGTGAACCGACGGCGATGCCCGTTATCTCAGATCTCGGACGCGCCGCGTGAAACTCCATTAGGTAAGCGCGTTGCGTCTCCCATTCTCTCTCCCTCTCTCTCTCTCTCTCTCTCTCTCTCTCTCCTTATTGTAAAATAAGCTCCTCGTTCACTTCGGAGATTTCTTCTTGTCTTGTTTTCGGGGTGTTATTATAGGCGTGTTCGGTTTTGTTGCCTTCGCTGTTATCGTTACTCTCCCGCTGTCGTAATGAGCTACCTTCTTCATTTTTTTTTTTTTTTTTTTTTTTTTAAATGTACTTCGTTATGCCTGTTTGCTTTATATTTTGCAAAATTTATATCAAATGTTATATTAAAAAGTATTATTGTTGAATTATTTTTATAAATTCAAATGATTTCTTAGAAACTTTTAAGATTCAATTATTTTTAAATCATTTTTTTTCAATCGTGAGTTAAAAAATATATTTTATTATTTATCGTTAAAAATTTTTTATGAGCAAACTATAAATATATTTATGTTATATATGAATCTAATTGTGTCATTCACTACTGCTTCAATATAAATTTATATAAAATTGAGTATAAATTTAAATCACTAATTATCTCTTTCCCGGTAATTTTGTGTTTACGCGGAAGTAGACGATTTCATAAATCGAATTTTCATACGAATTTATAGATATGAACAAATAGAGTGTATGAATATACCGGTGTCCAACAGGCTCTTTTTATCAAGCGGTTGCGCGTACACATGGAGTCGAGTATCGCAGATACTGACACATATCTCACATGTGCATACACGGATTTTCGAAGATTTGTAAAATAATTTTTTCAAAAAAACATGGAATACTAGGTAGTATGAAAAATAACGATGTCTTAAATCACGCATTCATCATCGCGAAATAAAGCGAAGCAAATACCGAGGAACTAGTAAACGCGTGATCAATTTAAATTTATATTCCGCGTTTATAATATATTCATAAAATATTTAAAGGAAACTAGAAACGCGAGAAGGCAAGCGTCGTGTATAAATCTTCGTGCGCAATGAGCCAAATAAATCTAAAACTGCAAGTTCTCTATCTTGGCGAAAGTTTAACAAACTAAGCCAACTTTACAAGGTAATACTGTATACACCGTTGCACAGTGCATCATCGTTTCCAATTTACCTAACTTTTAGGAAATTACCAGAGAGCTAAACTTTTCGCTTTTACGTTTCTACCTCGACGAGCTATTACTTCAACGGCACCGACACATTACAACGTCGAGTTTGATTATCATCCTAAGTGCTCTTCAAAATGATCGCACTGGGAAATTGCCAAAATAATTGTTGGAATGTCGAAGCATTTTAAAAGTATTGCTTTTATTGTACACTGTCAACTATGATTTATTAAAAATACAATGTTTGAAATAATTTTGTTTCTATTGTAAAACTTTATTTAACCTTGTTAATAATATAAATGTGAAAGTGTATTTGTTTGTTTGTCTCTCTTTTAAAATGCAACAGAGCAACGTGATCTGAATTTTCGCAAAGAGATAGTAAGGAGGATGGAGAATAACATAGGATACTTTTTATTGTGAAAAAATAACAATTTCCCACGGGGAAATAGAAAAACTATGTCAGAAATACGCAAATAGGGCTACTGATCATTGCTGGCCTTTTTTTCTTTAAAACATCTAAATAAAGAAACGACATATGTTTAGCATTGTAATAGTGTACAAGTGGTACGATTATCTATACATTTAATAAATATTAAAAAATGATAAAATCAATCATTATACCGCGAGTCTGCATTTGAGCTTTCGAGATTTTGAAAAGACAATAAACAGTATTAGCCATTGAACAAATAAATTTTTCAATTTAAATCTTAAACCTCTTGATACAATCGAACCGACTTAATAAAGTCGACGAAAAATTATATCGAAAAACAAAGTCAAAGAAAAATTGAAAAGCCAGAAAATAATAAAGTAATTCAAAAACCGGCGCGAGGGAAAGGATTCAATGCATATCAGAAAAGCAAACAGGGTCGGAATCGCGTCGAAGTGAAATTGAGTAAGACGTTGAAAGTTGCAGCGACGGTGCAAAGTTCTTAAATAATGAAGAAACGCGCGACGTGTATGTGTACCATCTAAGCCAGGTTGAATGGACGCGCGGTGTACGCGCCGAGTGCAAGCTGTGTATATACGAGCGCGCTTAAGCATGCGCAACGCGTGCCAGCCTCCCACACGTACGCGCGCGCACACATGTGTGCGCGCGCGGGCACCTGACTTGAAATTCCGAGTCGCCGTGGCTTCCCGGATTGCACCTATGTAGACCGTAGGTAAGGGGGCAAGTTAGTAGAGAGGAACGGAAGGTAAGGAATGAATATCGCACAAGCCGTGTCTCATCTCCGTCTCTCTCTCTCTCTCTCTCTCTCTTTCTCTTGGTTGAGCACAGGTGTAGCCGCATCGCTGGTGCATCGCATGGGACTTTCCCGGGGTGGGTAGAAAGAGATACGATGCGCGCTAAAGTATCGCTCGATATAAAATGTCGACGAGTACGATGTATCCGCGACTTACGATACTTGCAAGTATGTGTGTGCACTGTGTGTGTCTGCGTGTCGACGATACATGTACATGAACGAATCTCGTGCTGCGTTTGCTTGTTTATAGGGTTAGTGGAAAAGTTTTTATTTTATTAGCTCGTATCAGGTATTAGCGATATTCTTCATTTGTCGCTTTAATGCAACTTGCTAAAATTTTTCCGTAGATTTACACATCATTTTTCAATAACATAATATTGATAATAATTTGCTTTTAATGCTTAACAAACAAAACTTGTTATAAATACAGTATCTCAAACTTATGTATAAAAAACGAAAAAATCAATAGGCGCTATCTTTAATCTATACATTTCAAAGACGGTAAATAAACTTCAAGTGTCCATATCTACCGAACGCGCGCATGCACCCAGAAAATATTCAAAATTTCATCGCGCTTTTTTTCATATACAACTTCTTATACGTGTATACGAATATATACACGCTCACCCTAAACTAAAAATCCGTGCAAATATGTATCCACTCTCTTTCTCCTAATCTCACCGGTTCCGCGCGTTGTAAATACACTATATCCCCATACGGTAAATGTAAAGTCGGAAAGAGCGTTGTCAATATTTGAATTGCTTTATCGCGCGGAGGGGTTTGCGTGGAATATATATATATATATATATATATATATATATATATATATATATATATATATATATATATATATAGCATGTATGTCAAAAAAGAAAAAAAAAAACAAAAAAAAAACAGAAAGGGAAAGAAGAGTAAGAGGAAAGAGAATTCGGATCGAGCGCAAGCGTGATTCACCTTGATAAAATCGATGCGATATAATGAAAGTTTGTGGTAATAGGGTCGGCGCTCGCTTATACGCGAGTATATGATGCATGATTTTTTACGATTTTTCCGAATCGAGAGATAAGACGCGTACGATACGCGTCTTTTCAACACTGAGTAAACACATTCGGTCGATATGACGTCGTTATGATTCTTTAGAATTGCAGTTGACTTTAGCGTAGGCTTTCTTTGGTAAATGATAAAATGTCGAGTGGAATGATTTCTTTCTTATAGAGGTATACTCTTTTAGATTACGACTTCATTTTTTTATCTATTTTAAGAATATTAATATCGAGAAATTTTATGAAAAACGTAACTTTCATTGTAAAATTATTTACTCTATGCATAAAATACATAGCTGATAAAATATTAATCATTTTTGCAATATTAAATTTTATATTCTCTTTACGTCAAGATAGTTTGTTTTGTGAATGAAATTTTATTATAATTTTGAATATTGCTACTCACTTTATCGATCAAAAATAAATTTTCAAGGATAATTATTGTTTGTTGTTGTTCGTTAACAATTATTTGAAATTTCTATACATTGAACATTATACAATTTGAATGTAATAAAGAATGAATTTATCGATTTAATCATTGCCAGCTTTAAAATTTATCAATGTAATATTAAAAAAATCAAAGAATAAAGTAAAAATGTTCAGTCATAAAACTCAAGGATTCCATAAATTGCATTTGAATCATTATGAATTTTATGAATATTGTAAAGCTCAATCGCGTTTCGTTTTTGTTCTGCTTTTTAAAATCAATTTGTTTATCTATAAGACTTGGATGCATTAACGTTTTTGCTTTTACGTTTAAAATTTCTTTGTGGTGATAAAAAATGAAAAAAAAAAAAAATAATTTTATGATTGGGATGCAATTTATCAGCTCTTTAAAGTTACATAAAAACGTTATTTATTGACGTGGATGAAAGAAATTTATTTTCGTTTTCGTTGCAAAAAAAATAAATAATAATAACCGAATTAGCTATTAAATAAATCATCTTTTATATTTATTCACTAATATTCGAGGCTTTTGTCTTAAATATAAAACGTTGCGTTTGTAGTTTGAATAATTTTTTTTTAACAATTTGCAGACACGGAAATTTCAATGAAAAATTGAATGATCGATCGTGAGTTTTCCAGTCGTTTATGCCAAATTTGAAATCTACGAGGATTTATACAAACACAAATACATCGTCATGAATATTTTTCATCGATATTCCGTGAAATTTTGCAGTTCCCTTCTCGAACAAAAGAAGTCCAACCGTAAATTTGATTGCATTTCCATCAATCCAAGTTTATACAATCTATGCGCATCCAACGGTATCGAGCAAAAATCAATCCATCAACGTTTCCTCTCCGCCAACTAACTCTACTGCTATGTCTCGTGCGCATCCTTTACGATTTCTAACTTCCCTCTTGCACAATTTCCTATCTCTTTCTCCTTTTTTTCTTCTATCATACTTTCTTTGAAGTATCAACATTTTATGTCTGTTAACTATTTGTATGTTTTTGAAAATATAATTTTTTTTTTTTTTAACTTATATAGTGATATATGAGTGAAAAATGAATTATTCTTTCATTTAAGCTTAGCGAGCAATTTAAAATATTTAAATAATGGATGTATAGAAGTTGAATAAGAAAAATACAAGAGAAAGATTCTTATACAATATTAAAATATAAAATATAAATTCAGATTCACCACGGAAGCAAAATGTAAGCACTCGATGCTGGGCTTGACAAAATTTGGTATAAAAGAAAATAACCCATAATAACTTTACTGAAAGTTCACATCCAGTACGTTATTTTATATAAACTTTATAAATTTCCAATAAAAATGTAAAATTCTTCGTGCGAAAATAAAAGTTTTTCATTTTTTTTCATCTGGATTTTACGTATATTTATAATGATTTTCGATTTTGCATGGAAACACAAAAATATAAATTTAAAATAAAGTAGAAAAAAATATCCTCGACAATTTATTAAATTAACTCATGGTTAAAAAGAGAAAAATTTCGTTAGGCATCAAATATCGGTTTTCGATCATTACGTTTTCCCAACAAACATCGCAAACCTCTTACACTATACTTTATACATTTTTCCCAGAGTACAGCTACATTTTTCTATTCTTTTCCAAAGGCCATAGGCCTTTTCTCAGCCGGCTAAACCGCGCCAACGATGCACCGCGAAAAAGATAAAAAGAAGGAGAGAGAGAGAGAGAGAGAGAGAGAGAAGATACAGCATCGATACACACCGTAAATCGGGCGTCGGTAGAGATTTCGCCTACATGCAGGTGTGTACATTGGAAGCTTGGCGAATAAGAAGAAGAGCGCGAGGGAAGAAAAGAGAGGAAAAGCGTCGGGCGCCCCGAGGAGCTTACATTGGTAAGCTCGTGGCTTTGCTCCGTTGGGAGATCGACGCGCTAAGCTTACGACTATATTTTCTCTATATGTCTATATAGATACATATATACATGTATATATATGCTCTCACTTGTGAGGCTTCTCTCTTTCTCTCTCTCTCTCTCTCTCCCTCTCTCTCTCCCTCTCTCTCTCTCTCTCTCTCTCTTTGGGAGTCTGTGGCGGTATAACCTTTTATACCGAGAACGAGAGAAAGAGGGGGACGCGAGCTTCGACCACGATGTGTGCTCGTTAAGGATGCATGGATCGGTTGTACAGTCTCAGGGAAAAATTGCGATCGCCGAAGGAGATTTTTTGAAATCGATATGTGATGCACGCGTTGTAGATGCCTTGAGAATGAACCGAGTAGTGGTGCAAGATTAAATATTCAACTAGTTTGATGGTATACTCTATCGGCGTATAAAAAATTTGATTTTAAAAATAGAAATATTTTTATAATTGTTTATTTTGACGATGTAAGCTGTATTTTAAGTAAAATATAGTTCTTCATTATTCAGGATATTTTTGTTTAATATTTATATTTTTAAAATATTTTTTAATATAATAAAGTTTAATTAGTGTGGGAATGGAAAAACGAGAATAAAGAAGTTTCAAATATTGGCGATTAGTAACAATATTAAAGTTAACAGTAAACTGTTTTAAAATCACAAGGACTTATTAAAGAAGGATTATATTAAAATATTTCTTAAAAAGAAATTAAAAATATTTAATAAAATAATATACAATGTAATAACAGTCTCAGTAGAACGAGCTAAATTTAAATTTATAATATTTTTACAGATTTTTCAGTTATTTAAATCAATGACTACATCTTTAAAATAAATTTATCAAAAAACAATGATTTAACATAGAAGTATGACAAAGAGTGAAGTTAAAACTTGTTTTATAACTTGAATGTAAATTAAAATCAGCGCGGGTTAAAATTTACATAGCGTTCACGTGTATATCCTGCGACACAGTTGAGCCTCGCGCACGTGTAGCTAACGTTAGTCACTAGCTCAGGATGACAAGATGTAATCAAGCGCGATTTCATTTTGGTGATATTTTACTATTCTTGTAATTTGCATCATTATACATTGTATGATGCTTATAAACTCTTAAGGCAATTTTGATACAGTTTAAAATTTTTAGAAAGTAGGTAGATGCTTATTTTGTCATCGGAATTGTTAATCCATATATACGTAATGAGTAGTGTTTCTTTTTAAGATTTTTACCACACTTTTATCATTTATTTAATAAATAAATAATACGATATAAAATTTTATCATTTATTTAATAGAAATAAAAGTTAAATTTCTGCTGTTTCTATATTTTATACTATTTTTCTATTTTTCAACATCTTTCATCGGTAATTTTTCACGTATATTTTCACATGTGTCGCGCGTTGCTATGTGCGCAGCTTTTGATTTTCTCACTCTGTCTGTTTTTCACCCACGCTCAAGTTTCATTCTTCCTCTCTATCTCCTTCTTTCTTTCTTTCAATCCCAGTACCACTCAGCTTTGTACAAGAAGTAATGCATGGCTGAATATGTATACACGAGGTTTTGTGGGATTTAACAGTAGAAGATGAGCTCAATCTCGAGTATTGAGCGCTTTGACCGAGACTTTGAGAAATTATTCGGTATGAATCAGAATATTTTTAGATGAATTTTATTTACTTTTTATCTTTGAAACTATGAAAATTTTAAAAAATATCGCTTCGATTTTATAATTTTTTTTTAACATAAGATTTCTTTAACCTTCCTTATACATATTTATAAAAATAATAAAGTCTTGTAAACAATATTCTTTATAATCCTTATATTAGCATAATATAAAAAATTTAAATATTTAAAATTTCAATTGTTTTTTTTAATAATAATTAAATCTCTGCTTTCAGGTAGATAACTTTTACGGACTTTTAGTAATGTATATAAAATTGCCACTTACGATAATATCACGTAAGTATAAAATTTTATTTTCTACAATTAATAAGAGATAATATTAAAGTGCAATTACTGCTTATTAAGAACATTGCCAACATTATTGCGGTAGTTTAAAATTCAATTTTTATGCACTTACAGACATTTTCACGTTATTGAATTAATAAAAATATACCATTTTTAAATATCTTTCATATGATAATAGTTTTATGAACTTAAAAGCTTGCTTGATTAAATTACAATATATTTATCAATAATTTATTAATTAATACAATGCGGTATTTTATCCATTTTTGCACTTAACTGTTATAGAGGCAGAAAATTATCAGTATCAAATTTATGAATTATTTTTTTGTTAAAATGACAATTTTTTCTTTAGAGATATTAACAAAATTCAAATTAAGAATATTTTGCTCGCTTAGTGCGTTAACTTTCAAAGTACTAAAATGGAACATTTCTATTATTCATTGCACGATTAACAATTAAAAAGCCATTCAGTTGAGCATTTTTTGCTTTTAGTAAAATCTTCATTTATAAGTATTAATAATGAAAACAGCCTTTTTACTTTCCCAGTTAATAAAAAAACTTTTAAAAAGCATTTCTTTAAAAGACGGCAAAAAAAGACTACAACTTTAACTAACCTTATTAATTCTTACTCGCAAATACACGACGATGCAAAAGAAAAAAATAGTTTACGGTATTTGTTGCCACTTCTGGATAAAACCGAAAAAAAAAATCACCACTCGACAATTCAAAAATATTAAAAATGTATTCTTAGTATTCCTTCAAAATTGATAGTATAGTTTTCAAACGACAAATAGATTAGTTTTTTATAGTGTAAAGTATTGTTTACCATGATTTTAAAATTATATAATATTGATAATCTTAATTATTAATATTCGATGCTTTAAACTTAACAAATATAGTGAATAAAAGTACAATAAAATATTTTGAAATTTTATACAGTATCGATAATGCACAAAACCATAATGCCATTCATTGATTAGGATACTCGAAAACCGAATAAAATTTGCATTTTGAATCCGAATATACGCAAAATCATCCTTTTTCAACATCTACCTCCTTCGTCATCTCCTTTCACAATCCTCTACGACGCGTTCGCGCGTCTACCGCATCACGGTTTCCATTCTGTACTGCATCTCTGCGCGTGCATATACGCGTTGTCGACAACAGTCAAAGAGAGAGAGAGAAAGAGAAGTCGCATAAGCTCTTACAGGATCAGACACGAAAAGGGAAAAACGTGTATACGTACACCATAGAGAAACAAAAATGGACCAACGGAAAAATATCGGATACGTCGTTCTCGCATTCGCACGAAGAATGGCATGGAAAAAGATAAAGAGAGAGACAGAGAGAGACAGAGAGAGACAGAGAGAGAGAGAGAGAGTGAGAGAGAGGAATGGCTTAGCTTGTGAAAAGCAGCGGAAGAGTGGGCGGTTCTTAAATGGCCGTTTCGGATTTTGATCGGCATTAAGCCGTCGAAGACTTTCGCTTTTATGTTCGAATGTCACACCCGATGACACGTTGAACCTAATCCTCGGAGATTCTCTCAATGCAGCGACTGTTGTGCTTGTATTTCTTTATTTTTTACTTGGCTTTTAGGTATACTCTTTGTATTCTTCCATTTTTTTTATTTTTTATTCGCTATGTACTTAACGTAATTGCAATGATTCTTATGTGCACTCAAAAATAGAATTTTCAAATTTCAATGTTAGCATGTTATTTTATTGTATTTTTCATTGACGAGTTCAATAAATACAAATTTTATTTTTATTTTGAATTGCAATTGCGATAAAACTAACAAATTTTCGTTGAATATTCATTTTTTACGACGTAATATCTAATTAGACTCGTTATAAGAAACATTTCTCAAAAACCTCAGCTCACATTACCATTGCATCATCTAGCTTCGTATCTATAACAAAGCTAATATTATAACTCGTAACCCATCAATCTTCTTTTTCATCACTCCTTTTTCTTCACCTTCGCCTCGAACTTTACACCTCACGCAACATCGTTTCGCTTTTCTCTTTCTCTCTTAACTTGTTTTCGAAAAAAAAAAAGAAAAAAAATCCCCTCCGTTCTCTTCTGTCGTTCTCGTTTCAAAATCACGGGATTCTCACCCATAAGCGAAACGAGCAGACGTCGTTGCATATACGTCGCAAGCTGTGTTTACGTACGTCGCGTACCCGTGTGACTTCTCTCCATTTTCCGACATCACCTCAGTCTCCAGCCGTCTCCGACAAAGATCCAGTAAAACTATACGAATATATAGACGTAGGAAAAAAAACGAACCAGACGCATACTTAGCATTGCTTTGACTTACACACTGGATGCTGCGTATATTACTGGCCGGTGGTACAGTAGCCTCGCCTGCGACAAGAGCGCTCTTTTACCCTCCCTTTTTTCTTTATCCCGCGTACTTTTTCTCTATGCGTATGGATATAGATATAGGCGCATGTGAGAGAGACGGAGAAGGGGATACGCAGCGAACGACGTCATGCATATTCGGTACTACGTTCGGGGCAATTTACCATGGAAATGCCGGGATGTTGATGCGCGGACGCGTTTTATTTTATCATTCGTACAGAGAGAGGGAGGGAAAACCAGAGTTAAAAGATCGAGGGCTCTGTGTGCAGCTGTATATAGTTAGATTTGCTCGCGGATTTTCGGGAGTCCGACGCTGCATGGAGATTATTTTTGATTTCCGTTGTCGCGTGCTCCCCTGCTTTTTTCCGACGTGGAAAAGGCAGAATTTAGCATATTGTATACTAATTTTTCGTTTGCCGATGGGAGAAAAAGAGGGGAGTTATTCGCTTCGGTATTTTGAGTACTAGTACAGCAGGTGTCCAAGCGTATGCGTGTATATGAGCGCGTATGGTAAGGAAATTCGTTTTGTTGTAGTTGATTGTGCAATCACCGATCGATATTGATGGTCGTTGTTCATTTTTACGTTAAAAATTGTTTATTTTATACCTGTGCCATCGTGACATTCTGTAAAGTTGCGAGCGCTTGTTTAAAAAGTAACAGTAGAAAATAATGTCACATTTATTTATTTTTTCAACAATCGTTTTTTTTGTAATCTCAAAAACTTTTTGTGCATGTAACTGTAATTTATTTTAGATGAATAGAAAGAAAAATATGGGATTAGCAAACTTATTTGATTCAATTTTTTGTAGGAAATTAAAATCTTTTTGAGACTTAAAATTTATGACAGTTTATTCTGTGTTACTAAATATTAAAAAAATGTTATAGTGTTATAATGTTAAACATAAATAATGTTACATAATTTTACAATGATTCTGCAGTCATTTAAAAAAAATAATTCTTTTTTTTTATAAAAAAGAACATCTCGCTTGATGTCTCGATCTCTATAAAAATTTATCGTCAAATATAAAAGGACTTCTGCAATGTTGCAAGCCACAATTGCAGACTATACAACATTAGATAAATATATATATATATATATATTCCTCATCTTTCACCATTCTACTCTCTCGAGCTCTCGATATGCAGTGGCTCTTCTCCTTAGCCTCGTTTTCAAGAAGCCATCGACCAGTATCGATATGTATCCACACACATGCACACACATACTTGTGTGTATTCGGTCCTTTACGTTTTTTTATTCATATATATATATATATATATATATATATACATGGTTCGATCGTTCGAAGTGGCTCTCTCTTTTTATTTTCTTTCGACAGAGTCTTCGATGTGCAGAGTGAAGAATTAGGGAAGCAAAAGAAAGAGAAAGAGAGAGAGAGAGAGAGAGAGAGAGGGAAAAGAGAGAGAAAGAGACTGGATTTTCTCTTTTTCGACGTCGTTCTCGCTGCTGGTTTGTTCGTGCAAGCTCGAGCGAGGCGCTGGTATCGATTTCTACGATCGACGACGACGAAAGGAGAACAAGAGAGCGGCCGATAATTGGACGGGTAATAATAGCGCGTGCGCATGAGCGGTGCCCATGTGGGACTGTCGATGGGACTCGTGCTCGCGACAATGTCGAGGAGCCTCGTTTCTTCCTTCTACCTCTCTCTCTCTCTCTCTCTCTCTCTCTTGCTTTTTCTCGCCTTTTTCATACCGGCAATATAGCAGCGTTGGCAGTACAGAGGTCGATACCTATGCCTATACCTATCTGTTTTAGTTTTGCGATCGTTATGGATGTCGCGGAGTAGCTGTTGTTGTTGTTGCCGTCATCGCTGCTGCCGTTGCTATTTCGTTGTTACGCGGTAGTCGGTCGCTTGTAAAATTGTTTCTATTGTTTTGCTCGGTAAAGTTTCATCGGGGAGAGAGAAAAGGATACAGAGAGGGAGAGAAAGAGAGAGAAAGAGAGAGGAAGAGAAAGAGAGAAAGAGAGAGAAAGAATAGGCTGCGAGATTGTAAGGCACGCGATGAAAACAGTTATGATTGTTATTATGGATAAAATAACGTTGGTTCTAAAAAGAAAGTAAATAATATAGAATCTAAAAGTACGGTATAACACAATTCATGAATTGTTAAATTCAAATTCTATACTTTTTATTGTATCTCTCGGTATAAAAAAATATTTCATTTAATAAAATCTATTTGAAATATTTTTAACATTTTTTATCGATATTAATTATAATTCTTTACGATTAAAATATTTTGTGTAAAAACAAACTATTCAATGTAGTATGATTAAAAAAAATTTCATACTAATAATAATTAGTGCGTACATATCGTCACTAATGTATTCAAAAATTTTATCATAATATTTTTAGTACATAATATTAAAAATTCAAAAGTAGATGCCAGGCAGTAAAGGTTTTTTTGAGTATTGCGTACCAGCACGATTTAACATTTTCTATGAAATTATATAGTTATCGATTCTTTGAAACACTTTAGAAAACAATATTTAAAACAATAGCTGAATAGTATAAACCTTTATTTATTGTTTTATTAATATAAACATTTATTTATTGATTTTTTAAAAACTCAACTTATCATAATTATGTATAGCCATTAAAAAGATTGATTTTATCTTCGCGCGTTCAATTTATCAAAAGAAAAAGGGACATCTAAGATCAAGATAAACAGATATAAAAAAGAAAGAAAAAGAGAGAGGTAGAGGGTAGAAAGTAAGTAGGTAAGGGAAAAAGTCAAAGGCTCGCGAAGAAAGTGTAATCGTATTCGAGGTGTAACAGCTCATGGGAAGTATTCGGAGGTACATTCGATAATAAGGGTGTCGCGTGGTTGCGCCCTTCCTTCTCACATATAAGTGACCGGAATGGCGCAATAATTCGTGGCTTTCGTGACGTTAAGAGGTCTCTCTTTCTCTCCTCTCTCTTTCTCTCTCTCTCTCTCTCTCTCTCTCTCTCTCTTTCTCGCCCTTCCATAGCAACTTATACCGGCATTCTGTCGCAGTAGGCTTCCGAAAGCCGTGCGCGCGAGGAAGAAGGAAGGAACGCACGACCCTAAATATAGATTCTTGCAAACCTGACCTCCAATTACAGTCTTCTCTTTGATGCCATTGCGCCACTAACATCTACCTATCTTCCCTCTTCTGGAATTCCCTTGCACGCGCGCATAGATAGCCGATGGTCATTTTCCCGCGGGATCGAAGTGTCCGATAATTTTATCGACGCTCCCGGCACTTGTCTCTTCCTCCTCCCTCGGTACTAAATGCACTTTCGCGTCCGCGCGAGCGTGCGTGTATGTGTGCGCGCGACACGCGTGTTTCGAAATGCGTGTACATGTACGCCGAGAGCGACGCGTCTCACACGTGCTTATAATGATATAAGACATGTTAATGGTTTTAGATGGATAGTTACAGCGAGAGAGTGAATGAATGAGAGAGAGAGAGAGAGAGAGAGAGAGAGAGGGAAATGTGGAATGTTCGACTACGTGCTTACAGCTCTTTATCTAAGTGCCTTATTATGGTTAGCCGTGAGTACAATGAACGAGTTTCTTTTTTTTCGTTATCTTTATAATCTTGCTACTTGGGGATTTTACTTTAATTTTCTTTTTTTTGCACGTTTGGCGCTAATAACCGACAACGGTTTCAACTTTTTGAGGCGTATTTTTTCACTTTATATTGGATATCTTT